>JAMJFZ010000021.1:5292500-5637500 GCA_026225945.1 Cricetomys ansorgei
AAACAACAAAAAAACTATGCTTTTCTAAATAAAATTCTTAAGTTATGGATTGTACGCTGTTGATGGTGCGTATGACAAGCCACACATATTTTTATGTGAACAATTTCCTAAACACCCTTACTTTTAACTTGTAAAATATTACTGAATTCTGTGTTTTGTTTTCATGGATGTCAGCTTAGTGTTGGTTACAAGCTTGCAGGAAAGGTTCTTATCTGTCAGGCTTAAATTGACTATCTCTTTGGGAACAAGGGCCAAAAAGGAATAGTCATGCGCCCGGTGGTGGTGGCACACACCTTTAATCCCAGCACTTGGGAAGCGGATCTTCCTGCAGCACAAGGCAGGAGGATCTGCCAGCCTGGTCTACAGAGTGAGTTCCAGGACACCTAGAGTTACAACAGACAAACCCTGTTTCGAAACAAAAAAAAAAAAAAAAAAAAAGGAATAATCACGTAAAAACTCCCAACTTCTGCTGGAATACTGATGGCTGAGGGAGCTGAGAGGAATTCTTGAAGAATTCAGGTGATAGGTTTAGGAAATTACATATGGAAAGCTAAATAAATATCAGTCCAAACTCATTGCTATTAGTGTGTGTGTGCTAATTAGTCGTATGTGTTATTAGTTCATGTGCATGCATGTGTGTGCATATTTACATGTGCATAAGCCTATGTACACATGGAGGTCAGAGGTCAACCTCAAGTATCATGTCTTAGGCACCTACAACATTGTTTTTGAGACAGGATCTCTCACTGGCTTGGAACTTACCAACCAGATGAGGCTGACTGGCCCACAAACCCCAAGATTGGCCTCTCTCTGTTCCTAAGTCCCTGCACTTGGAATACAAGCATGAGCCACTACAGCCAGCTTTTTGTGTGAGTTCCAAGGATGCAAATCAGGTCCTCATGCTCATAAGGCAGGCACTTGGGCAGCGGAGCTATCTCTTCTGTCCTTCCTTACTCATATCATCCATTCACTAGATTAACTAGGGCGTACGTACCCTTCCTACCATCACCTCCCACACAGAGATCGTTAGACAAATTTTAATTTTTGTCTAATTGGCCTAGCAGGAGATTTTAATCTTAGTAACGTATCATGTAAGATAAAAAGAAAATTGAATTTATTCTAAAGTGAGTTTCTGATATACATCAGTACATATAATCTATTTTTCTATAAAAAGAAATTTATGAACGTAGAGTAACTTTCTATCAGTATACAATAATAATAAATGCAATAAACATTTTACCATTTTCCCATTTGGGACTTTAGTTTCCCTTCCTAGAAAACTTAGCAGCTCCCTAGGTATTCTTCCAGAAATATTTCATGGATGTACAGCCTAGAAAAACATATAAATGACTTCACATGAATGCATATATAAATAGAAGTACATATTCCTACTTACACCCAAATAGAAGCAGAGCATTCACACTGTTAGAACTCTTGCTGTTAGAGATCATTCATTGTTTGGAGAGATTCTAATTAATTTTCCCAGTGCCATAATGGCTACTCTTTGGGCTACTTTTTCTGTTGTAATAGTATTAGATGAATGTGTATGTCTCCATGTCTTTGCATGTGTTTTGACCTGGTCAATTCCTAGAGCTCCTGTTTGATGCAATTTTTATAGTTTTACTATCAGATTGTTCCTACAAAATGTCACTAATTTATATTCCTATCATCCAAGTATGAGAATACTACTTCCTAAATAAGCTTGACAATATAAAGGAAGAACATTTTTCTTTTTCTTATCAACCCATGGGATGTATAGTTACACGACTGTATCTACTAACCTTTATAATCATCAGAATCAATATTGTCTTTTTAAGAGTTTAATGGCTAATCTAATTCTCTGCTTATGTTAACTTTTCTTTGTGTTTGTAAGGTGAAACTTGGTGCATCCTCATTTACAAGAAGCAGAAACCAAGACAAAGTACAGCCCCCACCACAGCATACCTCCATAGGGTGCATTAGTATCACCCCAACAAAAATAAGAAAACAGCGCTTAAAGGTTCTCTTTGCCTCTGAGAGTGAATCAGTCCTCTTGGCAGCCCTTCAGAGCTCAAAGTGGCAAGCCTGCCATGTGATCACTCTAAAGAGCCTGACAGTGGGATTTGACTTTTGGATATGACTTCAGGAAAAATTGAATTTCCTGATTTGAAATGGCAAACTGTGCTATTATATACTTTGTAATTTCAAAGCGCATCTGTCACCACACAAAGACAAATACATTTCTAGAAATAAATAAATAAATATAAACATCTGGTACTTTTAAAAACAAGCCCCAGGCCAACTCTGTGCAATGGATGAAAAATGTGCTGGAGATGGAGCGATACCGCTTGTTGCTTTCCCTTTCTTTGGTGAGTGTGGAATGTTCGCGTTAAGCTAAGCATCTCAAAAGTCAATTCTGAACAAGGAGAAGCTTTGAGGGTGTGACTTCCATTTCTTAATATCTGTCTTCCACATCGTCGTAAAGAATGATGAGATAATTAGGTCATGTTAGTCTTCCAGAAATGTAATGTGTTGGGATAACTTTTATTAGCAATACTGTTTTTAATGTTCTGTGGGTTTTTACTTCCCCTCTGGGCTATTTTGTATTTAACAATCTCTTTTTCCATGTGAATGTTTTTAATTCAACAACTATCAATATTGGTTTCTGTGAGGGCTCTACCAGTCTTTATTGTCCAGCACACAAATCAAATGCCATATGGGGACAAGGCGGAGGAGTAAGACAGGTTGGAAGAACTGCTATTTACAATTCAAGACAAGGAGCAACCCTTACAAAAGAAATATTCTGAAGCTGTCCCTTAGCAGGGAAGAAACTCTTAACACATTGTTACCTGATATTGATGGCTCATAGCACACCAGCAGGCATCTAGTGGGCATTGAAGATAACAGACCTTACCTGGAAAGGGTGAAATGTGACCTCTTTCTGAAGCTGAAAATTGGAGCCTTGTTGTTGTTTTATCAGATATATAAGCATACTGAATCAGAGAAAAGCCTCGAAGAACCAAATTGGTGTGCTAAGCATCATTGGTACAACACTGTAAGGCCAAGAGCATAGGAAATCATTTTCATGATCCCTTTCCATACATTATGAATAGTCTGTATGGACTCACTCACTCTCCAGTAAACTTACAGATCACAGAAAACAATGCTAGTAAGCCTCAACGGGAAATATTAGAAATATATCCTGTCTAGCTTCTCTGGGAGAGTTTTAATAATTCCAAATGTAGAGCGAGTAACTAGGAGGTTCCAAGTGTTTCTGATTTTGACCTGGCTTGGGCTTCCTGGAGTCTCTCTGTTTTATTTTTGAAATAGACATCTGCTGATCAGTGACTTGTGGACTATGATATACAAATCTAACTTTTTCTATTGATCTAAAATTTCCTTTGTATCTTACACAGTAGTGAGCTTTCTCTCCATTCTATTTAGCTTGGGAAAGCCGAAATGTGCATCTTAACTACCCACGTCTTGCACGGGAAGGGCCTAGTTGCGTGTGCTCACAGAGTGGAGCAGCAGGCTGGAGGATGAAGAATGAATTTAGACGTGCATCCCAGACACAGTAGCTCCCTGCTTAGGACTGGCATTAGGACGATTTGAAGA
This sequence comes from Cricetomys ansorgei, assembly GCA_026225945.1. Classification (NCBI taxonomy): domain Eukaryota; kingdom Metazoa; phylum Chordata; class Mammalia; order Rodentia; family Nesomyidae; genus Cricetomys; species Cricetomys ansorgei. The sequence continues at coordinate 5,296,095 of JAMJFZ010000021.1, forward strand.
CTGTCTCTGATGTGACTAAAATAATTCTTCCTTGTTTCCTCTGTTCTAGAAGCTAGGACCACAGCAGAAGGATACATGCCTCGCCCACACTTAACCGTGCCCTCTGCTCCCATGCAGCAGGCCATGCTTTGACTCCTGGTTTGGAGCTGAGTGGCTCTGTGTCTTTGCCATAGAGCTACATCTTCCTTCAGTGTTCTAGCTGAGCAGAGGTTCTGCCCCTGGAGCCACTCTCTACTACAGTGCAGACCCCTGTTCACTGCAGGTGGCAACATCAACTACTTCAGCTTTCCAAGGAGACATCAAAGCTTACTTTCTATAGTTCTTGCAGACACAAGCATTTCTATCCTAACAGTACTCATGTGTCCTAAAATGTCCCCTCTTATGTGACTTTCCCTCCTGGTATTTCCCCATTCCTTATATTGCACTGTTGAGGAAACTCTATATAGTATTCTGTAAGATCTCATTTTTCACTGCTTTAGGCAAAGCAGATGTCTGTTTGAAATTCAGTTATATATAGTTTAGATGTTGGGGCATATGGTAGAAAACAACTTTATCTAAAGAGGTAAACCAAACACCTCTAACTTCAGTTCTAAATAAAACTCATCCTAGCCAAGTGCCACCCACCTTACAAAGGAGCACTGGCACCACAACATACTCTGTTGACAATTCATTTATTATTATTATTTATTATTAATTACATAGATGCTATTTCTGGCTCAAATCAGTGGTTATTAGTATTACACACAGCCTTTCCCTGTTATGCGACTGCATAACTTAGTTTCTCTGTGAGGATTTTAGACACTCCATCAGCTCTCTCATTACAGTGTCTTTCATGATCTCCAGGATCAACCCAGGTTGTAAAGGAAAGTTAGCAGCCTCCTACGTGCCATAACTACAAGCGCTAAAAGATGCACCTGACCAGAAACACAGTGCTTACCAGGAAGCGCTGGCAGGGCTGGAATTGCTCTGCTTTCTGTCTAAAGAATCCGTGAAAGCCCAGACTAAGTTACTCATTGCAATGCAGCTGTATAGAATAAATGCTTATAAAGCAATTACTACTTGTACTAAAGGGAACTAAGACAATGCTTTAGACGAATGAGAAAATGTCACATCCTCAGGAACCGATGATGAGGAAACCAAAGGAATGGAAGCGTGGCATGGCAGGCGATGCTTCAGTGAACTTGGAGGGCGTGTGGCCTTTCTTCTGGGAAAGGAGGCCCAGCTCACCTAAGGTGAAAGCAGAGAGTAACACAACTGAGGGACCTGAAAACTGTTGTGTTTGGAAAGAAAAAAAAATCTTATGCTTCATATCTATGAAAAACCTGGAGAAAATGGACCACTAGCTCTGTAGCGGTTAGTTTTTGGCAACATGACACAGACTAGAGTTTTCTGGGAAGAGAGAACCTCAACTGAGGAACTGCATCCATCATATTGGCCTGTGGGCATGTCTATGAGGAACTTTTTATTATTAATAATGATTGATGTGGGAGGTCCAACCCATTGGCAGTGTTATCACCCCGAGCAGGTGTCCTGGGTTGCACAAGAAAAAACAAAAACAAAAACTGAGCAAGCCATGAGGAGCAAGCCAATAAACAGAGATTCCTTCAAGGTCTCTGCTTCAGTTTCTGCTTTAAGTTCTTTTAATGGTAGACCTGTGAGCCAAATAAATCCTTTCTTCCCCAAATTGCTTCTGGTAACTCTGTTTATCACAGCAACAGAAAGCAAATTAGAATGAGTCGGTGCGAAAATGAAGCTTAAAATGCAACTGGACACAGAGACTCTCATCACACACATAGTGTCATGCCCTGTGCAAGAATCCCAGGCCTTGCTTTTGGGAAACGGCGGGTGACAGAATGGATTAAAGCAGCGAGGCGACATCAGAGTGCCTGAATCTCAGAAAGCAACCACAGGTAGAAGGCAGAAAGCAAAGAAGAAAAAAGAAACTCAGATTTCAAGAAGGAGACTCAATGGCTGACTCTTCTTTAATGGAGGGATGTATGAAGCTTTCAGAGGTCCACACAAGAGCTGGGGTTGACAATATGGAGCACAGACTACTGAGTTTGAAAGTGAGGAAAGACACCTTGAGCAATTTGCTGTGGCTTGAGAGAAGTTATGCCAAACTAGAAGCTTCTGGTGAGTTGACTAAAAGTGAACTTGAGCAAAAAAAAAAAAAAAAAAAAAAGAGCATTGAGAAACTAGCAAAGAGTAAATTTCACTGCTTATATTCCCTGTGTATAGCAACCTCAACTTTCAGTGCTAAATCAAGACCTAGTACTAATAAGGGAAGTGGGAACATGAGACGGAAATAGGGATTTTACAGGTCCTCTCTTACAATAGAATGTCTTATGATGATTTCTATACATTGCTGTAGTAGTAGAGCTTATATCAATCTTCATTCTAAGAATAAACATGTAAACTATAAACATCAGTTCTTTAATGTTTTAAGAGAACAATTATGACTATTATTATAACAATTAGAACTTGATGGGCCAAGGAGACAAGGGAATCAGGAAGCCAGGAGACTGACATTTCCTTTAAAGCTCTTGGTGAGTCTTCAATTGCATGAGACAGGCAAGGAAAAAAAGAGTAACAAGATGGCAGTTTAGTGTCTTGGCTGCTATCCTAACACCACGATCCAAGGAACCTATAAAAGAAATCATTTAACTGGAGGCTTGCTGATAGTTTTAGAGTGTGAGTCTGTGACCATCATGGTGGGAGCATGGCAGCAGGCATGGTGCCGGAGCAGTAGATGAGAACTTACATCTAATCCAGAAGCGGGGGGTGGGGTGGCAGAGGGAGAGCAAGAGAGTGAAAGTGAGCAAGACAGGTGGGAAAGGAAGGAGAGGGAAGGAGAGAGAAAGAGACAGAGACTGGAGTGGGCTTTTGAAGTTTCAAAGGCCACCCTCAGTGACACACCTCCTCCAACAAGACCACGCCTCCTAATCCTTCCTAAGCAGTCACCAACTGGGAACCAAACATTCACATATATGAGGCTGTAGCAGCATTCTCATTAGTATCACCACATTAAGAAAAGTCAGAAGTACCATAGGCCAGGAAGCTAAGTTTTAAAAAGTGAAGCTCAGTTCCAGTCCCAGTTTCACAAGGCTAAATGCCCCACAGTACAAGCAAATCAAAATTGAGCTGTGAACACCAACAGCCACTCTTTTGTGTCTTTATTTTCACTGCCTGTCTTATCCAGTTGAAGAGTAAGAGGATGCTTTAAAGGAAATGGCAGCACAGTCTCCTGGCTTCCTTCTCTGATTCCGGTGTCTCCTTGTCCCATTAAGTTCTAACTGTCATAATTTTTCTCTGAAACCTTTAAAGAACTGATGCTGATAGCTGTGTCCTTCCACAGCTCCAGGGACTTGGATGTGGCATGGGGAGGTGAGGGAATGAAGAAAAGACAAACACACAGACACACAGAAAGAAAGCTGCTGTTGGGTGGTCTAGGCTCTCTGATGGAGAAACCACAGTTCCTGGAAACTCGTGTGTTTACTGTATAGACTTGAACAGAGAGGCAGGGTTATTACATACAGATGGAGAAGGAAGAGGAGTCCACAGTTCACAGTGGAATCCTCTAGAGAGGTTTAATTAATCTCAGTAGGAGCAGTCCCTGTAGGCAATAACTACGAGTTGACAGAGCTATGGTAGACATTTCTGCACACACTGTCAACACTCGAACTCAGGACCCAGAAGACAGCCTTGCCATTTCCCATTGAGGCTCACACAGGTTGGGGGTGGTTTTGTGGCCCCTCCACATCCATGGCTCTGGGATTCTTGACAAGGCAGTATGTATGCCAACAACACACATCCACTCAAGATGTTACTCACCCACGGCTTCCTCTATTCCCTATGTAGACCGACAAGAGGAGAGAAACAAGTCAGCAGTAGCCTCTATAGAATCTGTGGTCTAGAATGTCAGCCACGATGACTTCAATCTGCATTATAATTACGAAAAATGGATTTCAACTCACAGTTCAGTTTGTCCATTAAAGCACCTCATTTCTGATGTTTCTTAGGCACAAGTGAAAACTGCTCTTTTTTGTGTGTAGCAGATAACACAAATAAGGAATTGTTTTCTATCACTGAATCCAGCCATAAAAATAAAAATTCAAGACAAGACAGGAACAAAGCTCATAACAGTCATAAAGAACACTTTGGTTTTTAATTTTTAATTGCAATATTTCATTATAGCTACCTTATTGCAGTATGTTCCTAAAATTCCTTCTCTAGAGATGTAAATAATGTCTATCATTCCTTCTAAGGTCCCAGTGATTGCACTGAAGTTTACTCTGGGGAACCAATGTGTTCCTTTCAGAGCAATTATTAGGCTCCCTTTCAGAGCAATGGATGAACATTTATAACCAGGAGTGTGGGTGGGCTTAAAGCAGTCTCCTGGAAGGTCTGCACCCAATAAGGATGACAGCTCCCCCTTGGTTATGTAGATGGTACCCTCCATAGTTCTTTCCACCCTATGTATTTTAGCTTCTCTTTGAGGCCATATGTAATAAAGGCAGAACTCCATACAGCTGAAGAGAAGGGACGACTGGGTACTCAAGAGAGTGTCACATGACCCTCTCAGCACCTCCTTCTATGAGGGAACATCAACAGTCAATAAGTCCAGCTGTGATAATATTTGCCCAGCATGCTCATCCAAACTCCTAAAGGAAACAGGAGTTTGGCTTGGAAGATGATAGTTCCGCACGACTCAGTCTAACTTAAGCATACTAAATACTACTATGTATACCTGATATTGTATTTTTGTACAGGCACAGTCAGGATTTAAGTCAGATTTAAAATACATCTCAGTTTTTGCTAGCCAACTTCCAAGTAATCATATGACCACACGTATGTAGTAGTTAGTTCACTGGATGATGTCACACTATAGCTAATTTATCTGCTTTTTGAAATAACAAAAAATAATTTATTAAATAGTATTCCATTCAGAGATAAGCAAAGAAACTTACCATTCCACTATATTTGTCTTGTTTGCTTAAAGACAACTAAACAGATGCAATCAATGTTCTTCTAGTTCAGCAGTTCTATCTAGTTCTGTGGGTCGTGATCTCTTTGGGAGTCTAAAGACTCTTTCATGGGGTCACCTAAGACTGTCTGCATATCAGATATATACATTATGATCCATAATAGTAACAAAATTGCAATTATAAAATAGCAACAAAAATAATTTTATGGTGGGGGGGTCACCACAACATGAGGAACTGTATCAAAGGGTCATAGAATTAGAAAGGTTGAGAACCACTGTTCTTGTTCATGGATTTTTTTAAGTAAGATTTATTACCCAGGAACACATTTTTTGTGAGGTTGTATGGACGTTTTGTTTTGTTTTGTTTTTAATCACAGAATCTTTACAAAATATTGGTTGTTTTCTAGTCTTTGGAATATGTACAAGTAACATCCTGCAGACATAACAGTCAAGGAAAGCCCCACATGGTTGAGTATTTAGAAAAGCTGAGGGAAGGACCAATGAGACATCCTATTTCTTATTTCAGCAATAGTTGACCTTATTTTATAAAGTAAATTAACCTTCAAACAAAGTTGGACCATTACAGACTCTGAGCAGATTGCAAACACAAGCTACTCTATAAAACACTATATATTGGTAAATGATTTCTCAATGTAGTAAATATGAAACACTGGGTAAAAGCATCCTTCAGAGTTCAAGGCTTTGCTCTCAGAAATTCTTCTGTTGTAGGAATGACTTCTCACTATCAAGGAAATCTACTAGAAAGTAAACATTTTATCTGGTTAGAGGAATTTTAAAAACAAAATGGTGATTAACATCTTTTCATATTTGCATGGTATACTTCCTATAAAAAGCCTCCTATTTATCTTCTGTGAGTTTAAGTTCAGGTTCAGACATAGTTCAGGCAAATAAAATTATGTAAACAAGTTGCAAATAACTTAATTTCCTCATGTCATGTCCATGTTATAAATGTATCAAAGAAGAGAAGCGCAAGACTGAAGATGGTAAACTAATCAAGTTGCACAAAAGAAGACTTTTGAGATATGTTCCAAATAAGTTTTAAAATCAGAACAATCTTTGATGATCAAAGTTATCTAGGAAAATCAATCCTACATGCATATATGTATTTTTTCTTATAAGAAGGACTTATATTTCAAGATCAAATCAAGCAATATAACATAAAAAATAAGTGGTAAAAACAGTCAAATCAGAATGTCAAATAGAACCAGAACTAAGAATAATAGAATAACTCTTCAAAGTATCCATATGATGAGAAATGAAGGCTGCATGTATGCCCTTAGCTTATAGTAGCCAGTTCTGAAGAGGAAGCCTGGACAGCTACAAAATCTACACTGAGCTAGAACTTAGTTGTTTAGAATAAAACACAACACACGTTGGTTCAAAGGTCAGAACACCCTTACTTTCCCCGATGTCTTCATGGAGTGGACACCAGCCGCTAAAAGGAAGAAGAGCAACATCCATGAATACACAATGGAGAATTGTGTAGAGCTCATCAAAAGCTCTGCAGGTCAAATAAACTATGTTTTTGGTTAATTGACTCATTGAAATAAGAGTGTATGAAGGGGGAATCTGTGACGGAGCGGAACAGGCAGCAAAATGAAGCAGATGCATACTCCAACTCTGCTCAGCTACAGACTGAATCTGCTGCCTTGAAAAAGGGGCATTCTTCTAGGTTCTGTTTTTCTCATCTCTAACATCATGGGGCTGATCTCGAAGGTTCTTTCCAGCTCAGGATGTCTGTGTTTCTAATCAAGGAACCACATGATTTACTGCACACTTAAGAGCAGTCATAATGGCAGGACACCTTTCACTTTCAGTGTCTACAAAGTCATCTTGAAACAATACAAGTAAACGTGGTCCTTCTAGAATAAAGTAGAAACTTCCCCATATCTTACTGAAGGAAGCATGAATATATTTTCATTCAGGCACATTTAATTATAAAAAAGGTGGACCCTTTTTCATAAGTGTTGTGAAGAATGATAAACATGGATCTATTTGCATTCTTCTACATTCAGATATCCAGCTAGACCAGCAACATTTGTTGAAGATGCTGTCTTTTTTTCTAGTGTGCATTTCTAGCTTCTTAATCAAAAATCAGGTGTCCACAGGTATGAGGGTTTATACCTAGTATGTTTTTATGATCAGTCTTTCTGTTTTTATGCCAATACCATGGGGGTTTTGTTACTATATCTCTGTATTACCTGAAATCAGGAATGGTGATACCATTAGAAGTTCTTTTGTTTTTCAGGATTCTTTTAGCCATCTTGGGTTTTTTTTGTTTTTCCATATGAAGTTAAGTATTGTCCTTCTAAGGTCTGTAAAGAATTGTGTTGGGATTTTGATGATGAAGATTGAATTGAATCTGTAGATTGCTTTAGATAAGATGGTGATTTTTACTATGTTAATTCCATCAATCCATAAGCATGGGAGATCTTTCTACCTTCTGGTATCTTCTTCAGTTTCTTTCATCAAAACTTAGCACAATGGAAATCAATATGGAGATTCCTCAAAAAAAAAAAAAAAAACTGGGAATCAACCTACCTCCAGACCCAGTTATGCCTTTCCTAGGCATATACCCAAAGGACTTTCCATCCTACACAAGGACACCTGCTCAACTATATTCATTGCTGCTCTATTCATAATAGCCAGAAACTGGAAACAACCTAGATACCTCTCAACTGAAGAATGGATGAAGAAAATGCGGTTCATTTACCAAATGGAGTATTACTCAGCTATTTAAAAAAGTTGTATCATGAAATTTGAAGGCAAACTGATGGAACTAGCAATCCATCCTGCCTGAAGGATGTACTAAGGCAATGGAGGGGCAGAACCCCATGCTAAGAGAGGGAGTCCATACCTGATCTAGTCTAATGCTGTTTAATATTCAGCCTGGCCCTGATTTAAATCCCTTCTTCCTTTTTGGCCTGTATCCTTGCCTTTCTTCATCTATGTTGATATACAACTTCAATTTATACATCAGACTTCTGTATTGAGCCTTCTCATCAGCTTTTGTGGCTCTCAATTTTTTTCTCATTTGATTCACATTCTTCTTAATTCTGTATCTGTGAGCCACTTACTATACGAGTAAAGAACTAGGATTTTTCAAGAAAACATGCATTGATCACTCAGGCTCCCACATCCTCAAATCTTGGGAAATCTCTAGTTTTCCTAATAGATTGATTGACAGAAGTGAAGCTGGGGATTTGGATTAAAAAGACAAAAAGAAGAAGAAAAAGAAGAGGAAGAGGAAGAGGAAGAAGAAGTAGAAGAAGAAGAAAAGGAGGAGGAGGAAGAGGAGGAGGAGGAAGAGGAGGAAGAGGAGGAGGAGGAAGAGGAGGAGGAAGAAGAGGAGGAGGAGGAGGAAGGAGAGGGAAGAGAAAGGAGGAGGGGGAAGAGAAAAGAGGAGGAGGAAGAGGAGGGGGAGGAAGAGGAGGGGGAGGGAGGAAGGAAGGAAGGAAACAAAGGGAAAGATCCACTTTAAGAGAAGAAAATGTTTATGTCTGAAAATACGCTTCATTAGCCCTTGAGGGAGGTGTTGTGTGTGGCTGTGAACACTCAGGATGTCTGTCCTTGACCTTCCTCCAATATCAATGAAATATTACCTGAAGACACTTAAATGTCTTCAGGTAATGTGAAATTTTTAATTATAAAATATAAAATATGATATTTCCCTTTCATATGATTTGTGGGATATATACATAAAATCATACATTTAAACTCCACAATTGCCAGAGATTAGTAAATAGTAAATAGTAAATAGTCACATTTCTGAGAGTTCTGGGCTTTTTTCTCCTTCATTTATATTGTTTTGGCATAGCCTTCCTTAATGTAAACAAGATCAGCCCCACTTTATGAGCACCAGCATCTTATGATTTATAAAGTATTGGCAAGATGATCTTTCAGTTTCTTCTAGATTAACACTAGTAAAAATTCATATTAACTCTTCCTTTTCACAGTGACTCAAGGTTTACATAAAGATAAAAGAGGACAATAGATGATGAGACAGAGGAAGGAAGGAACACCCATAAATTTCCCATTCCAGCATGATCTCATACATATATGCATGCTCACAATACTTCAACTAGCACAAGAATGCAGTCCAGTATTTTGTCAAAGGACTGTGTCCGACCTATAAAGAGCAGCAGAGGTCTCCTCCAGACAAACCAGAGTCTCATCATGAACTGTGCCACTTCTCAGGATTTAGGAAAATCACTTAATTTTCCCACAAGGCCGACTGAAATGAAAATATCTGATACACATTAAGCATTTGATACATGCCTTCTCTTTTCCACAATAAGAATTTTTACTAAATAAACCATTAGAGTCAAATTGGTTATCAAAAATTATCCATCAGATAAAAACACACCCTATAGGTAACTTCTGCCTGTGTTGATAATTATCTTTTCTGTATAAATGGTATGACGTGCGGTATGGTTGGTTTCTTTGAACTCTGTTGGGGCTTGCCTGATGCCCTAATAATTTGATACCTTTGGTCTATCCGCTACTGGGAGATGTTTTCAATGGTGGTTTGTCAACATCATCCAGCAGATGTGCTAAGTTTTGCTTCATTTGCATGGTAGATTTCTTTAGGATTATTACATCTTTCTCAGAAAATCCTGTTAAAATTGAGACTGTAATATATAAATCTATCTTATTAGTAATGATTCTTATTTGCTTAAAGATCATGTTTTCTTAGGTTTTTTCAAATATTGTACTCTATGCTTAAAATTTTGAAATGAGATAAATTTATTTCCAAATTTAGAAAAACTGAAAAAATTTCCTCTAAAACCAGGAATAAGCCATTCTGTACTCTTATTCACATGGTCTTCAAAATCGTAGGTAGAACAATAAGACAAGAAAAAGTTTTTTTAAAAAGGGGGGAAGGGTGTAAATAAGAAGGTAGGAAGTCAAATTATTCCTATTTGCTGATGACCAGTTCCTATGCTTAATATATCCCAAGGCCTCATCAGAACATTAGGCCTCTTTAGACCTGATGGGATAAAATATCATTGGGTGTGTGTGTGTGTATGTACACACACTTACACACCATAGCTTTTCTGATCACAGATAACAAGTTTGTCAAGAAAGAAATTAGTAAAACATCCCACTGATAATAGCTTCAGTAAAAACAAACGAAACAGAAGAAAACAAGCAAGGGAAAAAAAAAGCTCAATTAGGAATAACTCTAACTCAAGGAGGTAAAAGACCTCTAATAATAAAAGCTTTAAACTGCTGATGAAAGAAATTAAGTAAGACACAAGACGCTAGAAGACGGAAAGATCTTCCGGTTGTTGTGTGAGCTTGCACAGGCACTATGGCAAGGTCCTGACCAGCAGGATTAGTCTTGTGAAAATAGACATGTTACTATTAACTTATCATTATAAACTAGACCTGTATTTTTCTATTTGCACAAACACCAATTCAAAATGAGTCAGAGACCTCAAGGTAAAATGTGAAACTTTAAAACTGCTAGAGTAAAATATGCATAAAATACTTGATAATATAGGCATAGGCAAATCACTTTCTAAATATAAATAGATAAACAGGAAGTGATCCTAAATTGACAAATGAGATTACCAGAGCTAAGAAAACTTCTATCAGAGTGAAAAGCTGGCCTACAGACTAGGAGAAAAATCTTTGCCAACTATATGCTAGACAGTGAATTAAAATATACAGAAATAAAGAAAATAAAAAACCAAAAATTCAATCAATTAATGGCCCAAAGAATTAAATAGACCATTCTAAAAAAGAAGAAATCAATCAACATTCATTTGAAAAAATATACAAAATGCAATTCAAAACTATTTTAAGATTGCATCATATACCTGTCCGAATGGCTAAAATCAATAGCAAAAGTGACAGTTCATGCTGGCTAGGATGTGGAACAGGGGGAACACTCCTCCATTGCTGGTGGGAATGCAAAGTTATATAGCCACTATGGAAATCAATATGTGGAAATCCTCAGAAAGATGGGAACTGATCTACCTCAAGATCCAGCTATACCACTCTTGGGCATAATTCCAAAGGACACTTCATCCTAACTCAAAGACACTTGTTCAACTATATTTACTTATACTCTATTTATAATAGGCAGAAATTGGGAACAATCTAGAAGTCCCTCAACAGAAGAATTGATTTTTTTAAAGTGTGGTACATTTACACAAGATCTGTTTTTTAAAATGATGTCATGAAAATTGCAGGCAAATAGAACTAGAAAAAAAAATCATTCTAAGGAAGATATGCCAGACACAGAAAGACGAATATGGTATGTATTTATTTATATGTAGATATTAGCAGTTAAGTCAATGACAACCAAGCTATAATCTGTACAACCACAGAGGGTAGGTATAGAGTAAGGGGCAACAAGGTAAAGACAGATCTCCTTAGGAAAGGGAAATAGAATAGATGTTTACAGATGGATGGGTGGAAGGTGGAACAGGAGAATGAAGTGGTGAATGAGAGCAAAAAGGGGATGAGGGAGGGAATACAGGGGACACAGCTAAAATTGAGGTCCATTTGAGAGTCTAGAAACCAAACTCAGTAGAAGCTTCTTAAAATAAGTGCATATATGAAGATTAAAACTGAATTTGCCAAATAATGGGGGAGACAGAATCTCAACTAGCCATCTCTTGTCACCAAATAAAGATTCTATACCAAGACTATCTTACATATAATTGAATTTTTGACCAAGGAGGACCCATGGGAATCCCCAAACAATGAGAAATCAAGCTGGTGCCTACATAGATACTTCACCCCTACATCCTAGAATCTTTGGTATAGGACTGTCCGCCAGCTACCAAAAGAGAAACAAAACCAGAAGACAGCCAGAAACCCTTTGATCTACAATGATGTCCTGCCTTAAAGATATCCTAGGGCAGTGGTGGCACAAAGCTTGTTGGAGTAACCAACCAACATCTGATTTTATTTAGCGTTCATGCCATGAGATGGATCCTATAGCTGGCATTGCTTTGGTGATCAGAGATTAGATAAGCCAGGGACCTAGGGAAAAACCAAATACTACTGGTGAAACAAACAAACAAACAAACGTAATGATAAGTCCTAATGACATTTTGCTATACCCATAAATCAGTACTTTTCTCAGGCTTCATCAGAGAAGCTTGATCCTGTAGCAGTTGGGAACAAATACAGAGACTCACACCGACTACTGCAGAGAAACCTTGAAACACTCAGCCCTAAATGGGTTATCTCCATCAAATCCCTCAGGACTCAGGGAATCCAAGAGAAAATGAGACTGAAAGAGTAAAGAAATGAAAGAGAATGGAGGACACCAGAAAACATGCCCCATGAACCAACATATGATCAAAGCTCCTATGAACTCACAGACACTTGTGCAGCATGCACAGGGCCTGCATGGGTCTGCACCAAGTCCTCTGGGTATATATTATACCTTCCATTTCAGTGTGTTCTGGGATTCCTGAGTATGCAAACAACTGGGTCTCTGATTCTTGTGCCTTCTCAGATTCTTTTTCTTGTATTTGTCTTGGTCAACTCTGATGTGATAGTTTTTGTTTTATCTTATTATATTTTATTTTGTTACATTGTGTTTTTATCCCTTAGAAGCCTGTTCTTTTCTAAAGAGAGACAGAAAGGGAGTAAGTCAAGATGTTGGGGGAAGTGGGGAGGAAATGAAAGAAGTTGAAGGGGAGAACTGTAATAAGGATATACTATGTGAGAAAAGAATCTATTTTTAATAAAAGGAAAGAAGAAAATGTCTCCAATATTCTTAGCCTTCAGTATAATGAAAACTACAATTGTTTTAACATTCCATCTTGCCCACATAGGCTAGCCCTTATCAATAAAACGAATCACAACAAATGCTAGTGAGGACATGGGAAAAGAAACATCCTTATACACTGTGGATGGAAATTTGAAGTGGAGTTCAGGTACTGTGGAAGTTACTTCAGCAGTGGTTCTCAACCTTCCCAATGCTGTGACCCTTTAATATAGTTCCTCATGTTGTGGTGAACCGCAAACATAAAATTATCTTCTTGGCTACTTCATCGCTATAATTTTGCTACTGCTATAAATCGTTATGCAAATATCTGATATGCAGATGGTCTTAGGTGACCCTATGAAAGTGTTGTTAGACACACACAGGGGTTGTGACCTACAGGTTGAGAACCACTGCTTTAGACGGTCCTCAAAAACTAAAGATAGAATTACCATACAACCCAGTTATATGCCTCTTCCATCTAAAGACCTCTAAAGTTACTAGAGATCTACCTGCACATCCATGTTTATTGCTGCACTATTCACCACAGAAAAGGAACCAGCCTAGGCTTCCAATTAACATGAATTTCTAAAGAAAATGTGGTGTGTGTACACAATAGAATTTTATTCAGCATTAAAAAATTTAAATCTTGTTGTTTAAAAAAAATTGATGAAATTGAAAAACATTATGTTAAGTGAAATTAGCCAGACACAGGAAGACAAGTAGAAGTGCTTGTGTGCTTTTTCCTCATAAGTTGGATCTAGTTTTTAGTGTGTGTGTGTGTGTGTGTGTGAGAGAGAGAGAGAGAGAGAGAGAGAGAGAGGGAGAGACAGAGATAGACAGAGACAGAGAGAGACACAGAGAGAGAGAGAGAGGTTTTCATAAAAAAAAGGGGGGATAGAAATGTAGAAATGAAAATAATCGTCATTGTGAGGGGTGAGTAATCAACTATATGTGACATGAAAGGAAAAGGAGGAACCATTTTGGAAAGGGGTCCAGGAGGAGAGGATACTGGAGATGAGGGACCACAGTGGAGACAGAGAAGAGGGGTGAATATGAATAAAACACAGGAGCAATGGTTCAATGTCTAAGAAGACTTGACCACTCTCACGGAGGACCCAAGTTCAGTTCCCAGTCCTCACATGGTGACCTCCAACTCTAGATCCAGTGGCTCTGGCACCCTCTTTGAACCTCTGCATGTACCAGAGACATACTTGGTACATATACACACATGCAAGCAAAACACTTGGACACATATAACTAACTAAATAATAATTTAGTTATAAATTATAATACAATATATATTATATATTATATAATATTATAAATAATAAATAATTTTTTGGGTTTTTTGAGACACTGTTTCTCTGTTGTAACTTTGGCTGTCTTGAAACTCACTCTGTAGACCAGGCTGGCCTCAAACTCATAGAGATCCACCTGCCTCTGCCTCCCGAGTGCTGGGATTAAAGGCATAAGCCACCACTGCCTAGCTATAAATTCTTTTTTTAGAAAAAAATACAATGACGTACATCCATGAAAGTGTCAGAGTGCAGCCTTTTATGTTGTATGCTAACTCAAAATGCCCTTTGTCTTTCCGTTGTTTACTACTTTGAATCAGGACCTTCCTTTCTGATCTTTCAAAGAGCTCCCTGCATTCTAGTGCATACACACTGAGTCCTTCCGCATGTGGCCCTGTTTACAGCTGTCAGGGAGACAGCCAGGCAGTTGGTCATTGCATTGTCCTGTCCTTGTCTTACCATTGCTTCTCTACCTTGTCACTACTTCAAGCTTGCACAGCTTCCATGAAGGTTTAGCAGTATGATCCTTGTCTCAGACTCTGCTTTTTAAAGAATCTAAACTAAGATGTAAAATTTTCATAAGAGGAGTTATCGTATACGTAGATGGGGTCAAATTTAGGACAAGACTATTTATAAAATAATAACATTTCCTGAGAATGACTCTATGGACTTAGATACAATAGCTGGCAAATGACAACAGGACATCTTGGACTCCCAAAACAATGTGGGTAGTTTGGGTTTTGTTGAGTTTCCGACAAAGTTTAACTCTTACCATCTGTGTCCAAATCCATCCTGAATTTGGAACTAAGTATCAGATCCTGCTGGGATCATCAGTGGGTATACAAGTGGCTCCATGAATCTGTTGGTTGGCAATAGATCACAGGGGAGGGGAAATACACCAAAACATGTAGTGTATCTGTTTGAAACTGTGAAGGAACAAAACCTGTAGTTAAAAAAAAAAAATACTGATGAATCGGAAGTACGGCTAATGCGATTTTAGAACACAATGATGCAACGTCAAATAAAGGAGAAAATATATTAGTAAAGCAGTGTGGCGTGTGAAAATGGTATTCAGTATTTAGAAGAAAGCCTGGCCGAGCAATTACCTAGCATTCACGGCGCTGAAGTGGTCTTACAGGCTGATACAGGCTATTGCCGTTGTTCCTGCTTGCCCACCATAGATAGAATTTTATGGCAAAGGCTAATTGCTGGAAATGCCACTCATTTGGACGTGTGACATGGAAAGATCGACTTGGTGCTGACCACGAAGTTTCCTCCATATTGGATAGCTTTCATTGGCTCAGAAAGTGCTGTTAGGGATGTTTGAGGAGAAAAGTCAACAGTCTTACCCAGATATGAACCGGATGAACTCCAGTGGTGGCGATGGCGCGATATGACCATGGGTGCTGTAGTGGCATTCTTGTTATGGGGTAATTAACTGATGTTTTTAATTGGATTTAAGGCCCATCCCACAGAAGGAAACATATGCTGGGTCTATAAATATGGCCATGAGGGGTCAATCATTTGCTATTATTTTGCTAAATGGGCATGGTATCAAACTGTCTTCTAAGTTAGCATCTCTAAATCCATAGTTTAGTGCAACTCTCAGACCTCATCAAAGAAGTTTCTTTGTGCAGTGGATATTGGTTAAAGAAAAAAAATTAACAACTGGTCAATATGCAGACAGTAAGTTCCTGTGGAATGATCAGCTACACGTCGAATATCTATGTGACAACTACAG
The DNA here is from genome assembly GCA_026225945.1 of Cricetomys ansorgei. Lineage (NCBI taxonomy): Eukaryota > Metazoa > Chordata > Mammalia > Rodentia > Nesomyidae > Cricetomys > Cricetomys ansorgei. The sequence continues at coordinate 5,311,871 of JAMJFZ010000021.1, forward strand.
TCTTCTGAAGTGAGTAATGGGATAAAGCAGAGGCTGGGGAGCACTTGTATGAAACAGGGTCTTCTTGATATGACAGGAGCATTGCAGTCATGAACTTCCAGCCACTGTGTTTACTCACAAAAGACCTATACAAGACCAACACAGTCAACAGTACAGTCTTGAGAGCCTCCACCACTATCTAGAGAGATATTGATATTTAATATCTTCTAGGGGAGAAAGAGTCAGTTTTAGAGGTATGGCTCTTGGGTTTAAAGTCATCTAGTGGATGGTCCCACATCCATGAGTTTGTGGGCAGCACAAATTGTATTATTTACAAAGAGTACATGGGCCACGCAGTGGTCACACACACCTTTAAAGGCAGGTTTGAGGCCAGTCTGGTCTACAGAGTGAGTTCCAGGACAGCCAGAGTTACAACAGAGAATCCCCCCTGGAAAAAAAAGGAAGAAAGAAAAAGAGTACATGAAGTTGGGTGTGTAAGGAGGCTCTAGGAAGATTTAGAGGTGATCAAAATACATTGTTTGCATATATGAAATTCTCAAAGAACTGATGAAAAGAATGTATTGTCAATTTTAAAGTGATATTGTAATTTGCAGATATTTTCAGTAATTGCAGTGTAAGAGACAAGAATTATATCCAAAAGAAATTGTATTTCTTTTGCTTTATACACATATTATACATATATACTTACACATACAAATAGTTTAAAGGAGATGCATCAGCTGAACAGATATGTCATTAGGTTTTACATTGAATCATTTGAGACCAAAGGTGATTTTTCCCCAGTCACATGATATTTATAAGGGCTATTTGGGGCTAGACACTCAAGATAAATTGGTTAAAAGCTTCCCAAATACTATCCTACAAGTTGATAGTCCAACAAAGAGAAGCAAAAAAACAAACAGTGATATCTAAGTAAAACAAAAGACATTGCAACTAAATACTGTGGAGAATATACAGCAAGTTACAGGATATTGAGACTTTGGAGATTTCCAAGTAGCAGATGTTTGCAATTATGCATAAGATGGCAAAAGTCTGTTCTCATTTCCTTTCTAGTTGTTGTGATAAAATACTCTAACAAAAAGCAATGTAGGAGAGAAAAGTGTATTTTAGCTTACAATTCCAGGTTTCAATTAATCAGTGCAAAAACAGTGCTACATTCAAAGTGTTCAAGATTTAGGGCTCTTTTCTTCACTATGGCCTTTTCACAAACGTCTTCACATCAATCAGACCCTCCTGTCGGCTCTTTTCAAATATCTAGATCTCACAATCTCCTTAACACCCACCACCAGCACATTGACTGAGCCAATATTTAATGGAATCTCTGTCCTAATATCCTGCTTGGGCATCCTTATTATTATTTACTGCACTTTCATTTATTTTTCAACATGCATCTAAAGTGATCTAGATAACACCAAAGACTGTGAGCTTTCTTTGCTTCTGATTTTGTAATTTCCCCTCAAATAGCAGCCAAAGTACTTTTAATAGCCCATGAATGTAGCTCCATCAGCTCAAATGTTGGTCAGGTTAGAACAGGTTTGAAAATTTGGGGTTCAGCTTTTCTTGTCAACATCTAATAACTGGAAGAAAGAAAGAGAGAGACAGAGACACAGAGAGAGAGAGAGAGAAGAGAAGGGAAGGAAAGAAAAGAAAAGAAAAAATAACAGAAATAATAAATAAAATGTCTAACAAATAAAAGAAAGTTTGATATATGACTGGAGTAGACTAGAGTTGAGCAAAGTCTTCATGGCCAGACACTCTCTGTCACAGCTTCTCTGCCCATGTGTAGCCACAGATCATGTTCAAATGAAGGACCAATGCTGTGTTCCATAAAACATTTTGGTGTTGTTTCTTTGTAAGGACCAACATTTTACCTAGGGGTTATAATTTGCTAACTCCTGGCCTAGAGTTAAACAAGACGTGTGGCTTGTAGTAGCACATTTGACTATTATTGGAAATGCTGTTTCCATGCTTTTGCTAATTTGGTATAATAACTTATTCCACATGTCATGTTTGTGTCTCACTCCTTATAAAAGCAGAAATTGTACTTTTATACAGTATTCCTATTTACATTGAAAAGAATCTTGACAGGATTATAGAAAAAGCACTCTGGCAAAATACAAGGAAAAAAAACTGACTGGACCTACTTTTTAAGATTTCATTTTAAAATTTTTAATATATTTAATATTTTAAATTTCATTTTTAAAGTTATGTGTATGTGTGTGGGTTTCTTTATGTGAGTGTAGGTACCTAAAGAAGCCAGAAGAAAGTGTTAGATCCTCTGGAGCTAGAGTTTCAGACAGATGTGAGCCTCCCAACACTGTTACTAAGAACCAAACTCAGGTCTTCTGCAGGAGCAGTGAACATTTTCGACTGCTGAGCCACCTTTCCAGCCCCTGAAGAAACTTTCTAAAGGACACAACTTATAAATAAGCATAAGTGGTAACTATGAGATGGCTCCACAAGTGAAGGCGTTTGCTGTGTCATCCTAACATCCTGAGTTGGATCCTAGAAACCAAGAAACCCAGAAACCACAGAAACCAAGGTGAAACAAGAGAATTAACCATCAAACATTGTTTTCTGACAAGCCCCACGGAGTCAACAGACCAGCAGTCTTGGGTTCCATTAAGCCTGAAGCAGCAGACATAGAACCTGCAGTGTCCCCTAGATATATATATTGTGATTGTCTAGCTTGGTGTTCTTGTAGAGATCCTACAGGCTCACATACAGAGTGTATGTGAGGGTTCTCTGATGCATTTGCCTGCCTTTGGGACCCATTTCCTCCTGCTAGGTTGTCTTGTCCACCTTGATGTAGAGATTAGTGTCCAGCCTTGTTCCACCTGGTTATGCACCTTTTGAGCAGTAACCCTGGGAGGACTGCTCTTTTTTCTGGGGAGAGGTTGGGGTGGGGAGGGTAGATTTAGAGGAGATGGGAGATGAGGGAGTTGGGAGAAGTGGAGGAAGGGGAGAAGGGTGTTGAGATGTATTATATGAGAAAAGAAATACAAAAAAGAAGTTCTTTGAAATATGCAAGTGATCTCTGGCATTTGTATGCTTGGGTACATACATATGCATATGTGCATCTACATTAATAAATAAAATACAATTTTAAAATAAGTATTATGAGACATTACTATAAACTACCAATACTTACTCTGCTTGTAATATGTGCATGTAATTGATATGCCTAAGGGCAGAGAGTGCTATTTGGCTTAATCTATACATATTAATTTAGCACAAATATGTACATATATGTAGATACAAAATAAAAAAGAAAATATATTTTGAAACCATATTCAAGATAAAGGGGAAATTGGAGCTGGATAGAAGTCTCAGTGGTTAAGAGCACTTGCTGCTCTTGCAAAGTGCTTGACTTCAGTTTCTAGCACCTATGTTGGTAGCTTGGAAGTGTCTGCAATTCCAGCTCAAGGAGATCTGATATCTTCTGGCCTCTGAAAGTACATGTGTTTCTATGTACATATAAACACACAGATCCACACATATAGACATGATTAAAAGTAAAATCAATCTTTAAAATAAAGATAATGGGGAAATGTCACAAATAACATAAAAGTGAATTGAGATTTGAACCAACCCCCAAGATAGCTATTCAAGACATTCCTGATTTCATAACTAAATAATAAAAAGTTTTAGAGCAGGGAATGATATAGAACTGATGGCAAGAATGATCCAGTTATCAAGGAGACATCAAAAGGATGTTTCATAATCTACAATAGAAGATGAGTTATTTTCCAGTTATACTTAGTTTAGCAAAGAGAAAAACACTACTAAAATGCTTGTAGTCAGAGAAAAACCATCACATTTCAATTGCTGATATTAAAACAATGCAGGAACAAGGTTACTGAGAAAACTGATGGGACTAAAGGTCTGTTCTAGGCTCAAGTTTGGAGCCATAGCAACATACTTCCCTTCCCCCTCAGAGATGCTATGAGCCAGGATAAACTAAGAAAGAGATTATTTCTGTGCAAATGAGAAATTTTAGAAAGCAAGGGTTGCTCTTGTTTTAAAAGCAGCATCCCTCAATCTTTTTACAACTTCCCCCAAAAGGAGTCTTTTAGACTTTTTCTGTCTAATTTTCAGCCCCTGTAACAGTCGTACCTAGACACACTGTACAACTTTCTACATACTTAAACACAGTTCCATCACATATATATTTCTTAGGGAACACAAGTCATTTTCATAGCTAAGATTTGTCTCCTAGAGTCAGTGCTTCTAATTCATCCTACCCTCTTAAGAATGACTGGTTTGGGGGACAGACTACCTCATCTAAGACTTGCATCCACTAACGTACTTCAGTTAGTGAGAGCAGGCTGGGGTGGCAGAGGGCAGAGTTAAGGAATACAGCTAATGAAACAAGAGGCATTTCTCTTGCTTCTGCTGCACTTCAAACTAAATTTGACTGTGACGCACAGAAACATGAAAAGAAGAAAAAGCAAATGGTAAAAGACTTTTGGCCTCAGTGGCTCCATGTTGGGAAATAGGGCTAAAATATTAGGAAAATACACAGCAAACAAAATTTAAACACTCAATTGCTCTCATAATGTAATTGATAGTATTAACGTTGCCTCCAAATGACAGGATCAATGTTCCTTCTACTTTACAGAGATTGTCTATCAAAAAAGTTTGGTATCCAAGATCCGTGTGCAATACAAATGCACTTCTGCACTCTCAGTCTGTGTTGATGAGGCTGCCAGTGTCGTAGCCTCCCAGTTTCTAGATCTCAAGCCGATGACTTCAGAACATAAGAACTGTGTCATAGAACTGCAGGAAAGCAGACTCCACTCTCTGATTGTCTCACCATCATGAACCATTCTGTCTTCACTTGAAAGCAAGAACTTTAAGGTGACTCCACAGCTTAAGTGATGTCCTTCTCCACCCTCCACATTAGGTTGTGGATGAAACGTGGGAGGTGCAGACTAACAAGGGAGGCTCATTTTCTAGGGCTGAAGATGCTGGCGTGCCTCATCAGACCTGAACAAACCCTCTTCTGACAAAGAGCGATGAGTAACATCCTGATTGTGTTCTATAAAAATAAGTTCCTGGCTGGTGTCCTGGTACATGCATTTATTCCCATAACTCACAAGGAGGAGGCAGGCAGACACTGCATGTGTGAAGCTAATCTGGTACACATAGTGAGCTCCATGCTAGCCAAGGCTACGAAAAGAAATCCTGACCTCCCCGTAAAAAAATTATCATCAGTATTTTAATTCCATTTTTCTCAGTGACCAAGTAAAATTGGTGAAGTGCTTTATGATATTTAGCCCTATCTGATGAAACAAGTGTGGGGAGAAGCTAATTTTTAATAAGAATAAAAATGTGTTTTGGTCTCAAGAGATTTCCATTCCCAATCATTTCTTCTGGACATCTGTCTTAGTTACTTTTGTATTGCCATGAAAAATTACCATGGCCAAGGCAACTTATAAATGAAAGAATGTAATTTGTGGCTCATGGGTTAAAGTCCATTAACTTCCCAGTGGGGAGCCTGGCAGCTGACAGGCAGTCATGCTGAAAGCAGTAGCTGAGAACTCACCTCTGATCGACCGATGGGAGGCAGAGGGAGAACAAGATCTAATTCGGAATGATATGAGCTTTTGAAACTCCGTGGCACGCCTCCTCTGAGAAGGCCACACCTCCTAATCCCTTTCAAACAGTTCCATTGACTTGTGACCAAGTATTCAAATCTATGAGCCTTTGAGGGCCGTTCTCATTCAGACCACCACAACATTCCAAGACCCTTCCTTAGTGAGACAGCTCCAAAGACACAGCTCTTGCCTTTTTAATCCAAAAGGAACGAGAATACAACATAAAAATATCAGTGCAGCACAGGGAAGCTTGAGCAAGAAATTCTTAAGACTGAAAATGACAACAGACGTTTTCCTCACGAGCAGCATCCTCGTCCACATCTCAGTTTAGGACTCCTGGGGAACTCCTGTGCATCTCTGCCACATTTCTGAACAATGGCTACTAATTTTAAGAACAAATAACTGATAACAAATGTGAGTCCTAGTTTTTTCTAAACTAAATATTAATTTTCCGGGTTAGGTACATGCTTTATGTAACATGTCTATAATACATTTCTAGTCAATCAGTTCATTTGAGCTGAAGGACCCATCCCACCATCCATCTGAGTTCTGTTCATCTATTTCCCTAAACAACGTATTCAGCAGATAAAATCCTCACCCACCGCTCCTGAACTTGATGAAGGGGATCTTTCACAACCTGAGCCCCATCTGGCTTTGATAAGGACTCTCCACTGGAGCCTGAGTTCTGCCTAATGGGACTTGCTTGAGAATGTGGCATCTGGTAGCATATCCTGCTGAGAATCAATGATTTGTCTCATCTGGGAGCCACAGAAATTGGGCCAGTAAGAGTAATTCAGTTTTGAGTGTGCCCTGGTGTCCATTAGTCACAACCTGACTCCATTTGTGAGCATTAGGGAAGTTGTAATTGAAGGTAAAAATAGAGAAACTGTGGCTCCATTCTAAGTCTTGAGATGGGAACATAAGAAAGCACAGTAGGACTTATAGCAGGCCACAGGACAAGATGTTCTTTGGGCCTTCTGAGTTTAATATGTAATAATTACTGGAAAAGCTATGAAAGACAAAAATAAACAATAAGATGGATAAGTGAATCAATTCAGGAAAATAGAATCTGTGCTAGCTTGCTTTCTGTTGTTGTGTTAAACACCACAACCAAATCAGGTTTGGGAAGGGCAAGTTCAATTTGGCTTACAACTTAAAGTCTGTCATCAAAGAAAGCCAAGGCAGGAACCTTCAGGCAGGCACTGAAGCAGAGACTCTGGGGCAGTTGCTTACTGGCTTGCTTCCCTGGCTTCCTTGCTACCTTCCTTACAGAGAGCTACACTCTGCTGTCTCTTGTGGTCGCCTCACATCCTGGAGTCTCTACTACAACTGAGGCTGCACCTTCACCGATGGCCTCTCGTAGTTCCAAGCCTCAGCTGACCTCTGTGATCCCTTTAACTCTGTAGCTTTCATGCCACTGAGAACAGAACTAAATAGGAGACTTACATTACCGAGTTCATCCGCCCACTTGAGATGTAGCCTTAGACCCCTCTATTCCACAGCTTCTGCATGCTGATCCTGAGGAAATACTTCTCAGAAGGTTTCTCCTCAGTGAGCTGGCCTCTCACTGTTTCTTTAGCCCAGACAGCCAACATCAATTGTCCCACTAAAGCCGAGGTTTCACTTCCAAAAGCTTTAATCCAAAACGTCACATGAGCAGTCCCAATAGAGCGCTTCCCTCTGAAACTCCACAAGGTAGGCCTCCATCATCCGCATTTCTCTCAACATTCTTATCTTCCACTCTCCTATAACATCTCATTAAGCTCTGAACAATAAACAGCCTTTCCACCCAAGGTTCTGAAAATCTTTCCCAGACCCCTCACCCAGAAAAATCTAGCATCAGGTGGATCACAGCAATCCCACGCTCTGGTAGCAGCTTCTGTCCTCATTTGCTTCTGTCACTGTGACAGACACATAACTAGGACTTACTTTAGGTATTAGAGGCTTATGTGGCTTGTAGGTTATAGCTCATTATTGAGGGAGCCAAGCAGGAACATGGAGGCAGGAACTGAAGCAGACACTATGGAGGAAAGTTGCTTACTGGCTTTCTCTATATAGCTTTCTCAACTTGCTTTCTTATAAAAATCCTAGAATATGTGCTCAAGGGTGATACTGCCCACAGTGAGCTGGGACCTCACGTAGCATTCATTAATCAAGAAATCACTTGAAGAATTCCTCCCCTGAGGTTCTCTCTTGGAGGTGACTGCACTGTGTGCCAAGCTGACAAAAACTAATCACCATAGATTCATAAAACTCTATCATGGGACGGTGTTCTTAATTTAACTTTTCTCTCAAAAATATAGTGCTGTTTTGATATTTTATAAGCAATGATTAATATAAGCCAAAAGTCTCTACATAATAGGTAATTTCTTTATTTCTAGAAGTCAAAATTCAAGAATAACAATAATTGTGGAATTTTGTTTTAAGCTTTATTTATGATAACCAATTGTATGTTTCTATGTGTCATATTGGAGTTAGGCATAACTCCATGTAAATTCTATGTGGCTTTGATTAAAACTCATAGCTGTATGTACTTTGACATGAGTATGACTCGGGGCCCCCAAACAGTTTCTATCTTGTTTTTATTACATAGAAGCTTCCAGTGTGTGAAGAAATGCATGCAATGATAGTCATTTAGTCTGTTAGAGGAGGCAATTCTCTTCTGTAGTAGAAATTTTAACAATTCCAGTAACCATCTCACAATATCTATACGAGCAATAAATTTGAGGTCTACCTCAAACCACTGAAGAACAATAGTTCTCGTATCCTGATACAATTGAGAGGGTAATTATATCATTCACATATGCAGTAAACACCTGCTAGACTCCCATCTGAATTTCTCAATTTTAAAATGCTATTTGAATCTATTACTCTAAGACATTCTCACTAATATAAAAATGCTCTGGGTTAATTATATCTTGAAAACAGTCATGTTCTGGTAATTATCTACAAATAGCTGTTTTCTAGACTTTAGCACACTGTCCAGATAAATTCCTATAAGGATTCAGGACATGTTTCCCAATAAGTGGTTAAGTATTCATAAGCCTGTTCATGCAGTATTTATTAGTAGTTATATATCTTAAGCCAGATGAAGTTTAACCTGCAATGCCAACATTCCCCCTGTGTTTCTCTTTTGAGAGCTTCACACCAAACTTCTTCACTAAGTTTTCCACTGATGAGTATGAGAACATAGCCACAGAAGTAAATACTGCTTTAAAATGACTGGCAACCATGCATGTTAAGGCAGCACTCAGTTACACAGCACCTTACAAATAAATTCTTAGAATGAACTCAGAGAAGCTTAAGAAAGTGGCAGTGGTTTCAAAGCATGAGTTAAGCAAGCCTAAGAACTGAATTAGGCTTTAGGGCTAGAGGGACAGCTCAGTTGGTAACGTGTTTGATGTACAAGCATGAGGGTCAAAGTTCAATGTCCAGAACCCATGTAGAAGCAGATAATAGATACAGATAAGATTGGCCTGTCACCCTGTCTACAAGACCTGATATTGTGTGTGTGTCTATATATGTCTACACTAGGTTAGAGGTTATGGGTGACATAAACACACACACATACAAACACACACACACACACACACACACACACACACACACACACACAGACACACAATCAGATTTTGTAGGCAGATCAATTGGCAGGTCAATTGCATCTATATCTTTTATCTGTTTCTCCTGATGAATTCAATGCCATTTAGACTGTCACACATGGTTGCACATGCCTGTATTTCCCAAGGTAGGGGAATCTCAAGTTCCAGGACAGCCAGGTTGAGACTTCTCAACAAGACAAAACTCAACAACAAGAACATGATCCATTATAGAGACTACTTCTCAATAACACAAAGCAGCTAGCTATTGTGCTGGACAGGAGCACAGATGATCATAAATGCATGTTTGTAAGTAGAGGAAGCCATTCTGAAAAGTTTATATTCTATATAATTCTATTTATATAGCATTCTAGAAAAGGAAAAGCATGAAGAGAATAAGCAGATTCATGGTTATTCCTAGAAGTTTGTAGTGGTTAAATGAGTGAAACTTAATATTTGGACTGTGTATAAATTACTAAACCTTAAAATATGAGAGTGGATATATGAGCCTCACATTTGCCAAAACACATAGTACTTAACACTAAAAGGAAAAGAAAAGAAAAAAAAAAAAAAAAAAGAAAAGAAAAGTTACTCTTGATTACACATGCATTTTAAAAGCATTTTACCTGTTCCTGGTACTTGGCTATTTATAGCTTACCTCTTTTGGAGTTTCTGGGCAATGAGTTTTCATAAACCCCTCCCAATCATTGCCATCCTAATGGCGATTGCCATTGCTTTTGATTAGCCTCCAGAACTTGAAGGAAATGTACTATTATTGAAGACACCACATACTTGTATTGTAGAAGTTTATTTTCAGTTGTGCTTAAAATATTGTTTTGCCCACTGTTGGGTGAGGGGCTGCCCAGGTGTTAGCATTTTGTATTGCTTGCAGGTATTGTATTTATGTGGGGGATGTTTGATTGGTAATGATCTGCATGCGCCACCAGTAGAACACCTAAGGAGTTCTGTACCAATATTCTGTACCAATACTGAGCTCAGAGGCTCAGTATTCCACTGTCCAGTATGGTGAGGGTCAAGGTAGTAGTTCCCTCTGCTGAGGTCTGGCAGGATTTACACCTATGAATATGCTTCTGTGTCTTCCTTACAAGCTTACACAGTAAGGCATACTACTACAAATGGCATACCAATACGGGCCACTGGCATCATGCCAGCCACATCCAACATGGAGACAAGGAAGAACAAGAAAAGAAACTCCAAACCTCATAGAGTCCATTTTGTTTTGTTTTGTTTTTTCTGCAAAACTGTCCAGATACTGGTGAGATGAGGTGGTGCTGACAAGACATATCTGATAAGGTGCCTGACTTGAACTCTACCCCATGAGGGAACCCTTCCTGCAGACAAAGTGACCAGTTATTTTTTTCAGCAAAGCAGACTCTATCTTAAAATCTGGAAAATGTTTCCTTAGGGTCAGCACACAGAAGCTGTCTTTCAGAACTGGTCAAAGTTTTATCTCATACTGGTAGCCAAATTTGGTAGTGTAAGAGTCTCACAGATGGTGCTGGTTTTGAAGGCATAAAGAGGTCGAGGAAACAACTGAAACTTGGCAATGTGAGAGGCCAAGAGAGGCCATTGGTAAAAGTGCAGCCTCAGTGGCAGTTGAAGGCCCAGAATTAAGGGGTCATGAAAAGAAGTTGAAGCTTCGCACTATGAAGAGAGCCCAAAAAAGGCTATTTGTAAAGGAGCAGCCCAGTTGCATCAGAAGACCCCAGTGTTCTGAAGATGCCAGTACCAAGGGACAACCACCAAGAACAGCAGCAGCAGTGGAGTGAAGCCAGAGAGTCTGGAAGACAAATTGTGTGTGCTGTAGACGGCAGAGCCAGAGAAGTGATCCAAGCTCTTTGCAGGAGTCCAGAAGATCGTTTGTGAATTCCAGATAATTGAATATTGATAATGTTTTTCTGCTGTCCAAAGACATTGTGAAAAGCTTGATAGATGTTTGGTTTCATTTGGTCCTGCCTTTGTGATTGTTCCTCTTGTAAACAGTTTTGGTGGTGTAATGTTAAATTGTGCTGTAAAGGACAATTGCTGTAATGCAATTTTTATACAAAAAAAAGGGAATTGTTGCAGAAGTTTATTTTTAGTTACATATAAAATAATTATCTTATATACTTTTATACACTGCTCTCAATCCCTTGATTCTAGTCTAACAATGTGAAAAACATCAGATCATTCACTGGACATAGCAGCTTTTAATCAGTTCGCATTACAACTATCATCATTGTGGTCTTGTCTAGATGGCCAGCCAGGCCCTTTTGCAATTTTTCCACATAATGTTGAACACAAAGGATCAAAGCAATGAGGAAAACTGTAAAATTTGCATGGTTGACTCTAACAGTCATGCTCAGAGGTCTGCCGGCCCCATAGTCCCATGGATTCTGCTTCTTCTGGTTCCTTACGAGGCTTTGGATGAGTTTCCATATTGATGGGAAAAAGAAAACTGCTGGTGAAGATAGAATCTGGGTACAGAGCATAGATTTCTTTCTAGAGGGGTCTAGCTTTCATTCTGTGACTGGCCAGGATCAAAGAGCCTCATATTTTTGTACTACGTGCCAAAGCATCCCTCACTCAGACAGTTGCTGACTTAGTTGGAAGAATCTACCAGTAAGAACCCAGACATCAGAACAACTAGCTACATGTCCTAAAAACTGACAGAATATGGAGAATAGTTTTCACCTTTCTTGACGTTAGAAAATGTGGCCTTATGGAATTGTATCATTAGTGTCACAAGTATTTAGATGTCAGTGATCAAGAGCAGTGACAGTGGCACACTGCTTTCTTTTATTTAGTTGTTGTGTGTGTGTGTGTGTGTGTGTGTGTGTGTGTGTGTGTGTGTGTGTGCATGCACCTGTGGAGCTCAGAGGTTGCTATGAGGTGTCTTTTTCAATTACTCTCCACCTAATTTTATGAGATATGGTCTTTCACTGGGCCTGGTGCTCACAGATCTCACTGCAGACTGATAGGTCACTAAACTACAAGGATACTCCTGTCTGCCTTTCAGCACTGGGAGTACAGGTACGTGCTGTCACATCCGGTTATTCTTTGTCTTTTTTAACTTGAGAGCTGGGAGTCTAAACTCAGGTCTTCATGATCAAGCCACAGGCATTCTACACATTGAACCACCTCCCCAGCCCACGTACTGTTCTTTTGTTCTAAGGGTAAAACCTTTCTTGGCTCATGATGACCTTTCTACATTTTGCCATCTCTTTGATTCGCTTTATCTTCTAAGAAAAATATCTTCTCTCTAAAGGTTTCCTGTAGTTAAACTAGGTTTACCTGTATAATCCTATGCCCCTTCTTATACATCTCACCCCATTAACATGTGTAGTAAAATCACTTTAGCCACTTATAGTAACAGGTCCTAGAAATTAGGGCTGAAACATGGTTCTTTGGGAGCCATTAATCTCCTCATCAAACTGCAAAATGGTAGATTTATGTATTCCATGGCTATTCTTTTCTTATTGTCTCCTCTGGAGATTTAAAACATGATTTCCAAGCAGGTCTCATGGTAGTCCTCCTGTCTCAGCCTCCTGAGTGCTAATATTATAAACATGAGCTTGGTCTACACAGAGCCCCAGCCCTGTATTCTAGCAATCCCAAAATACTTTATTGCTCTTACCACACTGTCTAGTTATTCAAAAGAAACTCAGTTCAGGGGCCGGAGATAAAGCTTAGTAGGTAAAGCACCTGTTGTGCAAGCAGGAGGATGAGTTCACACTGCAGCATCTATGTGAAAAAACGGAGTGTGATACCTCATGCTGTGACCCGAAAACAGGAGATTGAGACTAGTGGGCTCCTGGGCTCACTGGTCACCAGTCTAACTTATTGGGGAGCTCTATTTCAGTGAGAAACTCTGTCTCAAAAAAGGCTGTGGAAAACAATTGAAGAAGACACACAGGGTTGACCTCTAGACTCTCTGTGCACACTCACAACCACACACACATTTGTACAGAGAGAGAGAGAGAGAGAGAGAGAGAGAATTCAGATGTACACTCTTGGGAAGACCATTCTTTTAACTTGTCTTTTCCTGATCAGTATTGGTAAAATTAATGAAATATATGTTGGCTGATTTCTTTTGGAAATTTTTCAAGGCAAGAATAAAGGACAACGTAACTACGCGTCCTGAAACCCATAATACCAATATAAGTGAAATTAGTATCAGAAGCATTGTAACAAAGAAATTCTCCTAAATGTTTAAGTACTTTAAAATAACATGACCATATGTCCAAAAGCTTAAACCAAATTCACAATCTGATAATTTACTACAGAAAGATATATGCTGAGAAATATAAGAAAAGTTAAGGAATTTTACTATGAAAAAAACCTCTAATATAGCATTCTCACTGTGTTATAAATCTCTTTAAACATACTCAGTGCCACCTAGGAAATATTTGCAAACAGGAATGTTTTACTCTCATCTGCTAAAAGAATTAACAGAATTTTTTCTTTATACCAGCTTTGATTAATGCTCAGATGTCTTTCCTGGGGCTAACTGTATTAATAGAGAATGCTTTCTGGTGAATTCTCACTGAAGTTCACAGGAGTCTGGAGTTAACAGTAGCAGCAGACAATGTCAAACCCTGGGGCACAACTCAATAAGGAAACAAAGCTCACATTACAAAAAGATTTTTGTTGGCACAATAATTCATCGGGTGACTTGTTATTCTAGATCAGAGTGATCCTCTCTTCTGACCCTATTATGCAGCAGATGCTTACATGAGTGCTGGGAATAAACAGAACCACCGCTCTGCTGTCACCTCAGCCTCCAAATCTTCATGTTGCACACAACTGCAAAAGCATGGTGCAGCACATTAGAAAGGGAAAAGTTAAAACCTGGGGAAAGAGTGATGGTGCAGCACTGTCTAGACACTAGGGGAGACTAGAGAGACCACAATAACTTTGCCCATCATAAACTTTGGCAGACTCCTACTATCCACTAAGCTAGCATCTCTACTCCCAGTTTTTGATTTGTAAGGACTTCCACATGGCTATCTACAGTGAGACCCTACAACATTTGTCCACACATTCAAATAATTTGTGTGTTATTTTTCCCCTACTTGTTCTGGTTTTGTCAGATTTTCCCATATTTTCCAGCATTCTTCCCAGGCTAGCTATTGTAGAAACATTGTGTATATTTTTGTTTTAAAACTATCTTTAAAATTGTGAAATTATGATACAATTATATAATTTCTCCCTTCTCTACCCTCTCTTCAAGATCCCCCCATTATCTGCTTTCTTTCATATTCATGTGTGTGTGAATGTGTGTGTATATGTGTGTCTATGTTTGTGTTTCTAAATATGTAAATGCACTCTGCTCATTCTGTACAATGTTACTCATATGTGTGTGCATACACACACACACACACACACACACACACACATATATATACATAAATGTTCAGGGCTGACCATTTGGTATTGGATAACCAATTGTACTCTTTCCTGGGGAAGACTATCTCCCCTGCTCTTACCATTCCTTAGTAGTCTATAGTTCTTTGTCTAGGGTTGAACACTCATGAGCTTCCCCATTCCACATCAGCATTTCTCTTGGTGTCATCCTTGTTCAGGTCATGGTGAGACTACATGTGTATACTGTCTGACATTCCTATTACACACAATCTCACAGCAAACTCCTTGTTCCTATGGTCCTTGCAATTTTTCTGTGCCCTCTTCGGCAAAGATCCCTGAGACTTACGTGCTAGAATTGTGTTGTAGATAGATGTATTATTTGGGACAAGTGGAAAATGTTGATTGAACTCTCAATTTATTCTAGATGTCATTCAAATTTTCATAGTGTAACCCTGTTTCAGATGCTTCTCAGTATTGATATAGTGGCCAAAACTTGAAAATATAACTTTTAAAGAGAACATTTTAAATCATAAAGTTTAAAAATAATGACAACAATATTTAGAGACAGCTGCAAAGCAAATCACCATCGGCTGTATTTAAAAGAAATTAAGATGTCAGCATTATTCTAAGTTACATTAGGTAGAACCCTTTGATAGCCGTTTTTCCTTTGAATGATGCACTTTTTCTGAAAATTGAATTTTAGTGTACTCATTACAACAAAATTATTTTGGAAGGCACATACTCTCCCCTTACATAAACCCCTATTCTTGTTTGTTTGTTTACTTTGCTTTTGTTTTGAGACATGATCTCAGTCTATATGCCAGACTATCCTGAGATGGCATTAAACCCATGGGAGTCCTCCTACCTCAGCCTCCTGGGTGCTGAGATTATACATATCAGCCATGAGATCTGATTCATACTACTATATTATGATCTACACCCCTCTAAGGACACCCTCCTTGGTCAAGAAAGCAGTTGGAAAAGAAAATTTTTACCTTTCTCTCTCCAGCCACTTTTTCTTCATCTGTGAGTTTATTATATATTATGATGATTTAATTGTTATTAAGAATTGACTAAACATTGTACTACACTGCCCTCAAGAACACAACAAGTAAAAATAGCAAGATGTGAAATCCATCTTCAAAAATGCAAATACATTTCTACTCTTCTTGGTGATATTAGCATGCTTTGTGTCAGAAGGATAGACAAGTTCCACTCTCTGAATTCTTTTCTTCCTGCTGATTACAGTCAACTGTTGGTATTATTGTAGATACTTAATATCAAATTATATCATGAAGCATATGGAAGTCAATGTATAGTATTAGATTACTGGGAATAAACTCAACAATTCTGTTACTACATGGCAGATAAACACAATTTCTCCTACTGTGGAGAAAACAAGTACAGTTTGTCATAGAGATAACATGTGTGCTCACAAAGTTAAGAAAACAAAAGCCAACAGGGACAAAAGGCTGACTAATGGGCAGCCTTTGTGCAGGCAAATACCATGAGAAAAAAGAGCAGGCCAAAAATGGAGGGGAGCTGTATCTGCTTTCTGCTTTCATGTATTTTCCATACTGGGTCCTTAGTCAAATGATCTGATCTACATTATATCTTCTCAGAGTATAATGAAAATGCCATATCTAATAGCCAAGAAAATAAGCAACACCCCACAATTTCTGAAGTCATTCTTAATAGATGTTCTTTTAAGACAATTCATTTGTTCTGTGTGAGGAAGAAGACATTTCATAATTCTCTCCACTTATAAAGTCCATGTCAGTCAAAATAGTTTCCTAGTGTCCAAAAGAAAACATCCAAAGTGTGCTCTCTGCTACATTGAAGTGATTTCCCTGTAGAGGATTAATCTTTAAATCAATACCATGGCTGCTCTAGCAAACAATCACATTAAAAGTCTTGTGTGATAGCTAGGAAGGGATTACATCCAAAGGCCTGTATGAAGGAACCACATTCAGAAGCCTGTGTGATCAAGATGAAATGCTCTGAAGACAATTGTAGTGACACCTTTAATCCCAAATTCTGAGACTGAATCAAAGTGAAAAGCCAACAGAGTAAAGGTTGAGAAATCAGAGTGAAGTCTGAGATTGAGTCGGAGTGAGAACAGACCCAACTCTCAGGATATAAAGTAGGCTCTCAGCTCAAAGTCAGTCAGAAGGAGTTCAGACAGAAAGAAAGTTCAGATGGAAGTCTAAAAGGAGTTTGAGAGTTAGTTCAGTTAGGCAGTCAGCTCACAGACAGAACAAGAAACCTGGAAGAGCAGGGCCAGTTTAGAATAAACAGTGAGAAAGCAGAGAGTCAGAAGCAGATGGTTTACTAGTTACAGTTCAGAGTTCACAATACAGAGCACAGTGAAAAGAGGTAATTCGGAAGATAGCTAGCCAGAGTCAACCCAGTCCATAGTAAGTCTCAGAGGCTGAAACATTCTAGGTTTGGGATTGCATAATAGATTGTAAGGAGGCTGAAGCCTTCTGGGTCTAGGCTTACAAATAGATTTTACAGAGGTTGAAATCCTCTAGGACTGGTGATTGAACTACCAAATGATAAACTGTCTTTTGCCTAACCCCAAAAGAATAATAAATAAAAAATTAATGCATACATCTATACCTATATTTCCCCATATCCTCTTTCAGATGTAACATCATTCGCAGCCCTACACCCTACAAAATTAACACTAAATGGGCACATACAATTGTATTGATGGTAGATTCTGGAATGAAAGAAAACATGAGCTACATGCTTGATGCCACCATGGCTTATAACCAGAGTTGAATCCAGACATATCACACAGCTCCAGAAATGCATCACATTGAGAATGCTACTGACATTGATGCCTAGATCACAACTACCATTCTCTGGTGCTGAATCTGCACAAATAAAGCCTCTAGGTATATTCACTGGGCTTCGCTGTCACATAAGTAGCTTAATTCAACTCAGTCCAAGATTCATCTACCTTTGCTCTGGTCTTTTGGCTCCTTTTAAGTTCTGGCATTCCCACACTTGACTCTGAACTGCTCATCTTCCACATACACTCAATTTGTTGTTTTGGAACTCTGATCTGAAGCTAGGAAACTGTACACAAGAAAGAAAATATTGTTATCTAATGAGGATCACAAAGGAATACAGTATGTTATAGATTATATAAGAAGAGAGCACATATAGAAAGATTGTTGTGAGAATTATTTGAGCATCCACTGGAATCAGTTGCTCTACTGAGTGTTCAGAATAAACACAATAAACCCTGAGTTCACTTGGACAACTGCAGTTGAATGGCTGGTTCTTATCAGCTACCACCATACTCTGTTCCCACATAGAGTTCAGGTTTGACCTACCGTGTTCTTTGTGGTGTTTTAAATAATTGCAGATTCCACGTGTTGATGGAAATCTTGGGCAGGGCATCTTTACACTACATAGGCATGCCAGGAAGTGGGAACATCAAGAAATAGTTCTCACACTCATGCTGCCTGCGGCCAAGAGCATTGGTCTCTGAGGCTTTGCAGAACTGTAGTACTTTCCTTCTATATTGATTTATGGAACTTCTTCTGATTACAACTTTAAATTACAGGCTTTTTATACTTTGGTTGACATTACATTTTCTCATAGGACATATCTCTTCACGCAGTTTGTTTAATTCAGGTATAGCATTCATATGATTATAGACATGAGATTAGCAGAGGTAATGGCCAGAGGCAGTGGGTTTTCTTAGCAGAGTGATGACACTGAGATCCTGCACAGGACTCTTCAGCTGATGGAGAAGACAGAAAACATATCGACTCCTCAGTTTGTGTGAAATGGAGATAATGGAGTTACCTTCTTTGATAGGTATGAAGATTAAATAAAGTAATGGTTGTCATTATTCATAGTGCCCAGAATGTTCCAGCAATTCCTGTCCTAGGCCAAAAGAAACAACTAATACTTTTACTTCTGAAGTGTGACAAAACATCTCAGTCAGAACTGGCATCCAAACAAATGACAGTCCTTACACTTGAAGGTATAGTGCATATAAACTAAAAAATAATATTTTTATTTTACCTTAAACTAGCATTATTACTACTAAGAAGTATATGACTTCTGCACATCACAGTCTCTCTGACCACTGACTCACAGAAGCCTCTGCTACACTCATTTCCTTCCACACGCACATTTTCACACAAGCATGGTGCTTTGTAAGAAGTGAGTGAATTCTTAAATAAATACGTGCTGATGACTTGGTGTGACTATTGCCAAGGATTCTGCCCCATAGGAGTGGCACAGAACTCCAGGGGGGAGGCTCAGAAGGATGGCAAAGTCTTCCACTGACCTAAGTGCAACTGTTGACAGCATGTGCAGAAAATGTCCACCATAACTTTCTCCTCTGGATGCTTACTGCTGGACTGCTTTCCTAGAGACACTGTACCTACAGAGATTAGATCCATCTGTTTACTCTAAAACCCACCTCCTTGTTCAATTGTGTACAATAATTATGCCCCATGTTCAACTGTGTATATAAACATGATGAGCTTCCAGGATGCTGTGGCTTCTCATCACAGAGCCCAGACCTCCAGATTGTAAGTCTTTCTGTCTATGTGCCTGTCTTTCCTTTAGTATTCGTCACTTCTTCATTCCCTTGCCACCCTAGTCAGGTCAATTTCTAAAGCCATGCAAGATGAGGCTGTGTTTTATCTCAGCGATTGATCAAGACTAAGCTTTGAAAAGATAGACCACAACCACAGGGACTGTTACATCATCTATGGTGACATCTGGGAAATAGCTGGCTCTAAAAGGTCAACCAGAATCTGACAGCTACAAAGCATAGTCCTCAGATATTCAAAATATTCCACAGAAGCCATGTGAGTTTACTACCAAATTCTGTGGACACAGTTTGGGGACCATGGAATTTGTCTACGAAGCACCAAGCCCTCTGTCCTCCCCTTGTCAGTATTGAATAAGTGTTAGCTATATGTCTACTTCAGTTCTGGATAACAAAACATCCAAAGAGCAACATTTGTTTCCTTTATGCATCTTCATATTTGAAATAGCTTCCAGAAGGTTGAGCTCGCCACAACATGTACTTGTGATTATTGAAAAGGAGAGTTGGAATTCAAATTTTTTCTGTATTCCAAGTTTATAATCACTCCATATACCATACTGACTCCTGGGTAAAGAGGTAGCTATAGCAATATACTGTAGACTTCATCATCCATGTATATGGCAGGTAAGTAAGAAGGATATTTCCTGGGGTTGGACAAATGACTCAGTGAGCAGAGCACATGTCCACAATCTGGGGACCTGAGTTCAATCCAGAATCCATATAAAAAAGAAAAACCAAGTGCAGGTGGCATCTTTCACTCTAGCGCTAGGGAGGTACAGACAGAAAGCTCCACGAGGGTTGGTGGCCAGAGAGTCTACAGAACCAATGAGATCCAGCTCAGTGAGAGACTCCATTTCAAAACAATAACAAATTAGAGAGTGATTGATGAAGGCATACAGTGTTGGCCACTAGCCTCCACATACAGGCACATCTACTCACACCTGTATACAGGCACATCTGCTCACACCTGTACACAGGCACATACACACACATGCAAAGGTTGTGTCCTTATGAACTAAAGAGATACTCCTTTTTTACAGTGTTATAACAATATGAAGCTTTGAAATTTTGAATTAATGAAGCATTTGAAACCAAGTAAAAGCTTAGAAGGTACTGCATAATAACCACCAAATTTTAAAGATATTATTATATTGTCATAGTTTTTTCAATTGTTTTCAAAAAGAAAATAAAAATAAATGTATGCCTGTCCTTTCTGCCTTCCCATTCCTGGAGAAGCCACTCTTGTGAAACTGTGTCCCTACTTTATACAGATTGATCTTTGACCACAAACACATATAAGTGTGCTGTCTGGTCTGCCAACTGATTGAACTCTGGAGGGTCAAGGACACAATGTTTATTTTTATATGTTCTTTTCGATGTTTGACTCTGATACCAAAAATGGAGCCTAACAGTTGATAGCTACTCTAGGAATTTTCTTAGTTATTAAACAATGGAGATAATTTTTCACTTTTCTTTTTTTCCTACTTTACTTTTACTGAAAATAGATTTTTATACATATTCTAACTATGGTTTCCCCTTTCCCCAACTCTGAGATCCTTTCCACTTCCTCTCCCATCCAAATACACACCCTTTCTATCTTTCCTTAGAAAACAAACAGGCATCTAAAAGAATAATAATATAAAATATGACAAAACGAAACAAAAACCCAAACCAAGTTGGAACAGGACAAAGCAAACAGAAGAAAAAGAGCCAATGAAAAACACAAGAAACACATATAGATGCAGACACACACACACTGGAATCCCCCTCACAAAACCAGAAGCTAAAATATATACACAGAGAACCTGTAAGGTGAAACACAGAGACACCGAGAGACAGAGATACAGAGAAAGATATAAAGAGACAGAAAGAACCTCGAAAGATCCCTTTGAGTTCATCTTGTGTTGGCATGTAGCCTGCCCGTAAGAGTGGTTCGTATCCCTAGTGAGACTCATTGGGGAAAACTAATTTTTATTTGAAAGTGATTACTAATTGGAAATTGCTTCTGGGCTAGGGAAGGAGCATGGTCATTCTTCCCCTCTTGGCACTAGGATCTCACCTGGTCCAGACCTGTGCAGGCCATGTGCATGCTGCCTCAGTCTTTGTGAGTTCATACATGTGTCAGTCTTGCTGTGCTTACAAGGCCTTGTTTCCTTGGTGTTCTCCACGCCCTTTGGCTCTTATACTCTTTCTACCTCCTCTTCCAAGGGATTCCCTGAGCCCTGAGGAGGAGGTATTTGATAGAGACATCCCTTTAGGGGATGAGTGCTCCAAGGTTTCTCTCTTTGCATATTGTCTGCGTGTGAGTCTGTGTGTTCCTATCTACTGCATAAGGAAGTTTCTGATAATGGCTGAGCAAGACACTGATCTATGAGTATAGCAAAATGTCATTAGGAGTCATTTATTGCTATGTTCCTTAAGCAGAATAGAGATTTGGTTTTCCTCGAGGTTCCTGGCCTATCTGGTGTCAGGTTTCTGACCACTAGAGCAGTGTCAGGCATGGGTTGTGTCTCACAGAGTGGGCCTTAAATCCAATCAGCATTGGTCGGTTACTCCCACATGCTTTGTGCTACTATTGCACTAACACATCTTGCAGGCAGGTCACCACTGTAGACTGAAGGATTTGTAACTGAGTTGATGTCACCGTTCTCATTTGGCAGGAGTACCTTTCAGTACCCTGAAAACTGGTCAATAATGGTGAAGGCTATAGGGAGGCACCAGCTCAACTTTTTCATGTTTAATGAGTTATGTAGGTGTTGTCTTCAGCAACGGTGCCTAACCATCAATTTGTGGAGAAGAATCAGTAGCCTTGGCAGTAGCCTGGGTTGTTTTGGGATTTCCACGGGGCTCCTTTGGCTAATAATTTGATTAGATGTAACCCATTCTTGGTTCTGGAAACTTCGTTTGGTGATAAGAAATGTCTATTTGGGGCTCCATCTCCCCTGTTCTTTGGTGATTTTGTTTAGATGACATTTATGCATGTGTGTAATTTAGGTAGCTTCTACTGTATTAGGTTTCCATATGAGCCCTCATATGACCTTTAATTTTAGCAGTCCCTCCCGGTACTCCTTCCTTGCCTCCCTTCCCCCTTTCCCTCCCCATTTGATCTTCCCATTCCAGCACCCACTCCTCATCTACCCATACCTATCTATTCTATGTCTACTTCCCAAAAGATGCATTCCTCCCTGTTGTGGAAGTTTATATTTAGTTATGTTTGAAAATGTTTTTATGCACTGTTTGGTGAGGGGCTGTCTAGGGTGTTTGTTTGCAGGTTTTGGATTTCTGTGGGGGGGTGTTTGACTGCTTATGAGCAGGGTTTGCAGTTATAAGACATGCCTCCGTGTCTCTCTTGCTGAGCCACCCCATCAGCAATGGACTACTATACCTCCTCACTAGTCCCATCTCAATATCTAACCCCTGTGGTCATATGGGTTGTAACTTGCTTATCAAAGACTTAGCGGCTAATATCCACATATAAATAAATACATGCCGTATTTGTCTTTCTGAGTCTGGGTTATCATGTTTTAAAATTAATAAAATATGATTACACTGTATATTCTCTGAAATAAATGTGTTTTTCAACACTGTGGATATTTTAAATTTATTCCTTGAGAATTTCAAACATTTATACAATGAAATTTGATCAACCACCCCCATTTCTTTCTTCCATATCCTCTTCAATTCCCCCAACATGTCCCGTCTCAAACTCATGTTCTTTTCTTTTCTTTGTTAATGATTTGCTGAGTCCAATTACTGCTGTTTCTATGCATATGGTACCGGATCTCCACTGGAACTGGACAACCTACCACTGTCTACAGTCCCAAAGTAGGACAATTGTCTCTCAGTAACCATCATCTGTCAATAGTTCCTAGTCAGGCATGGTGCCTGGTGAGTTCCTAACCATCCATGCAGGAATTTGGTTGACTTGAACACACACACAGGTCTTGTGCAGGTACCCACAGCTTCTGCGAGTTCATGAATGCAACAGCTATGTCAGCAACATCACGTTTCTGATATAACTCATTCTGAGATATAGAGATGTAGCTCAATCACCTTAAATCCTATATAGTTGTCCTCCGTAGATTATTATCTACTTCTCTAAGGGTATGTAGGTTTTGCTGTGTGACAACATGCTGCATCAGACATCATTTTACAAATTACAGTAAAATTGAGATACTCCCCTCCCCCAGTTGTTAGATTGGTAGAATTTATTAGTTTAATAAATTTGAATGTTGTTAGTATATATCGCCAATGGGAGGGAGCTTGGTGATAATTACTGTAAGATACTCAGACACGGGAGTCTAGCTCAGTCATTTCTAAGTGTGAGCTCACAAAGGCAGGGTTTACATAGTTCAGCTTTAATACTTTCAGGAATAAAATGATAAGGTGTTTTCTTTTGGTTTTGTCATATAGTTATACAGAGTGAATTGTCCTCAAAATTTGGTGGCTAAAGTAGCCATTTTAGATGAGTCATGGATTGTGTGGGCCAATGATTTAGTGAAAGCAGCAGGGATGTTGTTACTGCCCTGTGGACATCTGAGATCTCCACCGCAGGGATTGGAAGGCGTTGAGTCCAATCCTCTGGAAGTATCTTTTCATCTCAGACATGAACCGAGCTGACTGCTGGCAGGAACCAGAGTTGATAAAATACATAAGGACTAAGTGAATCAGCTACCCATGACCGGCTTCCCACACCATCATGGTAGTCCGGAATCTCTTGCAGAGAATCCAGAATGACATCGAAACTACCATTATTTGGGCTGTGGAAATCACTCACTGGATAAAAGTGCTTGTTGCATAAGCATGAGGACCTGAGTTCGAATCTCCAATGCCATGGAAAAAGCTAAGTATGTTGGCTTCTGCTATAATGCCAGCGCTGGGTAGGGAGAAGACAGGAAGACACCTGGGGATTGCTGGCTGCCAGTGAAAGACCTTACCTCAACGGAATAATGTCAAGAGTGATGGAGCAGAACATCAAACGTCTTCTTCTGGTAAGGATGTGTACACATTTACATGTACACACATACAATACACATGTACACACACACATAGCAATCACTATTTAATACCTCTATGATGAAACAAGCCAGCCTTTTTACCACAGAAAAAGGAGTGGAGACTCCATCTTCCCAAAAGTAAGTGGCAAAAACATAGGGTTGGAAACACTGCAACCATTTTTAGGCTTTAAGAGCCAACCCCGCTGTCTCTTATTTCATGATGTTCTGTGCACTGTGTTCTTTACATACATACAGTCATGTGCTTATGTGGCATACAGACACCTACATATAGATCTCTATGTATAACCTTCTCTCTGACTCATGCGGCTTCATTTTTATATCTGCTCATCTAGTCAGCCTGTGCCACCAGCGTGTCATGTTTCCTGAGCGGCTGTGCTCTTGGGCAGTCACCGAGGGCAGCAAGCACCTACTTGCACTGCTCCTGCAGGCCTTTTCTTGTTAGCTTTGGCCTCCTTGCTTCCATTAAGTTTTTCTCTTTCTGGAAAGACCTACAAAACATTCGTGTTTGTTCTTTCGCTTGTTATTATCCTTTGGAAAATAAGCAAAACACAACACAACATATGGCATGACTCACATTTACGATTTCCTCCTTTGTGGCCAGTGCTCTTCCTGTCTTTATGAATCAATGCCCATGCTCTAGGCAGGCCTAGAATTTTCTTTTGTAACTTTTTTACTTAAAACTGCATAGTTTGGCACCCTAAGTTCAGAATACAATTGATCAACTCTACTATAATTTATACTTCCCATATTTAAACATCCATTCATTAGAACCTGTGTTTTAAAAATAAAATTATTTAGGGGTTTCCCTATGGGTTGTGATGTGGTGTAAATACCCTAGGTTTCCTTAGGGATTTCCCAGACTTATAAGTGGGCTTCATCCCGAAAAGAAGAGTGTCAGTTATGTGTGGAACCTTATTTATTTTCTTTACTTCTCCTAAATTATCTAGGATACTCAGGAGTTTGATTTTTTTTTTAGCAACTTCTTTGGCCTAATTAATGAAACATCACATTTCTACTCTTCCCTCATCTCCAAGTTCCTAGATCTATTACTGTAGCATCACTCATGCATTTTCATCCCAACCACTATATTTTGTGTATATACATACATGAGTGTGTGTGTGTGTGTGTGTGTGTGTGTGTGTGTGTGTGTGTGAGGAGAGAGAGAGACTCTAGCTTGTTACAATTTCACATAAAATTAGCCAGCATACGTATACCCTGCAAGCCTGACAACGTGAGTTCAATCTTAATATCCTACAATACATATCTATACACACACACACACACACACACACACACACACACACATCCTAGAAAGATCTGGTTGAGTAAAGAAAAGAAAGGAAGTCAATGTAAAAGGAAGTAAATGGGTGATGTGTTTGAAGCAAAGATTAACAAGATGCTCTGATGGGAACATTTATCAACCGAAGTTTCCTCTTCCAAAGTGATTCTACCTTGTGACAAGTTCACTTAAAACCAGCCAGCACACCATGCAAGCTTGCCTGAAAACGTGAGTTCAATCCTAAGACCATGCAGTGGAACCCGCGCATGCGGTCATGCATGTTGAGGCATACACAAACTTGTGCTTACATAAACACGTGTTATACCCATGATCATATTTTTTTTTAATTAAGTGAAAAGAAATACAAGCATCCCTTCTCTATAATGAAAAGCTAGGTTGCATTATGACATCATAAAATGCTTATAGGTAGAAATCCTCAAAGCTGTTCATCACTCCTCATCATTAAAGCTAGCTCTGTCGATGCTGGAGTACGTCTTTCTTGGAAGCTATTTTATTAAACAAATTCTATGTTTTAAATAAAAATTCAGAGTGGATTTACTTTACCAACATAAAGCAGATATAGATTTTTTATGTTGTAATTTAAAAGAAAAAGTTTCCCAATCATTCAAGTTTTGTATATTTTCTAAGTAAAAAATATGTTCAGATACATATTAAATATCACATACACATGTACATATTCAGAATATCTTATATTAAAATATTAAATATCTTGAAAATAAGAATACTCCCAGAGCAACATTTTATGCATGAAAATTCCATCTTTCCTTTTATTCCAGGTTCCCCAAGTACAGTATGTGATCAATGGTGTTTTTGAGGGTTCTATACTTGGGAGGACTCCAGTGAGGAATATATATATATATATATATGTTGTGCCAACTGACATGATCAAACAGAAGAGGGCAGAAATAATAGCAATGGAGTCTCTATCACAAATCTTTCACCATGGCGGCCATATTTTTAGTGCAGGAAGGATTGAGAAGCAAATGAGTAAGGGTCCCACAAGGGAGTAGAAAGTTTGTAAAATGATAACATTTTTGTAACAGAGTATCAGTCCTTGGAGACTCAGAGAAGTCTGGGTGGCGGTTAATTGAATAGTGTCCTGAACATCAAGAAAAGTTTCTATACTTTACATTCAAAGGCACTGGAGGGATTATAGGCACTCTTTTGAAGGACCAGGCTCAATCCTAGCACCCATACAGTAACTAACAACCATCCTTAATTTCAGTTCCAGGGGATCTGATGCCCTCTTCTAAACTCCGTGGGCAACAGGCATCCATGTGTTACACATACATACATGCAGGCAAAACATTCACTCACATAAAGAAAATAAATAACTTTTAAATATTAAACAAAAAAGTCCTGGAGTGTATTTTTTTCTGCTTTGGAGTTCTCATTTAGCAAATACAGTACAATTTAGTGCAAGGAACTCTCCCAAGCTTCCTCCCCAAACAACTGACACTCAGAAAGCTGTGAGATCGGCTCAGGAAGTGGTCCACCTAGCAATAAGGAAGAGGTGGCTCTCATTAGCAATGCTTATGGTACCAGGGACATGGAGCCAGTGACAAGAAGACACAGTGGAGCCCAGACTGAAAATGATAGTGGTAAGAGGTCACTGATGCAACAGCAGGACCTGGTTGAGCAGAAAATAGGACAAATGCCCAGTTGTCTCAGTGTCCTTAAGCAGGGCCCACTTGTCCTCCAGCCACTGAGATAAGAGCACTCATTTTTCATAAATAACCCCGTCTCCAGAAAATTGTCTGGATCCAAATGGAGAGAGCCTTTATTCTCTCCCTCCTTCTCCCCTTATTCTTACCCACCCTCCCATTCTTAGCTCAATTTCTTTAAATGTTGTGGTATCTGTCAACTTTTCTCTCATTTTTATAGTTAGGCTTGATAATTTTTCTTTTCCTATGATAGTATGTTTCTCATACATTTAAAAATGGTGTATATTAGGGTACAAAACAATGAATTTCGTCTTGACCATTTTGTTCAAGTGTATCACATACTTTGACCATTACACTTCCCATTACCTCCTCCAGGTCTCCTCCCAAGTCTTGGCTGGTAGACTGGCGCCCCCTCCTGGAAACAGCTGTGGTCCCTAGCTAACTGGAGGGCTAGTTACTGCAAAAGGGTTTTTCCTCAAGTGGAATCCAACACCGCAAGCCTCTGTAATATTAAACTAAAGCTATTGTATCTGAGATCATATAATTGTTTACCTTCATCTGCTGTGTAATCCCATTCTCTTTTTCCAAGGGCCTGACGAATTAAGACAGTCCCTGCTTCTAGACAACTCATTACAGGGTGTGTGAATTTCTCTTGGGTATCAGTGATCTAAGAGGCCAGCGATGCCTTGCAATCTGCAGAGGGAAGAACTGCTATCCCTTCCTCTTTTCCCTTCTTATTGGCTCAGCTTGAAAAAGGTGTCTTCCTTGTCAATGGCATTGAAGACTGATTCGGTGGATGTTCCATGAATATACTGTAATCAGAAAGAAAACACTCTAAACACAGAAAGAACCCTAACTACAAAAGAACTTCTATTACATTAAGACATTTAACTTCTACAGAGTAGGCAGCCAGAAACAGATCAGCATTGTGGGGCCATGGTGGTGACAGTATCACGTTATAGTCTGTGTTCCACTAGCTTCACTTAGCGCCTATGACTCTAGAATAGGAAACATTTCCTTAAACAAATTATAAAATATTTCGAATGTGAAAACATATGGAGTGTAGACCATTGTCTTAGTCACTGTTCTATTGCTGTAAAAAGGCAATATGACCATGCCACTCTTATAAAGGGAAGCATTTAACTGGGCCTTGCTTACAGTTCCATAGGGTTAGTCCAGTCTCCTCATGGTGGAGAACATGGAGCACACAGTCAGACACCGAGTTGGAGAAGTAGCTGAGAGTTCTGCATCCAAATCCACAGTCAGCAGGCAGAGAGCTACTGTGCCTGGCTTGGACTTTTAAAACCTCAAGCCCACCCAGGTGACACACTTCCTCCAACAAGACCACACCTATTCCAACAAGGCCACACTTCCTAATCCTAAGCAATGCCACTACCTGATGACTAAGCAATCAAATATGTGAGACTAAGGGGCCATTCTTACTCAACCCTCCACAGCTATGCTAATTATTTATGCCTTCCTCTCCCAGCTTAACAAATGAACTATGTGGGGGTTGGAGACATAGCTCAGTGCATAAGAGCACTTATTGTACAACACGAGGACCTGAGTTTGGATTCCAGTACCCAAGCTTCATGTGACCATATGCACATGCCTAAACTCTAGTTCTATGGGGAGAGGGGAGGGGAGACAAGAGGGTCAATGGAGTTTGCTGACTGCCAGCCTAGCTACAGGTTTGGCGAGAGACCCTGTCTCAAGAGAATAAGGCAGGGATAGATAGATTGGGACACATAGTGTCTTCCTCTGGCCTCTACGCATACGCCTATGCTTATGAATCTGTACTCACACTCTACACTCCCACACTAATACATACACATAAAGAATTAAAATATTTCAATTGTCTCTCCTTGCACACAACCGTTTTCTTCATTTTGGTGGTTGTCAACCCACCGTTTGTTGTTTTGCACTTTCATTCCCTGTGATGTGTGTGATCCCCAGAAAGTGTTACTCTGCATCTTAGTTTCCATAATTATCATCATATTTTATGGAACTGAACCTTGCTGCTTCACAAGTTTAAATGTGTTTTCTTTCACTGCTGTTTTACTCCACTGTGTTGTCAACCCTTCTTCTGAGAACATGCTTTGAATTTGTTATAAGGTTAGCCAACACAAATGCTGTCATATCTCCTTGTACATTTGTGTAACAGGGATATAAACACAGAAATGACGTTATAGGGCATTTGGCGTGGTTTGCATATCATGAGTGTGTGTCCCAAAGGCTCATGTACTAGAAGAGTTAGTGCAATGCTGCTGAGAAGTTGTAGCCTTCAGAGAAGGAGCCTGGACCAGGATACTTAAGTCCTGGAGCCTCTCCTTGAAAGAGATTAGTGTAGTTCTTTGGGAACTCTATTTAGTTTCCATGTTGGTATTTGTTATAAAAAGAGGTAGCCTGACCCCCTACTCTGCTCTTTTTCTTCTTTCTCTGAATGTATTCATTTATCTCACCATGAGATATGATAACTATGAAGCTCTCCTTGAAACCAAACAAGCTATTAAATGACACCTAAAAAACCTAGCTAGTGACAAATCTAACAAGCCATATGGTTACAAAGCATTTCCGAGAGAAATCAAGAGATGTAAACATAGTTCATTAATGTAAAACTCAGTGACAAAAAACTTTAAATCATTATAAATTATTCAGTAAATACACTATGTATTTTAGAAACATTGTGCTAAGAATTGAAAATGCATGTTAAAATTTATTTGAAAATGAGGAATAAATAAGAATAATAACACGCTGGCAGAACAAGAGAACTAGAGAAATTATGCAGTCAGACTGTTAGACTTACTATAAATAGCTAGACACTATGATTTTAGAATAAAGATGACAGACAAATGAAGCAAAATTGATAGCCTGGAAATACATATACATATATGTTTATATATATCATATAAATAAGCAGAAATGTACAGAAAATCCTACTTATTTATCAGTTTATAACAGTGATACTGTCATACAATTTTTTTAAGTTAAAAAGAAAGAAAAATCTTTTCCATAAAAGAGAAACTTTTCAACAAGTGGTTGGTCATTTGGATATTCCTAATAATAATAATGATAATGGTGATAGTAATAATAATTAATAATAATAATAATAATAATAATTTCTGATCCCTGCCTCATTCTAATCACACAATAATCATGAAAAATATAAAACATTAAAGTTCCATAAAATATAGGGAACTATCCATATGAAATATCTCTCTATATCTATATGTGGGTATCAAACTCAGGTCTTCAATGTCTTGACCCACCTAGCTATCCTACTAACCCAAAATAATCAAGGCAGTCTCTTCCGGGGAAATTGGGGAGGTCTTACGTAGCACAGGATAGCACTGAACTGACCATGTAGCAAAAGGTGTCCTTGGACTTCCGAACACCTTTTATCTCCTCCCCAGTGCCGGAATTATAAGTATGCAAAACTAACGTAGGTTTATGCAGTGCTAAGGAGCAAACTCAAGGCTACATGTATGGGAGTAGAGCAGTCTATCAACTAGCTATCACCAGCTGTACTTTTTTTCATTGTTATTTGTTTTGAATAGTTCTTTTCCCTCTTTTTTTTTTTTTTTTTTTTGAGACAAGATTTTGCTATGTAGCCTTAGCTGGCCTGAAATTTGCTATGTAGATCTGGGTGACCCTGAATTTGTAGTGATGCCTTTCCTGCCTCTTTCTCTCTAGTGCTGGGATGATAGGCAAGTATACCACACTGGGCTTCAGAAAAGTACTTCTTAAACATAATTCTAACAAAAGCCAAATAAAAATGGTAAATTAGAATGTTTTCTTTAGAACAGTACCTCTTCAAAGGATAACACTCAGCAAGTAAAAAGGTAAGGAATTTATTGAGCATCAAAATATTTTTAGATGTGCTATCAAATGACATATATAAAGAAAATAAGAAAAATCAGAATCAAAACAATTAAATGGTAGACAAAAACAGAAAAAGGTAAATCATGAAAGAAATCATCCAAATGCCCTCAAATGCATAAAAACATGTTTTAATAGTCATCAGATACTTACAAATTCAGATTACAACAATACTCTGCACACTCATCAATATGATAAAAATGTATAAAGACAACACATGATAAATATGCAAGAGGAGAGGAATTAAATGGAACTCTTATTGCTTTACAGAGAAAACTAACCTGGGCAACAAGGTGTTGCAGCCTGTAAGGGTACTTGCTGCTCAGTCTGACCACTGAGTTCAATCCCTGGGGCCCACATGGTGGATGCAGAGAACTGATTATCACAATTTGTCCTCTGGCTTACACTCTGAGGGATGAACATACACACACACACACACACACACACACACACACACACACACACACACACACACACATACACACACACACACATACACACACACACACACACACACA
Source organism: Cricetomys ansorgei (assembly GCA_026225945.1). Lineage (NCBI taxonomy): Eukaryota > Metazoa > Chordata > Mammalia > Rodentia > Nesomyidae > Cricetomys > Cricetomys ansorgei. The sequence continues at coordinate 5,343,401 of JAMJFZ010000021.1, forward strand.
CACACACACACACACACACACACACATACACACACACACACACATACACACACACACACACACACACACACACACATACACACACACACAAATGTACATGTACACACACAAATAAGTATAATAAGTTATAAATAATTAATGTTTCTAAAGTCACATATCCAATAATCATTTGTAACATATAGTTGGCAGAAAGACATACATGTTTAACAAAGACAAGAATAATGTCCACGGATATGCTAGACATAGTAACTACAAACTAAAACTGTCCAAATACCTAAGTAATAGACTTTACGATACTTTATGATATATATATATCATCTATATATATCATCTATAATATATATTATATATATAGATATATATATTGATATATACTATATCAATATATATAGATGATATATATATAGATATAGGTATAAATGATGCATATAGATATATATGGTACATATAGATGTGCCAAGTTATTACAGAGTAACGAGAATACATAAATTATACCTATAAGGATTACACACTCAGATTCTATACATACTCGATGAGGAAAAAAAAATCAAACACAACATAGTACTTTGCCTATCTTTCTACTGTGTAGCTTCTGTGTTTCTACTTACATAATTTTCAAATTGAGAAATTTTATCCTTGGAACTTAATGGCTCTTAGGGGTAGATGGACGATCTGCTTCCTCATCTAGTTGCTTGGTACTACATGGATGTCATTATTTTGTGGGGGGAAAAAATCAGGCTGTACACATATGATTTGTGTATTTTTTGAGGTTATATTTCACATTCCATTAACAAGTTAGCTAAAAAGAACCATATTCAAATGGTTCTATATATTTACTCTCATAATCATTCACAGTTGAGTATTCCTGTTGGAAAGTCCTTTGGGAACATCCCAACTTCCGGCTGTTAGCATTCTTTTTGACCAAATACACCACAATGAAAATAAAATGTCACTACACATATGGATTCAGAATAGCTGGTGATAACGGACTACATGTTGTGGTTAGGGTCTTGTTTCTTATTAAAGCCTTACAGTTGATTGTCGGCTCAACTGTCTTTAAGTGGAAAATTGTGATGTCCCCAATAGTGTCTAAGAGGGAATGCAGTACTGTGATTTATAGTGAGCAAATTACCTTGTGATGACATCAGCATTCACCCTCTCTGTTCTCCTACAAGGCCCATGTTTCTGCCTAGATATTTTTCTTATTTAATTTTTCTTTTACCTTGTGAGTGTGTGTGTGTGTGTGTGTGTGTGTGTGTGTGTGTGTTGTATGTGTGTGTACATGCTCATGTGTATGTGGAACCAAAGGCCAATGTCAAATAAATTCTTCACTTGTTTTCCACTTTATATTTTTTAGACAGGGTCTTTAACTAAATTGGGAGCTCACTAATTTGCCAGACTAACTGGCCAGCAAGCTCTAAGCATCTGCCTGTCTCTACCCCCCAGCCCTAGGATTACAGCTTACACCACTACACCAGGCTTTCTACATGTGTGCTGGAGATGTAAAGCCAGGTCCCATGCTTGTGCAGCCAGCACTTTGCAGACTGAGCCATCACCCCAGACCTCTGGGTAATCTCTCAATAACCACCTATTTATTTCCTCAGAGCCTTAGATGTGAAATGAACTTGGTGCCTTTATCATTACTAACACATGTATCATTGGGAGTTGAATATTAAAAGTAAAAATAGTTCTCCTTCAGCCAAATTTAAATGAAAATAGTATAATAAGAGTTTTTGGCCAACATTCTCCTAGTTAAAATGAACCATCGAAAATCTTATTACTTACAGCTGAGATTAGTTGCCCTTTAAAGCTGACTGAATGTGTGATGGAGAGAAAATATATGGAGGTCATCAGGTCAGGGTGGAGCTATGCAGGGGAAATCCAACCTGGATCTCTTTCAGGCACAGTGTAATTAAATATAGACCGTGTAGGCAGCCCAGGAATGTCATTTGCATGTCATTGCTCGGCTCCAATCCACAATGAGGTTTGAACAATTTCATAACATCTTTACGGAACAGATGAATTCCAAGATAATGTTTATAAAACTATTTCAGAATTGTATGCAAAAGTTTCCAATATCATAGTAGATATTCTACTTATCTGGGCATATAGCCAATTAATAGAAGACAATGACACATATTCATGATAATTATAGGATGAATCAATTTTAAAACTTACATGAGTAAATCTGAAATTATCATAAAATCTGTTCTAGGCATTTTGTGGTTTTAGATCCGTTCTTCCATACAATGAAGAAAAGAAGTAACTTACAATATTTATGATAACACATCATAGGACAATTTTTCTTTTCTGTATACTAAAGACAGATGCATAAAATACTTCCTTAAATTTCAAAGTGATTCACTCGCAATGTACTTGCAGTACATTTCCCATTTAGAACAATTTAAAGGGTTAAAAATGCAAAGAAACATCATATTTCTATGTATGTGTACATATAATTACCTTTCAGTGATTATTGTCTGATGTGCCAAATACTCGTTTGTCTTAGTGGTGTGACAGGAATTATCCATCTCTACTGTTGGAAAATGAGGTTCAAACAGGTTCAAAATAGGTTTTAAAAAACACACACTTCATACTCAAAGATAGCACACAGCAGATCTAGAATTTGACCTACCTGCGTGGCTATACTAATCATGTGTCATGGAGCTAGGAAGTTGGCCTCGAGTTAACCTGTACTTCTCGTGCAGAAGAACAGAATTCAGTTCCCAGGACCCATGTGATATCTCATAGCTGCCTGTAATTCTACTTCTTGGGGATCCAACACCCTTTTCTGGACTGCTTGGGCACCTGAATACACCCTCCCCCATTCTCTCTCTCTCTCTCTCTCTCTCTCTCTCTCTCACACACACACACACACACACACAAAACACATACACACGCAATTTTTTTAAAATAAAATATAATACATTTTTGACACTAGAGAGACAGCTCAGAGGTTAAAAGCACACATTATTCTTGCAGAGGACCTAGTTTGGTTCCAGGTTCCCGGCATATGCCTGTAACTCCAGTATCAGGGAACTATACACCATCTTCCAGACCCTGCGGGTACCACATATACTCACATGCACTCATATTGACACACACATACATCTTAAAAAAACAATTATATATGTCCCTAAGTAGTAACCACACTGTCAAATCTAATACATAAGATCAATATACAAATAAGTGTCAAAATCACTTGGTTGCCTAGTAAATACTCAATGAGTCCGAATAGTCTGACTAAAATTTTACTAAGTTGCTCAACTGATCTTTCCCTAGTTAGAATGTGAAGCACTGCCTCCGGCTATACAGACTGCTATTTGCTAAACGCAGGAACAACATGAAAAGCACAGTCTTCCTGGACATTGGCAGTTAGTGGGATGCAGCAATGGAGGCCAGGGCAGGTTTAACTCTTATATTCCTAATGGAGACTTCATAGCCCAATAATTAAAACATGTGTGTGCTTATGACTTGTTGGGAGTCTTTATTCCTCAAAACCTGGGGATGAACACCAAATATCCCAGAAGTTGGTGGGGTATGGATCTGGAGGTTTCTAAAATATGTATGGTATGTCCAGATTTCTAAGGTCAGTCATACACTGTTACTGCTACAAATAGAATTTGACTGAAAGTTTGTTTAGAATTGTAATTTAAATGTGTAATATGAGTTAGGTTTAAAATATACAACAAAATAAATGAAGAAGACTATTCATTAATAAAATTTGCGTTTTTACATTTCTGACACTAAACTAGATGCCACACCTAAACTTATGGACTCATGGAAGTTGTCTTAGTTAGGGTTTCTATGGCTATGACAAAACACCATGACCAAAGCAACTTGGGGAGGAAAGGGTTTATTTGACTTTAACTTCCAAAGCATTATTCATCATCAAAGGAAGTCAGGACAGGAACACAAACAGGACAGGAACCTGGAGGGAGGACCTGATGCAGAGGCCATGGAGGGGTGCTGCTTACTGGCTTGCTCCTCATGGCTTACTCAGCCTGCTTTCTTACAGAATGATGTCCACCAGCCTAGAGGTGATACCACCCACAGTGGGCTGTGCCTCTGCCCATTAATTACTAAAATGTCTTACAGGATTATCTACAACTGATTTTATAGAGGCGTTTTCTTAATTGAGGTTCCCTCCTTCAGATGACTCCAGTTGGTGCCATGTTGACACAAAATTAGCAAGCAAATTGATCCCTGGTCAACTTGACACAGGAACACATCACTTAAAGACACAACCTTTCCTTTCTCATTCATCCTCAAGATCTCACTTAAAGACATGAATAACTTTAAAAGTTCCAGGGTCTCCACAAACCCAAATACATTAAAAATTCAGCCTTTTTAAAATAGCCAATCTCTTTTTTAAAAAAACCCAAAATCTCGTTTTAAAGTTCAAAGTCTTTCAGCTATGGGCTCTTGTAAAAAATCAAAATTAAGTAAAATACTTTCTTCAAGAGGAAAGAACAGAGCATAATGTCAATCTGAACCAAGCAAAATCAAACTCCAAAAGTGTAAATAACTCAATGTTCAATTATCTCAGATTCACTCACAAGCTTCTGGGCTCCTCCAGGGACCTAGGGTGACTTCTTCAGCTCTGTCCTCTGCAGCACCACACTTGTCTTTTAGGCTTTGGCTGGTCTCTTCTACTTCAACTGCTGTTCTTGGTGGTTATCCCATAGCACTGGCTTCTCCAAAACTTCTCGGGTCACCTGCTGCAACTGGGCTACACTTTTACCAGTAGCCTCTCCTGGGCTCTCTTCAGGGACTCCTACCCTACCTCACAGTGCCAAACTTCAGCTGTTCTCCATGACCTCTTCATGATTTCAAAACCACCTGGGTGACTCTTATACTACCAGGTTCAGCTGCCAGTACAACATATAACCTTGGCTGCTTCTGGAACACAGTTTCTGTGTGCTGACCCTGGGGAAACACTTCCAGAAGATTTTTACCTCTTCTTAATCACTTTATCTCTTCTTAGTCACTGATAATTTCTCAGCTCCAGATACCAGTACCAATGGTCCCAGTAATGCAAAAGTTTCACTTCAATGATATTTGTCTCTCATTAATCATGGCTTATTCTTCAGCCCCAGCTGGCCATAACTATAGAATCTTAATTCAATAGCCCTAATAGAGTCTTCAAAGTAACCTCTGAAACTTCACAAGCCAGGCCTCCATCTTCTGCACTGCTCTCAACATTCTTATCTGCTAAGCTCCTACAGAACACCCTCACAAGCTCTCAACACTCAATGGCTTTTCTATCAAAATGTTCAAAAGTCCTTCCATAATCCTCCCAAAAACATGGTCAGGTCCATCACAGCAAAACCCCACTCCTGGTATCAACTTGTCTTAGAGTTTCTATTGCTATGATAAAATACCATTACCAAAGCAACTTGGGGAAGAGGAGGTATATTTGGCTTACATTTTCAAAGCACTGTTAATCATCAAAGGCAGTTAGGACAGGAACTCAAACAGGAAAGGAACCTGGAGGCAGAAACTGATGCTGAGGCCATTGAGAAGTGCAGCTTACTGGCTTGCTTCTCGTGGCTTACTCAGTCTGCTTTCCTATAGAACTAGGTCTACCAGCCCAGGGGTGACACCACTCACAATTGGCTGAGCCCACCCCCATCAATCACTAATTTTAAAAGTGCTCTACAGGATTGCCTATAGCCCAATCTCATAGAGACATTTTCTTAATTGATGTTCTCCTCTCAGGGGTCTCCAGTTTGTATTAAGTTGACATAAAACTGTCTAGCCCAAAAGTCTTCAAATAGCTTAGATATTGTCCTGGGAACACTAAATTAATATATGACTCTGGTCTTTTTCTCATACATTTTATTGGAAAATAAATAAAAAGTAATGAGGTAAAAGTTATAGATATGAAATCAGTATAAAACAATTATACTCCCCTTAATAAAACTGAATAAAAAAAATCTCAAGGGAGAAATGGATGTACATCTTAGTAATAGAATATTTTCTACAAATTGTCTTGTATTAACTTTCATAAAACTCTACAGTATGGACACCATTTTTTTATTTTTAATAAATTTTGTTTACATTCATTTGAAGTTAATAAGAAGACTTCATGGAACAGGTGTAGATAGTAAAATAGTTTGCTATGATGAAATACATTAACTTATCATCTTAAATAGTCACATTTTGAGGAGCAGCTAAACACTATCAAAATCCTACTGCAATACATTTTGATAGGACTGAGTATATAGTCCATTAGTAGAGCACTTGCCTGGCATACACAAGGTCCTAGGTTCAATGCCCAGCAGTGTTATGGACTTTGTAACCTCTTAAAAAAGACTATAGGTTCAATTCAACTACAATTAAAAGATTTACTGATCAACTGTTAGGATGGTAGTCTTAAAGCCAAATCTTAGGCATGTTGTAAAGAAGGGGTATGGGGAAGTGTTTTTAAAAGATGGAAACCTCAAGCACATCTTCAATATCTACGTGAGCAAGCAAATCTGTTCTCATCTGCCAAGTTTAAGTGGTTAGGGTGACTCAGAAAAATCTTTGGATAGATATCTGCATAAGCAAGTTACAGATGCAAAAAAGTAGTTCGTCATATCATAATCACAGCTATATATTTCTGGGTGGGAGTCACTGAGTCAGGGTTACTGGGAACTTATCTTCCAGGGACTAGAGTCAGAGACAAATCCTAGTGGGTACCAAAATGAATGCCTAGCACAAAATGGAGTATCATCACGGCAGCACTAATGTCTGTCTATGACTCAGCGTCTCTCACTCAGCTGCTGTCTGTCTTATCGTAAACAAACAATAGAACTTTATCCTTTATATTTTGAAGGCAATAAAATCTCACTGTGTTGAGGCCCACTCAACAGGAGGGGTCTCATGTCTGGTACAGTAAATATGGCCAAAACCCATGGCTAGGTAAGTCAGAGGAACAGGAAACCTTAGCAGGAAACCTATTACTATTGTTTTGTCAAATACACATGTAGTTAAACTGCATTCTAAATACTTATAATTAGTCAGTAGATTAGTGCTGCCCTCAGACTTTTTCATAGTGACTTTAAAATATACCTGAATATCTCTATCAATATATCTATGTATGCCACATATGTTCAGGTGCCCTCAGAGGCCAGAAGAGGCCCGTGAAACTGGAGTTACAGGCAACTATGAGCTGCCTTGTATGAATTCTGGGAACCAAAGATCAGGTCCTCTGCGTAAGCAGCCAGTGCTCTTAACCACTGGAGACATGGCTCCAGAGTAACTTCTCAATTGCTGTAGGCGGAAGCTAATATAAAGATTCATAAGTGGTCAAATTGCTGAGAATAAATGATAGAGTGCTTGGCCCTAAATGGGACATCTATATCATCCCCTTCCCTAAGGGTCAGTACACAGAATAAAAGGTTGAGAGACAAGAGCCAGAGGATGGGGAGGGGTACCACAAAAAGCCAGTATCTAGACATGATATGGCCACTGTATTCATGAACTCACTGCTGCTGTGGTTACCAGCATAAGATGGGTACACGATTGGTCTGCTGACATTTCATCATTCAAAAAGGAGAGCACCATGATATTAATGGTTCCTGGGGGATGGATGTCACTTTCTTCAGTGGTGTAATCACTGTTACGTTGCCCATGCTCCAGTTAAAGACCTCCCATCATGCTCATGGAAGCAATCCTAGTTAAAATTTGTATGCCACACATACACAAAATGATGTGAAAGTATGTCGTGGAAGTTTATTTTTAGTTATGTATAAAATAATTGTTTTATGCACTGTTGGGTGAGGGGCTGCCTAGATCTTGGCATTTTGTCCTGTTTTTAGGTGTTAGGTTTATATGGGGGATGTTGGATTGGTCATGATCTGCATGTGCTATCAGTAGAACACCTGAGGAGTTATGAATCAATAAAAAACACTTGTGCTCAGAGGCTCAGGGTTCCACTGTCTGGTATGGCACTTTCAATGACAGTGGTTACCTCTGCTGAGGTCTGGCAGGGTTTGCGTCTATGAAAATGCCTCCATTTCTTTCTTGCTGAGCTACCACAGCAGCTAACTACTACAATAGAAGGAGGGAGCTTATTGGGAAGAAGGGGTTCAGTGAAAGAGAAAAAATGAGAGAGGGTAATGAGTGGTAAGATGATCAACATTCATTGAGAAGATGTATGAAGTCATCAAAGAACATTTTTAACTTACAAAAAAGAAATCTTACTGAAGATATGTATACACACTCCTCCTCCTCCTCCTCCTCCTCCTCCTCCTCCTCCTCCTCATCATCATCATCATCATCATCATCATGTCAGTGGTGGCAGCAATATTCTGTCCAAATACCCATCCAAGTAAACTGTGAAGTGGGGATCCAAATCAAGCTCATTATTCTACCAGTTTCAGCTATGTTCTTTCTGCTATGTATCCCAGTGTTTCATCCTCCTCCCAGAAAGGAAGGAAGGGGGACAGGAAATAAGTTACCAAAAATCTTTTAGAAGTAGGAAAGGTAAATGGAATACTAAATTGAACTTTGGATTTTGAAACTAATTTATAGTAAATGTATTTTCCTACCGCATTAAAGAAATAAAGAACTCTATGCTCCTGTCAGGACAAAGCTAGTTTTCAGTAGCTTCTTTAGTAACAAACATCACAGCAAGTTTTCACTGAGGGCTATGTACTGTGAGGGGAAAGGCTTACCACAGGATCCCAGAATCTGAGTCTGGTGAGACAAACAGGACAGCCCCAAGTGTGGGAGGACTTCAGAGCACTGCCTGAAGCCATGCAGGGCATTGCTTGCCAATGCTGTCAACTTGCAAAGACAATAGCAGCAGATGGAGCAGGAGCCCAGAGTTGAGCAAGTAGAGGAGAGAAGCTGGCAAGGACGCAACAGGTTCTGCAGTGACTGCAGGTGCAAATTCAAGGCAGGGCTCTACATGGACAAAGCCATAAAGGAATGTTGACATTCATCCACAGTCCATCCCACGAAACAGTTACTGCCCTGTCATCTCTACGTTAGTAAAAGGCACAAAAATGTGTGGTGCGGGAAATGATTAACATTTACAATGTAAAAAATATCTTGAAAGACCTATGTATACAGGAAAGAAAAATGAGACCCAGAGGAACTAAATAAACTGCCAAAGATCACAAGACTACTTAACATCAACTTAACATCCGCCTAGAGCTCAGGCTTCACCCTCCCAATTGGGGCTTTTCTCAGTACAACCTCAGCCTGGACAGAGCGTAATGTTCTTGTTTTTAAATGAAAGGGGCTAAAGCAGCTATTGATTTGATTTTTTTTAGTTTGTTTTTACTTTTATTTTTTGTTGTTTTTCTTTGAGAAAGAGAGAGAGAACATGAAGTTGGGTGGGTTGGGAGGTAGGGAGTATCTGGGTGAGTTGGGGGAGGGGAAAGAAAATGATCAAAATATATTGTATGAAAAGTAAATAAAAATAGTTTTTGAAAGAGACTAAAGATAAACACAGAGGATGATCTCATCTCTAACTTTCAAGAAGGTGGAACAAAAATTACACTTAATTTCCCTGAGCAAAACTGGAGTTGATGGGGTCTTACAGAACTCCTAGGGCCATTGTTTGAAATGATCATGGGTCCATGGTGGTGCTCTCTGGACATCTTTCTCATTTATTGCCTGATGGATTAAAATATCTGCACATTACCATTTTCAAACAAGTGCTTATAAATTATTTATCTAACTCCTCATACCAGGAAGACGAAAGCTGAATAATTTTGTCTGTGTGTTTGGCTGCTTCTTCTGTCTCTTTTCAGATGTCATTTTTGTGGTGAGGTCTTCCCAGAACCCTCACTTTCAGGTCACAAACCACACTCTGTCCTTCAGGTGCTGCTGGAACTTCTACTATTTCTGCACTTTCTACATGGTGTTTTACAATCTCACAGATATAAAAGTACCCTTTGACGTGTCCTGTAACAGAGTGGAAGCTCTAGGTGGCCAAGAGCTGAGTACATGGTCTGTTACAGGTACTAGAAAACCTGACTGAAATGTTCAGTGAAGTTTCTGCCCTTATGCAGACTACATGTTTATGAGAATTTGCACCAGTTTTGGATAAAAATGAGAATTTTCACTGCAAATAAACAAATAAAAATCAATGGTAATACCGAAGGGATAATACAAAAGAACATTTTGATTATTTAATAATTAGCTTTAATGATATTGAGTGATATTAAACAAATTTGTCAATTATGTTTGCTTAAAATTTGAGTTTTATTTTTTTCTTCATGGGTGTACAAGAGATTTTGTTGTTCATAAGACAGAATCACTAAACTTTCCAGAAATGCCTCTAAGTCTAAGGACTTTTAAAAAACAGTCCACTGATATATTACTTTCCTTTTCAAACTATGCTGCCTTTTTTAAATGTAGAAGATGATATTACCAAACAATCTAGAATAATCTAGGTATATTAATTCTGATTAAATCTGCATAAAAATTAAATTTGTCAAACAATGGCAATGATAATGATCCAGACACTGAAAGAGAGCAGGGCTGCACCCTGGGCCTGTGGTCCACCTGAGCCAGGTCCCACAGTGCACCTGTCCTCAGCCTAGGGACTCAGTCAATTTTATAGCCCTTCTGTGTGCTCTTGAATTACTCACTTTCAAAACATCACATCCATGAAACACAGCCCCTGTGAATCCTGTCAGCCTCTGAATCACCTAATGTACATAAATCAGAACACAGATTTGGAATTCAACAAACATTTAAGGTCAATAGATGGACGTTATATACTTGTGTGGGGTCAGCTGTAGGTTACCCCCTTTTGATCTCTCAGCTATTCATTTTTTAAAATGAAATATCTGAATGGAATCACCAAATAACAGGGAGGAAGAGACATCTCTTGGCACCAAATGAAATCTTTAGCGCTGGCAATGGATTACATCTAATTACGTTGTCTAAAAAAGTCCCATGGGAACCCCCGAACAACTGAAGCTACTTCCTAAGGCTATTGGTTGTTTTCCGCAAACCAATAGTAAGGCCTTATTGCTTAGGACAACATCCACATATCTCACAGAAGAAATTAAGATGGTGCCTACCTAAGCTTGTATCCCTGCTGACTAGTATTCATGGTACTAGAAGGTACTCTGCATGCTGCCAGAGGAGAAAAGTAGACACCAACCAAGCTACAAAGCTTTTATTCTCCAATAGTAACTTGGCTGCATGATACCCTGGTGCAATAGTGGCACACAATTGTGGGAGTAAGCAACTTAAATCTGATTGGATTTAAGGCCCAATCTGTGAGATGGATCCTAAGCCTGACAGAGCTCATGTAGGCAAAAACCTGAGACTAGATAGGCCACGGATTTAAGGGAAAATAAAATACTACTGTTCTGTTAAAGCGACATAGCAATAAAATGACTCCTAATGACATTCTGCTATATTCATAGATCAGAGTCTTTCTTAGCCATCATCAGGGGAGCTTCCTCATGTAGCAGATGAGACACACAAATGGAAAATGTGCAAGCAGTGAGAGACCTTGGAACACTCAGTCTTATGTGGGATGTCTCCATAAAAATCCCTTCTTTCAGAGATCTGGAAACTTTGAGGAAGAGGAAGGAGAAAGCTTTCAAGAGCCATTGTGGATGGAAGACACCAAGGCAACAACACCTTCTGGACAAAGCAAAGCTGAAACACATACGAATTCACAGAGACTGTGGCAATATGTACAAGTCTAAGCCAGATGGAGTCCCAGTGCTGAGAAGGAAACAGATGAAAATCTGTATCCCAGTTGATAACCACTTGTGAAAGAAAAATTAGTTTTCTCCAATGGAGTCTCAACCCACACTTCATAGCAGGTCCTTGACTGGGGAGTAGCCGGCCAACTCGAAACACACTCAATGGTATTTTTGGAGAATATTTTGCCTCATTATAGTTTATCTTTGAATTGTTTTACCTAGCTGACCTTTTGTATGTGGTGGGGGAGTCATCGGGAACATTCTGTATGTGCGTTTGTCTCTACATGTGTATGTGCTTCTCACACTTTTCCTTTTTTCTCTGTTTGTTTCGTTCTGTTCTATTCTTATTTATTTGTTTTCAAACACAGAGAGATAAAGAAGGTGTGGAGTTGGATGGGGTGGGGAGATAAGAAGTACCTGGGAAGAGATGAAGTGGAAGAAATCATGATCAGAAAAATATTCTATGAATAAAATATATTTTCAAAAAAGGTAAATGAAGAAATATATTTTATCTTTTCATTTTCTTTATTGTGTATCTATATAGTATGTATGAGAGAGAGACAGAGAGAGAGAGACAGAGAGAGAGAGGGAGAGAGAGAAACATAGACAGAAAGACAGAGAGTGCATGCATGAGGGTACATGTGTAGATGTCAGAAGGCAGCCTCAGGTGCAGTCCTTAATTTCCTCCCTGTTTAACCTAGGGCTCTTGTTGTTCACCACTGTACACACTAGCCTAACTGGCCCCTTTGTTTCCAGGACTCTCCTGTCTCCACCTCCCATCTTGTTATAAGTACACTGGGATTACATGCACTTACTACTGAACCTAGCTTTATGTCAGTTTTAGGGATTCAAACTCACGTGCTTAGGTTTCTTGGTCAACACTTCACCCACAAAGCCATTCCCCAGCCTCAGGCTTTCTCAGTGTTTCTTGCTATAATACCAGGTATGAACCAGTCTTTGGCATGACAAAGCACCTTTGTTATTATACATGAATAGGAAGAAAGGCATTATCAGAAAATGTGATTCTTATTAAAGAGAAAATAATCTAGAGTCTACTGAATGATCTAGCTGTACAACTATATTACTATAAAAAGGAGACTCACAACATTATTTTTTCATCTTCCTTTGTGGTGTTAGTTATATTTTATGACATGCAAATAACAAAACTGGAAGTGGCAGCATCACTTCATTCCTGGTTTTACTGGGATGGCCTTAATGAACGACTGGTAGAGCCTGTGAATTGTTGTTTTAAGGTTTTATTTGTCACTAAATACAAGGAGGTGTATAGATCCTATAAAGATTTATAGCAATTTTAACAAATTTATGACCTTATTTATTATTTATTTACTGAATATATCCACTTACAAGATTTGTTAAAATAGCTTAATAAGATAATTTAAGGTTAACAGGAGCAATGGATTACTTAAAATGTAATAGAATAAAAACTTAATAAGATAATTTAAGTTAATAGGATCAATGGATTACCTAAATTGTAATAGAATAATAAAAGCAATTTATACTAAATAAAAAATTTGTAAAACCGAGTGAACAAATAAAAATGTACAGCATGTTTTCACAGAAATTTAATATGATTGAGATTCAATTTTCTCCAAACTAATATATTACTACTATATCAATTAGTATCACAACAGGCTTTTTTTTCCTTAAAGAAAATCATTTGAAGAGTCAGTCACTTATCCTTGGTGTTTTATTTACCAGTTACTAGTGACAGGGAGTTCACTTTATACAAAATATCCTAGGAGGATTTGATCACAGTCATGAGATAGAACTTCAGAACCCTAGAAAAGCAACAAAACTAAAATGGAGAGAGGGATAGGAGGAGAATGAGGTAAGATCGATAACAAATATTAAGGATGATTGAAAAGTCATATGAGAATCTACTTTTTATAGGCTTCATGCATATTCATATGAAAGAGTTTAATTGAAGTTACTCTACACATGGAATAGTGATCCTCCTCCAAGAAGACAAACTAAAATCCTAATGCCAGATGTAGGACAACTTTACTCCAGATCAGAGGTGTCCCAGAGACCCCCAACAATACACATTACTGTTATCACTCTTGGTTTCCCATAAGAACTTGATGGTAAGACTTTATTGCTTAAAACACTGACCACAGGACACAGACGGGGCAGTGAACTTCCTCCCTGTTGGCTAGTTTCATAGTGCTAGAAGGTTCTATTCATACTTCTGGGAGGGAAAAATTCATCAGTAGTCTTACCCAGTTGTGAACCCTGTGATCTACAGTAATGAACAGACAGCAAGTTATACCCATCAATGGAATAGTGGTATGATTGTCTGGGGGCAACCATCAGTGTTCTTGTTAGATTTAATTCCTATTCCAAAGGAGGGAACACACGCCTATCAATGTAAATCTGGCTAAGAACCCATGATTGGTGAACTCAGAGGCCCCAGGGTTGAACCTCCTACTATATTTTGTTAAATGGATACAGCATCAAATTGTCCTTTAAATTCCTATTTCTATATCCAAAACTAAGGCATCTTTCAGACTTCATCAGAGAAATTTCTTTGTGAAATAAATGGAAGTTAATGCAGAAACCCACAACTGGCTGAATATAGAGAATAAGGAAGGGCCGGTGGAGTACGCAATCATAAATGGGATATCTATGCCACACACCCACCTTTCAAGGGTCAGCGATCATCTTGGATGAGGGGTAGGAAAGATTGTAAGAGCCTGAGGTTTGGTGGAGCCAAGAATTAACAGTGTCTTCTCTATATAATAACACTACTAGACTCATAAACTAGCAGCAACTGTGGCTGTCTACACGAGATCAATCCAGTCAATATTCCAACATGGAGGGGAAGGGCTCATGAACACCTACCCCTGTCTGAGTAGCTATTGACAGTTGTTGGCTTGTGGCAAACTAAGAGTCCATTCTCTTTAGCATGTGGCCTTTAACAGGTCAACCATGCTCTACTGAATGGCCCTGCACTTACGAGTAGAAGGGCAGAACAAATTAGAATAAGCAGGTTATTTAAAAATAAAAATAAAAGAGAACACTAAGTTGGGAGGAGGTAAGGGTGAATATAGAAGGAGTGAAGGGTAGAGTGGGGATAAATATGGACAAAATATATTGTTCACATGTAGGAAATTCTTAAAGAATTAATTAGATATTATACTTTAAAAAACTCTCTTTAGTAATTTAAAAACAAGACCAAGCAGTTACCAGGGATGAGGAGGTAGGAGATAGATCTTGAAGGAGCTGGGAGGTGAGTGGAAATTAATACCATCAAAAGATGCTGTATACATGTATAAATTCTCAACCAATTAATACAGTAATTTGTTAAAAGTCAGTTTTTTCTCTTTTATATATATATATATTTATATTGTTTCTCCAATATAATTGCAGCTTACCCAAGGTCAAGATGCTTGTCTGCCACATCCTTCCAATCCCTCATGGTGTTTGTATACAAAAATAACACAATAAGCCATACTTGTGTATTACAAAACTCACCCAAAGCTCAATCAGTCCTACATTCATCAATAACAATGTCTGAGACTATCTCTACTGCCTTGTCTCTATAGGAATGATCTAGGGCTGAACTACACAAGCAATGCCAACTGTTCTTCCTTGATGCATCTTCTTTTGGTTTCTTTTCTTCATATCACCAGCCAGGCTGCCTTGAAACAGGCATGTCAGAGACATTACAATGATCCAGGTGACAATCACAATGGGTGCACAACCTAGAACACAGGGCTGATTGCCAGCACTGATGTTCACATCAGTCTCTACCAAACCACATGTGTTCTTGTCCAAGGAGCTTCCTCTCAACACAGGCAGCGTGGAGCTGCACAGGTAGAGAGCAGAACCAGAAGCCCCGAAGGCAGGACTGTTTGACACTGTCCCTAAGTCATAAGATGTCCAAACTGTTCCAAAAAACGTACCCTAGGTGAATGTACCCATGATCTCCTCACTGAAGCCACTAGTAGACTGTAGTATACCGAGCTGGAATAAAAAATGTACTGATGGTACAAAGGGGGTCACTGTGGCCCTGTTCTTCTTATAAATATAACATTATGAAGATAAGAAATCTCACCTTTTCCAGAAATAGATTTTAGCCTCATTTTGAGTTATTACTGTATGTGGCACATTTCCAGTGCCCAGTGACTGCTGTATGGAGCTGTTTATCTACAGAACATTAACTGGACCTGAGTGGAACCCATATCTTACACTATACTGTACTCAACTTCGGAGAAAGAGGGATTGCTGGTGAAAAACAATGTAACTACATTCATAATTTAGAAGAAGACAATCTTAAAGTCGAAGTGGCATTATTTTGTCATAAGCAAGAAAGAAAAATGTGTTTGGCATTCTCCCTTCCTGCAAAGAGTGATTGGGTGTATTACTAAGTTTCTCTAGGGACATTAGCAGAGCTGTTGGAGTTTTATTTAATCACATCAGATTATCTCATCAAGTGGTCATTAGTTCAGTGTGTTAGGAGCTAATAGACAAAGTTAGAAAATGCTTATGTGGACCTGGTTCTCATCATTCCTTTGTTCCTGCAGGATAATTGGCCACTTTTAAGGTCCTGTTAGGTACCTTGTGTGGAAAAAAAGAAGAAATTTTTTTTTTAAATCTCATGTGCAATTGTGTCTGGTAGGTTATAATGTTTGCTGTTTAGTATTAGCTAATGGAATGAATTCTGTTTTTTAATTCCCTACAAGACATATTCTTGACCTTAAGCAAAAGTTCTGCCTCTTGCTTTTTCAAATATTTTCAAATATTTGAAATATAGTATTTCAAAATACAACTTTGTTGCTTTACCTGACAATTTCATGATCTTATTCACTCGCCCATGTACCATGAGTGCATGAGTGTACATGTAGTGTACACTAAGTACAATGCATGTGCTTACAGTCACAAATAGCCATCCGAATACTTTCTGCCATATTAGCCACATAAGTGCTCAATATAGCTACCAAATTTAATGTGCCAACGAATATTTAATATTTCCAAAGTATTATGGCAAGTATGTAAAGAATTCAGAGCATATACTTCATTTCCAAGTACACATGTCCAAAGCATCTTGAGTATTATTACTTCCTGGATCCCATATCTGAGCACTAGTTGCCCATTTTCTAGCTTAGGTGAGGACAAAACATAGAAGACAGAATAAAGTATCTCTTGAGAGGGTTGCAAGTTTATTCATCATCTTCTTCACAAAATGCAGAAGTGCCCTGTTTTGTTTTACAGACCTCAGTAAACTATTGATGACCTCAGCTAACAGATTACTTTTTCTTTACTCCCAAGCAGAAGTCACTGCTGGCTCCTTACAGAAATGCCCTTTGTGGTAGGATGACTCAGCTGGGAGAGAAGCCCTTTTGCCCTTTCCAGCTACCTCCCTCCTCCTGTGAGGAAGATAAATACAGTGGCCAGAACTCACCAAGGCCATGCGGGCAATGGAAGATGCAAAGGAATAAGAGACGAGAGCTAGACATCTGGCCCTCAGGGCAGCCTGGGACCACTCTTCCAGCCCTAGACTGCTACCAAGAATATTTAAAAGGAAATAAACATTTTTCTGACACCATTGTGTAGGACTTTTTTTCTCCTTATATTTATCAAGATTTACCCTAGCCAATATATCATTAAGAGGACCATAATCAAATTGTATGGAAATCAATAGTTCAGTCTAAATTCTCACCTTAAAATGTCTTTATCTAAGCACAACACATTTATTATGAACCTATTCCTCCTTTGGCATTTTAATCCTTATAATATCCATTAAAAATTCAATAAAGAGAATGTGATTATAACCCACAGATGAGAGAGTATGACTCAGGAGCTCAAGCTACTCATCCAAAGGATTTAGCTGCTAAATTCAAGCATGAATCAGCTAAACTTTAACCCCTGGCTATTTTCAGTAGTGTCTGCTGTCCACTGTTGACTTGTGTGTGGTTCTCAGGCGTTCCCCCAGAGGTATTCCAGTGATATCCATCATATGCTCCCAGATTTTCTCTTCCAGAAAGAAATATTTAAAGATTACTTGTGTGTGAGGGAGATTATACTAATGTTTCTATGATCATAAATGATTATTTAATATTTTTATGAATTATAAAATTTTTCTACAGAAAAACTATACATAGAGCAGATCTTCTAAGAAAAAAAATATATTGCTTTACTCTTGTAGTCAATCCAACAATATGGACCAAATAACTCAGATAGTAGATATAAGAGTTAGGGTTCTACCTAGTTCTGACAGTGCCAAGAACCACAAAGGGTGATATACCACTGGCCATGGGCCCTTTACAGTTACTGAAAAAGAAACTGTTATTCAGTTGATTAGGTATAATTAATGTAACTCAATTATATAACTTGTATCTATCAGAATCACTTTACCTAGTAAGTTTTATTAATACTATAAAATCCATTTGTTAAAGAATAGTTTCCTTGCCAGGTGGTGTGGTGCATGCCTTTAATCCCAGCATTGGGAGGCAGAGGCAATTGGATCTCTGTGAGTTTGAGGCCAGCCTAGTCTATGGAGTGCGTTCCAGGAAAGCCAAAGTTATAACAGAGAAAACCTGTCTCAAGAAAAAAAATTCCTTTTCATGTAAAGGAAAAAAGAGAGAAATTTGCCAGTAATAATCTTCAGGTATTATATAAAAAAGCAAACATTTCTTGATGATAACAGCTTCACTGCTTCATAGAACAACAAATTCAGACTAGATGAGAGATGACTTTATGGCTATGCAACACTGGGTTTTGATCAAGAACATGTCCTTCAGTGGTTTCACACCGTTTAAAACTGACTGCCCTAACACTCAAGAGATGTTTGAGTATGTTAAACCCTGGTTTAATTTTTGCCTTCATGAATTTTTAGATTATTGTTTTCTGGAAAATAAGGTAGGTAGAGGTGATCGCACCAACACTGATTTTTGTTTCAAAGATAACATTCATTCCTAACCCAGCGCAGAACGCTATCTATATGCTTCAGAACGTGACTGCTGTGAGTACTCATCTCATTTCAGAAATGGCAACACAGTAAAGGTGAAGAGTGGAGATTCTGCCCCGTCAGTACTGAGATGGTGAACACCAAGCTACTCCTTGGACATGTCTTCTAGGGTTCTTTCAACACTCTGGCGTATGCCATGAGTTCAGACGAACTTTGGATGTGGTATGGAAACTTCCTAATGGTTCTAAGGTTCAGCTTCTCCCACCTGGAGTCTCTTGTCTGGTACCTGTAACACTAGTTAAAACAATACATTGAGTGTTTGGGGCTGCCCTGAATTCTGTCTCATGTTGATTTCCTAATTCTTTGTGTGGTCTGGCTATTGATTCATTTGGCCTCTCTGTGAACCATGTATTAATCTACAAATGAAAAATAAACAATGAAGTTCTTGTTTGCATATATATTTTGATAATAGATATACTTAGGTAATGTTTGCTTTATGGATTTCAAGATACAATATCACTTCTTATGCTTTGAAAAAATTATTCAAATTGGAGCTAGGTCTCACTTATTCTAACCTTACTCCAAATATTCTTTCTTTGGATGTCTTATTTTTCTGTAATTATATCACATTCTCAAAAATGGTTGGTTTCAAGTTAAGCATACATTAGATTTTTATGATTAATTAGCTAGGAATGGAAAAATTAAACTAAAATTTTAGTGGAAAAATATTTCTCAACAGTACTTTCATCCTTTAGCCAATGTTGAAGAAACGACATTCCTTATGTTGCTTGGGACACATGAATGAGAATATCCAATTGTAAAAAGTATCAACATTGAAGTAATGCATCTGTTACCTCACAAGAGAAGCCCAGAAAGTGGGGTATTTCCAGACCTGGTCTACGGAAGTCAGGCTTGTTATCAAGATACGGTGCTTTCCAGGTTTGGCTCTGCCATGGTCCAGTGTTGGACTTTTCCCCCCGCACAACTGTTACATCAAATACCAGTCCTTTCCTGAGTGTGTTTCTTCTTCTTACAAGAAAGTCTTCCAGGGATCACAGCAGACTTCCCACCACGCACCAATACTAAGTGAAGCACAGAAGGGTGTTAGATTACTATGTCTAAAGTGTAAGAATCAAGGCCTATACCTCATGCCCAGTGCTTTCAACAAGACAATAGCTACCCTAACCTCAAATTGTCAGTTATCAAGAAATGTTGCCCATGGTGACTCTTGGTCATCATAGTAGTTCCAAATATGGGAAGATTTACCCTACTCTTACAATCTATGACTTGACTTCTATGCCTCTAACTTATTTGTCTCTACTAAGTACACAAGGGCTTGAATGGCAATGCACATCTGCAGTTGGCTGGATTTCCAGTTATAACTTCTCAGGTAAAAAACTAGTACAGCTTATTATATGTATGAAACTGGGAAAATATTTGAAAACCAGAAAACAGCATTCAAGATTACTATCTCGAATATATATAGAACTCTTAAACACCAAAAAAAGAAAATAACTCAATCTTTAAAATTTCAAAAGAGACAGTAGTCATACTGTACCTTTTTAATCCTTAGCACTTGGAGATGTATACTGAGGTGTTCATGAGTTCATATTTGTAATTTTCTTTAAAATAAATTTGTCCTAGAAAAAATAGGAATAAGAAACTGGTAAATGTTGGAATCTGACAATGGCTGTGGAGTTCTTAGAGCTTGTTCCATCTTATGTATATTTGACGTGTTCCATAATGAAAAACATTTTAAGACTCTATCTGTCGTAACTTATGGATAAAACTAATGTCTCCTGATAAACAAATTAAAGTCAGAAATGGTGCAGCTAAGATGGCTCAACAAATGAGAGTGCTTGCCACACAAGCTTGATGACCTGAGGTCAGTCCCTGGAATTCACAAGAGATGAAGAGAGCTGACTACAAAAACTTATCCTCTGAATAACCCTTACAGGGTAGCAGGCGCACATCACACACACACACACACACACACACACACACCTCTCATACTGAATAATAGTAAATAAAAAGAAATATATTTTTAAATAATCAAAAGAGAGGAAGTAGAGTTCACTCAGAAGTTTAGAATACTTTCCACTCCACCTCAGTTTTGTTTCCCAACACCCATTTTGGGCATCTCACAACTGCCTCCAGCTCCAGTTCCAGGAGTGACCCAGTGCCTCTGGGCTCCTCTGACAACTGCACTCATATGTACTTACTCCCCACCCCCAACATAACATACACACATACTTAAAAATAAGTTTTACTTTAAGTCCTTGAAGAGGGAAATTGAAGAAGATAAGATGGAAAGATCTCCCATGCTCCTGGATTGGTAGCATTAACATAGTAAAAATGGCCTTCTTACCAAAAGCAATCTACAGATTCAATGCAATCCCTATCAAAATCCCAATGCAGTTCTTTACAGACCTTGAAAGGGCAATACTCAACTTCATTTGGGGGGAAAAAAAAACACAAGATAGCTAAAATAATCCTAAAAATCAAAAGAACTTCTGGAGTTATAAACATCCCTGATCTTAAGCTGAAATACAAAGCCATAGTAATGAAACCTGCATGATATTGGTAGACACATGAATCAGTGGAACCAAATCGAGGATCCAGACATAAATCTATACACCTATGGACACCTGATCTTTGATAAAGAAGCCAAAAACATACAATGGAGAAAAGAAAGCATCTTTAACAAATGGTGCTCAAATGTCCATATCTATCACCCTGCACAAAACTCAAATGCAAATGAATCAAAGACCTCAACATAAAACCAGATACACTGAAACTGATAGAAGAGAAAGTGGGGAATAGCTTTGAGCATGTTGGCACAGGAGACAACTTCCTGAACAGAGTACTGATAGCTCAGGCACTAAGATCAATGATTAATAAACGGACCTCATGAAACTGAAAAGCTTCTGTAAGGCAACAGACACTGCCAGTAAGACAAAATGGCAGACTACAGAATGGGAAAAATATATTCACCAACTTCACTTCCAACAGGAGACTAATATCCAAAATATATAAAGAACTTAAGAAACAAGATGCCAGCAAAACAAATAACACAATTTAAAAATTGGGATGCAGATCTAAACAAAGAATTTTCAAAAGAGTAAACCCAAATGACTGAGAAACACTTAAAGAAATATACAACATCCTTAGCCATCCAGGATATGCAAACCAAAACCACTTTGAGATTCCGTCTTATTCCTGTCAGAATGGCTAAGAAAAATCACTCCAATGCCTGCTCATGTTGGTGAGGATGTGGAACAAGGTGAACACTCTTACATGGCTGGTGGGAGTGCAAACTTGTACAGCCACTGTGGCAATCAATATGGCAATTCCTCAGGAAACTGTAGATTGACCTACCTCAATACCCAGTTATACCACTCATGAGTACATACCCAAAGGACATTCTATCCTACCACAAGAACAAATGCTCAACTATGTTTACAGCAGATTTGTTCATAATAGTCAGACACTGGAAACAGTCTAGATGCCCCGCAACTGAAGAATGGATAAAGAAATTGTAGTACATTTACACAATAGATTACTACTCAGCTATTTTTTAAAAAGACATCATTAAATTTGCAGGCAAATGGAAGGAACTAGAAAAAAATCACCCTGAGTGAGGTAACTCAGTCTCAGAAAGACAAACATGGTATGTACTCACTAACTGTTAAGCAAAGGACAAAGGTGCTTCAATCCACAGACCCAGAGAGTTTATACAACAAGGAGGGTTCCAGAGGGGGAACAGGGATCTCCCTGGTAAAGGGGAAGTATAACAGATGATGCAGAAGGGACGGGGAATGATGGGAATGGGAAGAGAAGAGACCAGGAAGAAGGAGGAAAACCATGACCAATACACCAAAGCAGGC
Source organism: Cricetomys ansorgei (assembly GCA_026225945.1). Lineage (NCBI taxonomy): Eukaryota > Metazoa > Chordata > Mammalia > Rodentia > Nesomyidae > Cricetomys > Cricetomys ansorgei. Next base: position 5,365,891 of record JAMJFZ010000021.1, read on the forward strand.
CAGGAACTAGAGTCTCAACAGTCAGGAGAGGACTTCTAATGTTATCTTGCTCTCCTCATAGATTAATGCCTAGCCCAATCCTCAACAGAGAGGATCCCCAAGGCAGCTGAAGGGAGCAGATGCAGAGGCTCAGAGCCAAACAAAATGCATAGCTTGGAGAAGCCCACAGAAGAAGTGGAGTTAGGATTACTGGGACCAGAGGGATCAAGGACACCTGGAGAACAAACCCCATGGAGTCAACTGACTAGTACTCTTTAGTGCTCACAGAGCCTGTAGCGGCAGACATGGAACCTGCTGAGTTCACCAAATACGTCTTGAGTTTTCTTGCCCTGGTGCTCTTACAGAACTCATACAGACTTGGGGGTGGGGGATGCTGTATCCCTGAACCTCTTACTTGACCTTGAGTACTTTGTCTCCCTACTGGATTGTCTAGTCTAACATTGAAGTAGCCAATTAAGCCTGACCCTGGTCTGTCTTGTTGAGCCATGTTTGAGCAGTACCCCTGGGAAGACTGCTTTTTCTTGGGGAAAGGCTAAGTAGGAAATGGGAGCATGGGGGTATAGATCTGGGGGATAGGGAAGATGGAGGGGAGCTGGGAGAAATGAAGAGAGGGGTGGAAGGGTGTTGAAATGTGTTATATGAGAGAAGAAAAATTCTAATAAAAAATAAGTTTTAACTCACAAATGAATATTTGACTAAAATACACATGTATCTGACAAATAAGCACACGGAGAGATGATTGCTATTTCTAGCTGTCAGGAAACATTAAACATTAAAACTGTAAGGAAAGGTTACAAGTTATATATCAAAATAATAAAGCAAATACAAAAGCAGCCACAATACTATGTGCTGGCAGCGATATGAAGAAACAAGACCCCCTCAGGGGTTCTGTTGGGATGTATGACTATAAACGTTATTTGGTAAAGAATTTCACAGTTTCAGAAAAACACACCGAAGTACTCCATGAAACAGCAACTGCGTTTCTTGACATTTATCTTCGGGAAATGAAGACATGTTCATACAGAATCTGTACACGGATGTTTATAGCAGCATTATTTGTAATAACACAAAACTGGACATACCCCAGATGCCTTTCAGTGAGTGAATGATTAAACAGACCGTGCAGAATGACACTCAGCGATAACAAGGAATTAGTGACTAACACACACAGCAATTTGGTTAAGTCCTCAGATAAATGGTGAGTGAGAAGACTAAAAAGTTCATTACTATTTAATTTGGTTTACACCACATTACTAAGATAAGAAAGTTTATGTGAAGGAGAACCATGAATACCAAAGTGAACGCGTGACAGGTATCAGTGTGCTGTCACTGAGTGAAGAGACCGAAAGGAACAAAGCACGATGAACTGAAAAGTAAAGTGAATAACATCCGATGAGATGGTGGCTGAAGTTCAAGAAAAGACACGCCATTAAAGGACTGTGTCGGTAGAGATCATGAAGCTTAGAGAAAACCGGCAAATTCCCCAAGGTCATTGCTGATGAAAACCTACCACCAAAGGAAGTCTGTGATGCTGAATCACACAATTGCCCCAGAAATACACTGCCTAAAGCTACCAAGACAGCCCTACAGGACTGAAGACATGGCAAGAGGCTGATCCAGGCTGTACTAATTAATGCCACAGGCAGGCATCAGCATAAATGACTGTGGTGGACAAAAGCTTGCATCCTCCCTGTTCAAAACAAATAAGTGTTTTCATTACTCCCTTACTATGTTAATAAGGAGTTCTGGACATCCAGTGACTTCTTTTCTGGTTGGTTTCACAAACAATTTGTATCAGCAGATTGTGTTCATGGCAGGGGATGTGGGCTGGATGACAGCTACAGGAGTTTGTTATTTCTGGATAACTCTTCTTTTCACTAACCAGCTGAAAGTCTCTATGAAAATAATGTCCATGCTGTGTCCTTTCCCCCAAATATGACTTGTGAAGTCAGCTTTGTCACCAAAGAATTCTACATCGATGCAGAGGGAACATCAAAATGCTTTCTTTAACAGTAGGACTAGTGGCAGCGAGGAGAGGCCTGGGTGGGGGAAAGTTCTCAAGAGCAGTTGAACGTGAGGATTCACACAGTGTGTTGCCAGCACTTGAGACATTGTAAGTGCACACGGTGCCTGCTGCAGCCTACACCTACGTTTAGAGATCACAGTGCTCAAGATGACGACTCTGCAAGAACATCAGGTAGGAAAACAAGTGATACCTTATCTCCTTGCATGTGCACAAACGAGAGTCCTCCACAGTCCATCAGTATCCTGAAAAAGCCAGATGCTGCCCAAATAGGGCTTCAGTAGCCCACTCACTGATTGTGGTGAAACAATGGTGACATTAACACCTTGGAAAACATGGTAAAACTGTGTGATGGGCCTTTTTAAAGGACTAGAGCAGTAGACATACATAAAGGGATGAGAAACCATGTCAGTTTATAAAAAAAAAGGAGAGATTTTAAGATCAAGTCCACTGCTCATGAGGAAGATGACTCTGGTGCACACGTTTAACAAAGAATCCAACAGGTTAGCGACTCATCCCCAAGGTCCCCTTGCTGTTCCTCATCTGCCTCTGATGATGTCTCCCTCCTGAAAACTAACCAGACTCTGACCTCTGAACCACAACACATGAGCCCAGGTGGAGACTGAAAGCTCTCTGCTGTGTTACCACTGGTGACCCAGGAGAGAATGTTCTTAAGGTCCTGCTAACCTCAAGATGGCACACTATTGTCTCTGCTGAGTAAGTGGCAGAACATTTATTTTCACTTATGTATAAATAAGCAAGAACAGTTTTATGAGTAACGGACATTTGAAGCCAGGAATGATGCTGATGACTGCCACACAGTCATCCTCACAGGTGGGTGACTCAGGGACACTGGCGGCTGTGTTCAGACTTGCTTCTCACACAAAATTGTGAAAATTATTCCATAAATAACATCCATCTTACATGTTTATGATATATATGAGCTGGGCAGTGGTGGAGTACGCCTTTAATCCCAGCACTCAGGAGGCAGAGGCAGGCAGATCTCTGTGAGTTCGAAGCCAGCCTGGTGTACAGAGTGAGTTCCAGGACAGCCAAAGTTACAGAGTTTTCTGTCTCAGAAAAACAAACAAAAATGATATATATGAGACAAACAATTGGTTTTGCTTAGACTGGTTGTCTGGGTCCCAAGGAATCTCATTCTGCATTTGCAGGTGCTCAAAAAATCTAACAGATTGTGAGATCTAATGTTCTGCTGACCTTACTTACTAGGCATTTCAAATAAAGACGACTATCTCTGCTGGGTTTTCAACATGTTAAAATGAATATATTTAATTATGCTTTATTATGAGGTACAAAAGAATATTTTAGGAATATATATTTTATTCTTGAGAATAAATAATCTTAAAATTACAAGTGTGAAGGATAGTAATGACAAATGATTCTAAAAAGACATCCAAATTCATTTCTGATCGCTCCTCCTTTCTTTCTTCTCTCTCTGGAGGTGACAGCATGTCATACAAACCATTAGATCCCAGACTTTAAAATCAAGGAATAAATGTGTGCATACACGGTAGACATACAGTATGGTTTAGGCACTGAGTACTTTTAAGTTCTGAAAACTATGCCCCAAAGAACTGAATTGCCCATTCTGAGACACCAACAGGCTGTGTCTAAGAACAGCTTATTGAGGACTGCTTGTAAGAACATCTTCAACAGAAATCAGTCACTTAAGATAAATTAGAGATAACCGTAATGGAATGTTTCACTAGTAAATTCTAAGTTGTTCTATCAACCAACTGTATAGAAAACTTTCTAGGAAAGGCCAGCCTACTACCATACAAAAAGGCCAAGAAGTCGTCTTTACATATCCGAATGTAACATGATTCAAATCAAACCACCACTTGTGTTTTGGTAACTGAAGAAATATTATTGTATTATTGGGTTCAGAAGAGGAAATTATACTGAAAATGATACTGAAAAGTCCCTGTAGACACCATGACTTCCTCACTTCAACAGAAAATTAGACAGCTACAAGCAAGCTATTTGAATGGTTGAATAACTGTTAACAACAAAAAAAAAAAAAAAACTTATGATCGCATACAACTAATAGTAAGTTTTGGTTTGGGCCTAGGCTACATAATTCACAAGAAAATGTTTTGAAGTGATTAACAAGACTACTAGTAGAAAATAGAATCTTATAAAAAAAAAATGAAAGAAACATTGAAACAAAGGGAGATAAGTAAAGGCCTTGAGGAATTTAAATTATGGGCAGTGGCCTCACAAATGGCTTCAATCTCAGATTCCCAATTATTCAATAGTAGAAAGGATGAGAGCCGTGAAGTCTGAGTCTCTGGATATTCATGGAAGAAGGCAACAAGATCATTTTCAAACAGCAGGACTGAGAAGTCTTCTGAGAGCCGTGGAATGCCTACGAGACACCTTTCAGTATCACTGCAGTGCTTTCTTCTCAGTGCTTCTGTGGAGTATGCCATCTTGGCACCCACACAGAGCCCCCTCAGAGACGGAAGCCCTAGAGCTGTCATTACTCCAGTTTAAGATGTATCTGTTTTCCTGGTTAACTGAAAGGTGGAACCGTAAACCATTATTCTGTCTTGAGCATCTGTTTAACTGTTTAAATGGAACACTACTACACTACTTGATATTTTTACTTTCAGTTGCTGATTGTAGTTGTAATGCTTATTACTACTCCCAATAGAATGTACTCTTTATGCTTTTAAATAATGCTGGCTTATCTTATGTCCTTGAATCCTGTCTTCTCATTTCTTACGATAAAACTGCTGGTGTCCTACCTGAAGTGTTCATATAAAGTAAGCCCTATGTGTTCAATTATGAAACCATGCTATGCATTTACTTAGAGAATAGAGAATACAATAATTCTCCCTAAACCCTGGCATCCCATATCACCATTTATGAGCTCCCTGGGTTTATTACTCTTTAATTACAATGACCTTCTGACATGCGTGTATGAATGTTAAAATGATTGCCACATTTTTTCCTTTTATAAACTAGTACTCAACATCTGTGTGTGTGTGTGTGTGTGTGTGTGTGTGTGCGTGTGTGTGTGCGTGTATGTGTGTGTGTGTGTGCGTGTGTGTGTGTGGTGTATACATATATGTGATGTATGGTGTGTGTCTGTGAGTGTTTGTGTGTGTGTGAACCTCAGAGAACAGAATTTTGACCAAAACTAAACTGCAAGTTTAAAAGCCACATTTTATAAAACGCATGTACATATACACAAATGTAATCCAACACATACACACACACACACACACACACACCACTTCTAAATTGGCTGCCAAATTTTACTGCTCTATGCTTCCCACAATATTTTTGAAAATATCAGACAAACAGGCGTCAGTATGATTAATTCTAATGAGTACTTATGTTTTTCCTGTGCACAGTGACCTCTAGAAGCTCTGAGTTCAGCTAAATATGCACAGTGTCTCTTCAGTTAACTGAAATGTTTGTAAATAGACGATATATTTTCTCCATTAGCATGTCTCCGTCTTGACCTACAAGAAAAAATCATGTGGGTAAACTCAGTTGACTAATTTTTCTTCTTTAACCCAATGCAAAAGAGCAAAAAGCTTCAAAAACTACAAAATACAGTGGTTTGATCCAATTATGCCACTCTATAAACCTATATCAAAATATCACACTAGGCACTATAAGTATATACTTTTTTCCAATGGCTAAGAAAACAATTATTTTTATATATGACAAGAAAACTTCAAAAGATTCCAATTTGCTTACATAAATCACATTTCTGATTACTAATCGTATTCCAGTCAACGGTATTTATACATTTCAAAGTGAAATAAAATCTAATTAATTACAAAGCTCCGCGTATAACTATTTTAAATATAAAAGTTACCTTGTTGTCTATCATTTTCAAAGTGAGATTATAGCTACAGAACCAAGTACAGGCTTCCATCAACAAATTATATTACCAAGTCAAAAGCAATTCTTGGTGTGCCGACCATCTGAAAGAAACTATTCACTTTACCGATTAGATATTTATAATTTCGATTATTTCGTAATTCAAAACAGTTTGTTGTTTTCACCTGTTATAATAACATAATAACAACTTCCTAAGTGAAATATATTTTCAGCTTTCCACAGATTAGATAGCATTAGCTGCTATAATCAACTGCAGCTCTCTTTAATTTTAAAAGTTTATAATATGTATTCATTATAGAATGTGCTATGTTACATGCCCCCCCACATCCCTCTGTTCTTCCTTTAACGCCCCTCCCATTTTCTTTCTTTCTACAGGGTTTTATTTTTACTTACCCATCACGCATAGATATATGATTTTACATAGATCTACATAAAATTTGGGAAACACATATGAGAGAAACCATATTTCTGTCACTGAAACTGGCTTAATTTAATATTTACTCCTAGTTGTATACAGCTTCCTGAAAACTGCATATTTTTATCGTGCCTTGTGGTTGAAAACTTTTGTTTTGTATATAGAACACATTTCCTTTGCCAATTTCTCTGCTATCAGACACCAAGGTTGGTTCCATTACTTAGCTATTGGGATTAGCAATGCGATGACTGTTGATACGTCAGTATCTCTGTAATATATTCACTTGGTCAACTCCAGCTTTCAATGCTTGCAAAAGGAGCTTGCCTTTGTTTTATATGTCAATGTTGGTGTTTCTTAAAGTTTCTTCTACTTCTCAAGTGTATTAGTTAGTTATCTAAATAGAAATAGCTAAGAGCACTTAACTCATCAAGAGGAAAGGTTTAACTGGGCTCATACGTTTGAGCTCCAATCCATGCTTGAGTGGCTCCATTCCATGGGTCTCTGGCAAAGCAGCACATAGTAGCAGGAGCGTGTAAGCAGAATAAGCCAAGGGCTAAAAAGCAAAGAGAAAGAGGAAGGGACTAAGGTCCCCAATCCCCTGTCTCCTTTCAGGACTTGCCTCATCCAAGGCCTCACCTCTTGGATGTTCCACTATCTCCCATCTGCACCACTCTGGGGACCAAGCATGTGACACATGGACCTATGGAGGGTGATCATCACATCACGTGGTACATCACGTGCCATTCACGAGTCCAGGTGATTTCTATCATATAGTGTTGCTACTGCTCGGGAACACATTCTCCTCTAAATTCTCCTCTAAGCAGAAGAGGAAAAGCTTAGGAAACACCACCCCTGACCTGCTTCTTCTGTTCAGAGTCATGCCACACATGATCCACTCTCATGGACAGCTGTACTATATCTCCCAACTCACTGGTGATTTCCAACTATACCTTGGCCTATGGCAGGAAATCTGGATTTAAGCAGCTAGCTAGCATCTCTATGTAACTTTGAAAACTCATATTAGGTGCCTGCCTCTGTTCTACCAAACCTAATATTATTTTGTTATGTATCTATAAACCAGAGGCCAATTAAACACATTTTCTTTGATATGTAAATATAATCTGAAGTTTAGAGGTTAATTTATGTACAAAAATGAGACTATTGCTATTCTTCCTCAGAACTAATTTCTGTTTGTATGCATGCATGAGTGAGTGTGCATGTGTATAGTGTACACGTGTGTGCACACACGTGTGGCTACTTACTGTCATATACATGAGCAGAGGACAGAGATTGATGCTGGGTGGCTTTCTTTATCACTCTCCACCTTAGTCTTTGAGATAGGATCTCTCACTGAACCTAGAGCTCTCTGCTTTGCAAGCACTCCAGGATCCCATTTCTCCATTGCTGGAGTTAAAGTCACAGGCCCCACCTGATTTTATGAGTGCTAAAGATGCAAACTGGGTCTCATGCTTGTGCAGCAAACACTTCACACATGGAAACATCGCCCCATCCCCAGACTAATTCATATTTATCTAACTGGGATTACAGATGAACATTCATCAAAGTACCCCTAAACTGTGATGAAAGAATTTCATGACACAAGTCCAGATAAACTGTAAGGAAACAATTTTGGGTATTAATTTAAGTTATATAAATTAAGAGAAAGGCACAGTCATGTGCCATTTTGCATTTTATTGAAACTTAAATGCTTTTGTAACTCAGTAACCCTCCCATAAAATTTCACTTTCATTTGGTCATTGAATAGAAAGTGTAAATGTTTTCTATTATTCTATCGTTTAAGATCTTTAGTCTTAAAAACTTGTTGATAAATATGCTTATTTACACAGAAAATTATACAGAGACCTAGAAGAATACTTTTTGTTGTTTGTTTAGAAGAAGTTCTGACTCCATACACTAAGAAATACTTTCCCAATTTGTGGTTGCAGTCAACCAGACAAACACCTTCCTACACACCTTATACTTTGTCTACCGTGTGAAACCACTGACCTCCCAAGAGTTAAAGGGACAGAAACCAGTTCTCACAATGTAACTGAATAGTACTTGTCTGAATTTGAGATTTCTGAGTTATTGGGGCATGTAATTTTCCAGGGATAAAATTCTATAGCATATAAAAGCAAGGGCTTCTGGATAATGCTTTAAAATGGACTTTAATAAGACTTTGGATTCTCGTTTGTTTACCAAGAAGGCACTGTGACACAGCAGAAAGAGAGGTAAATGTGGATTCTGGCTGTTCCATCTATGTCAGTTACTCTCCATGTACTTACACAAATTAGCTGGGCTCTTTTAGCCACAACTGGTTCATGGAAATAATGTTCTTTCTTCATGAAATTATTGTAAATAGTAGATACAATCATGTTTGTGAGTCTTAGTTCCCAAAAGGCATTATATTGCCTCCCAAGTTGAGTCTGATAATTCATTGCACTAGCTTACATATATTTAGGAAAACATCAGAACGAATCTCCTAGAAAACTATTTGCAAAGGGATGGGGCAGCCCATAGGAGAATGTGCTTTCTGAAATAGAAAATAGCTTGGAAAGATGAACTTGCCAGAAAGCCTTGCTCCTGGAGGGATGACTAAAGATGCCATCTCTTCCTTGAAGTTATCTGGTACTCCTGCCTGACCAGATTCTCTCATCTGGAACATGTGAGAAAGTTATGACTCCAGTGAACATCCAGGGACCTATCAGATTCTGGGAAGGAAGCTGACCTATCAGCATGTTATGGGCATTCAGGGGAGAGGAGTTTCCAGAGTAATAAATAATGAGGGTCTCATGGTACTGAGATCTGACCCAAAGTGGGAAGGCCAGATAGGGCATTGCCATTACATAACGGCACCTGTGTCTGTGTACCACTGATGCATAGGAAACCCAAACACAAAAGCACTGCCTTATGTCATATGTCCAGCCAATTTATTTTTTTTAAAGAAAGTCATTTTTTCACTCTCAAAGACTAAAATTTCTGAGAATTAGGATGTGAAATTCAAATGATGTTGCCACATTGTTCTTTTTTCTTTTTCCTTTTCTCAAACATAAAAAAGGATGTGAAAAACGTCTCCAAAATGCACGCTGAACATACCATGAGGCTTCTTTAAAGAGCAGAAATACTTCCTCACCTCACTCACAGATTCGCTGGACCTCACACGGGCCTGCCATGATATGTAAGTGCAGTTTTAATTTCTAAAATTGAGTGAACATACAGGCTTCTTTGAGGAATCCCTAAGGCAGCAGATTTCAAAAATAGTTTTTAACTGTTTGCTTTCTGGTTTTGTTTTCCTCTTCTGTGGCAGTGTGGGCTGAGTCCCTGGACTCCAATGATTCCTACACTTTCCACTTAACCAGCTATGATGCTGTGCTGTTTGACATGTTACAGGATGAATTCAGATGACTTGCATGTCTCAACAAGCAGAGCACCTGTGGCTTTTAGTACGTTGATAGTTTTCCATCCCAGAGTCCCTTGCCCACATGCCTTCCAAACAGATATTTCTACTCCCCGTTTCCAAAGGCAGGGTGGCAGGACAATTGAGGAACCACTGTCTAGGTCTCCACTCTGTTCTGAGAAGTTACTCTAGGGCCTCTGTTTCCTCACCCATACAATGGGGATTATAGCACCTTCCATAGGGATTGTCATGGGAGTTAGATAGGTTAAGTACAAAAATGATTAGAAGAGGAACTGTTACACACTAAGACTGTGAGCACTTAATCATAACACTCTGTGGAACTTCTTATCTCTCCTGTGTCTGCAGGACATAGAACAGTACCTGGAACAAGTACGTACAAAGCAAATATTTGTAAGGAATGATTAAGTGCAGAAGCATGCTGTTTCCCTTAGCTCAACCCAAATGATCCTTTTATAGACTGTGGGACCTGTGTGGGTGTACACAGGGCAAATGTTTAGAGACTCTAAGTGAAAATCAAGAAACTTCCCCTGGCTTCTCGTAACTCAAACTGCATTTTCCAAGATCCATTATCACATGCCTCCACAGTGAGTACAACATGCCCCATCTTGTACCAGACACAGATCTAGGTTAGATGCTTGAATGCTTGTCTGTGTGCCAGCCTGCCTCTGTGCCTCTGTCCAGGCCAGAGGGAGTGCAGTGTCATTCCTATGACTCTGTGTCAGGATGCAACAAGTGGTTCCTGGAGTGGATCACTTCCCATGTGAATAAATACTTGTATTGGAAATGATTTCTCTTTGATAGAAAACTTTTTAATATTTTCTTTCCCCCAACAATATTATAAGTGGCAGGGTTAGGTTAAGTGCTACTACAGCACAGAATGGGTCCTGATGGCTGTCTTTGATATGCTAGGAGTTATTCTAACAGAATTTACTACACACAACAGTGGGCTGTGCACTGAGTAAGCCAGGCTCAGTGCGATTAAGCTGCTTTAAAAGCAAATATAGATTCAACATAGTCTCATTAGATTGCTCTTATGTTTGTCTCATGAAGCGCTGTGAAGCTCTACATGACTTGAAACTCATTGTTCTCCTCCTGTGCTTTTATGTGCAAATTCTTGGCACTTAATCTCAAGCCAACTATCCTCACAATCCCTCAGTGCACTGATTTGAGTCTATGAAGGTCGTGTGCTGTTTTGACTAAAACACACCAAAGGAAACCTACCTCTTTTGGCCTCAGTTCCCTGCTTTGTTTTCTTCTCTTCCCCTGTGATGAGCCAGAAAAATGTTTATTATGAGAAGTGTCCATAGTTGCTGGTGAAAATGCATCAGCAGTCGGGAAGCCGTGCTTGCCCAACATGTGTGGAGACACGGAGTTTTGTATTTAACATTCTACCCCACCTCTCCCTGAAACTAAACATGAGAAGACAATTACTTGGGGAGCTGACTCCCTGATTTTAGAACACTTATTTTTAAAGTATTGAATTAGCTGCCCTCACTACTTTGATCCTTCCCTACTATATCAAGGGGAACTCTTCAAGACTATCTTCCTTTTGGCACTGACCAAGTAGATTTCCTAGTCCTTCATCCCCTCAACCAAAAAAGCTCTTGTGACTCAAGTGTGATTCTCATGTAATAAATGGTTGCGACAGTAGATGTTTTAAGAACAAACACAGGGTGCCATCTCAACAGCCCTCTCTCAATGTGTTAAAGTGCCAGGATCTAAATGTCTCTAGTGCTTTTCAGTGAGTTTCATAATGTCATCTCAAAAAATACTCTAAAACTTGTTGGCATAGTCCTCTGCTCCAAGGTAATCTTAGAGATGTTCATCGTTCATTTAAATTATTAAACAAATAGGAATGCCAGCATACTTTGCGCAATCAAACTACTGTGTGGTTGACACTGGTACTTCTTGCTCCTACCTAAATGTAATCTGATACTCACTGAGCAACTCTCTATTTTCTTCTTTGCCTGGCATCTTATGTCAATCATTATATTCTCAACTTGTATGAGTTCAATGCTTTTCTACTTCATAGGAGATCCCAAGGATATTACTTTCTAGGTAGTCTCTCTCACTTAGCACAAAATTCTCTGGTTTATCCATGCTATCACAGATGATAAGACTCTGCCCATTTATAGCAGAATACTATTTCAGTGTGCATATGGGCCAAGTTTTCTTTATCCATGAAATGGATGATAGACGTTTGGGTATCCCTTAGCAAGGATAATCAAGGCTGCAATAAACATGGGAGCACAGATGTGGTTTTACCACAGTGGTTTTTGTCTTTTAGAGATATCCCCAGCACTGATGCAGCTGGATCATCTGATATTCCTGTTTGAAGATTTTTAGAAATCTCCACACAGTTTCTCATAATGGCTGCTTTAATTTCCAGATTCAGTGTCTATGTGATGGTGTCTCCAAGTATTTCACCTAACTGTGACTTCTTATTTGTGTCTTATTCAGATATAACTAGCTTTGAAAATGTCTTCGCCGTTTACTGTGGTAAAAGGCAATTGGTTTCTCAGGACTTACACTGGCTTTTCAAACCCTCTGGGAATTGTGATCACTCACTCTTTCACAAACTCCATAAAAGTTGTTAGTATTTCCACATAAACACAAATGTTTCTCTTACAGCTAATTTGTGAAGCCTGCTGGGAGTTAATGTTCCAAACTTTACTCTGAATATCTGCAAAGTTAACCTTTGCCCTTGATGTTCTGAAGCTAAAACTGGCAAGTTCCTGACACCACTCCATACAAGACTACTAGGGGATGAAAACAAATAATAAATTGAGAGCTCAGACTGAAGCGTATCAAGTGCTCAGTAAATGTTAATTTCTACTTTGGTGAAAGTTGTACAAATAATATAATACCCACAGGCTTCAATGTCCTACTGCAAATTCCTTCTCTCTCCATCCCACTGGGAAATGAATTGCTCGAGTAGCAAGATGATGCCTCAGAGATAGAACATGGCATAGCACAAAACTGGGCAGAGATAACATAGAAGTGATTTGATTTGCCTACATCAGACATCAGATACAAGCACACGCATACTAGGAAGCAGGCAACTATCAGCTCTGTGAAGATCTGAGTGATTCAGCCATGATTTTGCTGACAGTATGAATATCTCAACTAAAAATAATGAAGGGGGGGATACTCACTAGCATTTTGTTCTTTCGTTTCTGCTCTCTCTAAATCAAGTCAGCATCTTGGTCAGGCCTTCCCTGATAACTCCGTGTGCATTCACAACTGCTGTGTCATTTAACTAAAGTTAGGCAAAACGAGTTTCTATCTCCTAGCACTCTTACTCCCTTAAGATGTTTTTCATTGTACTCCACCTTCCCCCACACTCTACAAGTCAGTAACTGACTCTTCAAACTTGATTGTAGGCTGTTACATGTGGTTTTCTTATCTTATGTTTCAAAGCTATGTTCCTAGAACTTAAAAAATGTTGGTAGCAGGACAGATGTTCATAAGGGTGGTATGGGGGCTGTGTGTGCAACAATCCAAGCTCAAGCAAGAAATGGCCTGACTGCTCTGCCAGACTTGAGAATCACCCAACCTAGAACCTAAGCAACAGAAAGATGTCCCAGATGAAGACTATTCCATACTGGGGGTTGGGTCTCCTCCCTTTAAAAGAGATCTCAGAAATGTCAAAAATCTCATGTGGACCAGAACAGTTAGAGGTCTGTCTGTGTTGCTGATACCACCAAGAGTTCTCCAGGTGCTTGAGCCTAGCTCCGTGGGACACTTGTTCTGGCAGACTGTCTGGTGCCTGCATGTATGTGACATAGGGGTACCTGTGAGATGACCGGGTGCCCACAGGAGGACCAGATCTCTGTAGGATAGCTGGGAAGGCCTGATGCATGCAAGAGAGCCAGGCAGTTAGGGAGGTCTGGGAGCATGCGGGAGGTTCTCATAACTGTGGAATATCCCACTGTCTGTGGGATATCCAGGTCTCTGTGAGATGTCCAGGTGACAGTGGGTAGGCCCACTGCTGGGGTGATAACTGGGCATCACCTGGATGCCTGAGGGATGCCCTGCTACCTTTGATAGGTGCTGGTGCCTGCAGAATGTCTGGGTGCCTGTGGGAAGTCCAGGGGTTTGTGGGAGCTCCTAGTGCCTACAGGAGACCCAAGTGACTGCCTGAGAGATGGCCAGGTACCTGTGTGATATCTGGGTGGTTGTATGATGTCTGTGTAATGTCAGTGTGCCTGCAGGATGCCCAGGAGCCTCTGATATATCCAGGTATCTGTGGATTGGCCTTTTGCCTGCATGGTTCTTGGGTGTCTGTGGTATTCCTGGGATCCTGGGGGAAGTCCTGGTGCCTGTGGGATGTCTGGGCTCCTGTGGGATTCTCTGGTGCCCTTGAGAGGTCCAGTGCTTGCAGGAAGCCCTGGTGCCTTCAGGATGTCAGAGTGCCTGTGAAAACTCCAGGTGCCTGTGGGAGACCCTGGTGACTGCCAGATGACCAGGTGCCAGTGTGATGTCTGTGTGCCTGCAGGATGTCTTGGTGTCTGTTGGATATCTAGGTGCCTGTGAACTATCCAGGTGTCTGTGGGTTAGCCCAGTGCCTTCATGATACCTAGGCTTCTGTAGGATTTCATGGCACCTTAGGGAAGTTCAGGTGCCTGTGGGATCTCCAGATGCCTGTGGGATACTCTGGTACCTGTGGGAAGTCCTGGTGCCCCTGAGATACCCAGGTACCTACAGGATGTCTGGGTGCCTGCAGTAACTCCATGTGTCTGTTGGAGGTCATGGTGGTTTCAGGAGGCCCAAGTGACTGCTGGAGGACTGGATGTTTGTATGATATCAATGTATCTGTAGGATGTCCAGGTGCCTGACGGATAGCCAGGGACCTGTGAGATGTCTGGTTGTCTGCAGGTTGGACCAGTACCTGTGTGATATCTGGATGTATGAGGGATTCCCTGGATCCTGCAAGAGGTCCTGGTTCCTGCAGGAAGTCCTGGTTCTGCTGGTGACTGCTGGATTACTGGGTGTCTGTGTGATACCCAGATGCCTGTGTGATGTTTGTATGCCTGTTGTATGTCCAGGTACCTTTGAGGTGCCTGGGTCTCTGTGGGTTGGCCCAGTGCCTACATGATGCCCAGGCATCTGTGGGATTCCCTGGAGCCTGGGGCAAGTCTTGGTGCCTATGGGAAGTCTGGATGCCTGTGTGATGCTCTGGTCCCGGTCCCTGTGGAAGGCCCTGGTGCCTAAAAGATATCTGGGTGCCTGTGGGAATTCAAGGTACCAGTGTCAGTGGTGTCTGTGTGAGGCCCAGGTAACTGTTGGATGACTGGGTGTCTGTGTGATGTCCAGGTGCTTGAGGGATGACCAGGTGCCTGCTGGATGTTCAGGCACCTGCAGGATTCCCTAGTATCTGCTGGTGGCTCTGATGCCTGTGGGATGTCCAGGTGCTGTTGGGATGACCAGATGGCCACAGTTGCCTGTGGGAAGACCAGGGGACTGCATGATGTCCATGTGTCTGTGGGGATTCTAGGTGCTTGTGTAATACCTGTGTGTCTGCATGATCCCCTGGTGTCTGTGCTAGGTCCTAGTGCCTGTAGAGGGTCCTGGTGCCTGCTGGTGCCTAGGTGCCTATGGAATATCTGGGTCCCTGCAGAATGTCCAGATGCCTGTGGGAGGCATTGATGCATGTGGGAAGTCCTGATGACTGATGGATGATCAGGTGCTGATGTCCTGGTCCCTGAGGGATGACTAGTTGCCTGTAGGAGGCCCTGGTACCTGTGGGATGGTGGCGGGGTCTGTGGAAAACCCCAGTACTTGCAAGATACCAGGGAGCCTGTTCCATGTCTGGTTTGGGGTGGTAATGCCCAACTTCAGGTCGAACTCTGTCATGCTTCATCTTGGGCTTGTATGGGCCAGATCAAAGTACACAATCAGAGCAGCCTTCTGCCCCCAAAGACCATGGTGAAGCCCACCATCCATGCTCCTACCACACAAGCTTGACTTAATTTTCTTTTTCTTTCTTTCTCTTTCTTTCTTTCTAGATTTCTTTCTTTTTTGAGGGCACAGAGGTGGAATGGTGGAGCTGGGAGAAGGAATGGGAATAGGGGGTTATCGAGATACATTGTATGGAACTCAAATTATTAATAAAAGTATTATTAAAATGATCCAAAATCTGCACAAATCTAAGACATGATGACATCTTGAAGCAATGGAAAGGTGACATACACGAATAGCCAGTGCCTGGGGCACTGCATGGTATGAAAAGGGTTGAGTCTGTGGAGCAGTAACTCCCAAAGGTACTCAAAGAATGCTCAAAAGGACTCTTTTAACCATCATTTGAATTATCAAAGTCCTTTTAGTCATTCAGTATGAGAAATATTGTCATAACCATTTCATCGACTGTTAACTACTTATCTACAAACAGAATGAGAAAGTTTGGCTACAGAAATATTCTTGTTACTATAACAAAGGCCCTGAGGTTGTAGCATCCTTTCTAGTAACTGATGCCCAGTTTTTCATGGATAAGTCTCTGAAACAAAAGACAGGAAAGGTAGAAATAAGTAACTGAGACCAGCTCTGCTCTGCAGGAGTTTCAGGTGGTATTTTTTTCAAAAACACATTAGTTGTGTGTTATTTCTAATGGAAACCTAAGTACCTTCAATACCAATGATTACACAGAGGAGGAGCCCCGAGAGGCGCTGGAAAGAGAGAAGCAGAGAGAAAGAGGAAAGAATTGGGGCATCTCAGTGCCACTGAGCACAGGAGACAGGGCTTCAGAAAAGAGGCAACAGTCTGAATCATCGGAACTTGCTGGAAGGCTCAGAAAAAAAGGAGGATCGAAAAGTGTCTATCTACAACTCGTCAGAGAGCAAGATCCAGAAATTCAATTTTTAAGAATCTACCCACCTGAAAGAGACAAACATGGGGTAAAAGGTTGATGTCAAAGTGTTATGTTCTTCTCAAAGCAAAATGTATTAATAGTAATCATTAGATACCTAAATATTCAAGCCTCAGGAGTATTTAAATAGCATTTTATCATAGCGATTCCAAAATTTTATTTTTGAAAACCAGTTAATGCCTATGAAATTAATACGCTGACACATTAATCATACCTCTGGTAGTTATGATTATACACGGTTTCACATTTTCTCTCTGGTGCTGTCTATCCTTTCTATATTTTTCCATAATGAGCATGTCTAATTTTACAGTCAATGGGAAACATTATTTACAGGTTGTTATTTCTTTCAGTGAGTGGGTAGGAGATACTTCCTTGCTGATTGAACAGAGTAGGTTTTCATTATGTTCTTTCTGGCAGGATAAAACAGAAGTCTAAAACATTGCTGTGAATTTACACAGATCTGTTGAGCACATATGATCTTTAAAGTAGGAAAAATATTCCAGATGCCAATGTAAGCTAAAGATGGAAAAAATGTGCCACGCTCTAAACTCTATCAATACCCTGTTTCTGTTTAGCTGCCCACTAAATGTAGAAACTCTTGATGTACAATATATTACTTAAAAGTCATACTTAAAGGTAAATTAAAAGTACAATAGAGGTAAGGGAGAGAACCATGAGATATGAATGAGAGGAACTGGAAGAGTTTAAGCGTAAGGAATTTCAGAAGGTCCCAAGAAGCCAACACACAAAAAGACCAGGTATTTTTCTTTCTGTAACAAACGAGCTATAATAAACTTCAGTGTCCTGCATTGAAGTTGCAATGCTAGAGCCAGGGAAAAGAGCTGCCAAGTCCCTTGGAATCATGCTGAAATGTCTCCAGTAGTAAAAACAGCAAATGGACACTGCAGTCCGATGTCAGAATAGTGTCCCCATTTCATTTTGCCCAGAAATCAAAAAAACAACAAATGACTTCAGAGTCAAATGACCCTTGTGAGTGTGTAATGGTGCCATCTGTGCTTTTCTATTTCTGTTCAAGAGCAGGCACCCAGTGATGCAGCTGCTAGTAGTTACCCTAAATTAGTGTGTAGGGACAAAGAATGGAAGTTATCATCTAGCTCAAGGACTGAGCTTCTCAAATGAGAGCAGATGAATAAGTTAATTATCTCCTGATGGGAAGCACTGCTGACTACCTGCTCAACAAACATATCTCTTCATTTGTTTGAAGTCTTTTGAGAAATCATCAACTCAAAATATCTTTACAATTGATACACATTAGCATACCATAAGACAGAAGAGTACAAGCATTATAATGAAAGAATGGTCTTGAGTCAAAATGGAAAGTATGCACTTTGTGGGTCTATACGTACTATATTACTATTACTATAACCTCTAGAAAGCCAGGGAGGGTATAGCTGTCTATGCGCTAAATACACTTAAGGCGTTGCTAAGCTGCTTTTCATAAAGAGAACTCTTTTATAATCTATGTGGTCATAAAATATGAAAGATAAAGTTATGATTATTTTCCACAAAAGAACATTGTGGAACAAAGGGCAAAGAAAAGATGCATAAATGAGAGTAAGATTTCTTTCAAATAGGCAAAGCTCACCACTTTCAACCAATGGAACCTAACTAAGCATTTCTTTTTCAGGCATGCCAAAGGCTTTCCTGAAATCTTGATACTGAAGTACAATATCATTGGTTTCACTTGATAAGCACACATCTCGGAGGGTCTACTAGCATACCAACTAAAGTTATAGGCTCTGGAGATGCCACAATATAGACAAATTTCTCACACCACTTTAGCGAAGAGAGTAGTTCTTAATTAAATAGGAAACTAGTTTTATATAGTTACATAAACTCAGAAGAAAATAAAATAGAAAAATTGTTGGAATTGTCCGAAAGGACAAAAAACACTGTGTGTTGTTCAGCAGGTTGGTATGTATATACTAACAAACAAGCCCAACGTCTAAATGCTATAGTTTTCCTCTCATGGAACTTTGTCATTCTGGATCAGTGCAGGGGTGCTCCACATGGTCTTTCAGGGATTCAGAATGGGCCAAGCTCCACAATTCAAACACAATGGGTTACGTAAGACTAGATGACAAATTATGTAGCAGCTTTTAACGATTTCCACTTTGCAGTGTAAAATCAATGGTGACACATCTTGTGGACCAAAGCAAGTCACATGACCATAACTAGTTTCAAACAGAAAGAGAACTATATTCTGCAGGTTGATGGGCAGCAAATGAGACAATGATCATCACCTATGCTGCAGTCAGCATCTTCTGAGAATGGAACATGCCATCTCCTGAATGATGAGGAGCCAGCCATAAGCTGATGAGCACAGAGTAAACTTAGTGTGTTACAGGAGTGGAACATTGTTTCAGAAGCTCAGCAGTTAGTTAACCGGGGCAGGATTCAAAGGACTGAAAGATTCTGTGATTGAGATCAGGGACTTAATTAAGAACAACATTGAGGACCTTAATTAAGAACCATAATTAAGAACCATATTACATGTACTATAATAGTAAGAAAGTGCATATTTTTGTATGAGAAATGTGTCTAGAATTTGAGAATAGTGAAACTAAAAGCAGTTTTTAGTCTACATAAGAATAAACGATTGCATACTTGTTTGACTCTTTATAAATGCAATTGTACTCTTTCCTCTGAATTCATTGAGGTCAGAATGCTATGGAATAACAGTGTTCACTATTCCCCAAGTCACTGGAGATTTCTCCAAGATAATATTTATAAATGTGTGCAAAGATTCTGAAATATGCTAATTTGTTGCCACGAGCTTTATAAGATACAGTAAACTGAGGCCAGAGAGGTATCTCAGCAGTTAAGAATGCTTGCTGCTCTTCCAAAAGACCTAACTTAAGTTCCCAGCACTTACATTGGAAAGCTCAAAGCACCTGTAACTCCAGATCCTGGTGATTCAATGCCCTTTTCTGGCCTCCACGGGCCCATACCCCAACACAACACACACACACACACACACACACACACACACACACACACACACACACGTGCACATCATTAAAAATAAATATTGTAAAAAGATAGAATTTACTAGAGCCCTTTAAATTACGTTATTAAAATTCTTAATCGCATTAGATTTTTGTTATATTTCTAAATAACTCTCCTACATAGTTTTAAAACTAATATAAAAGAAGAATACTTGGTTTTAGAAGAAGGTGAATATACTATCAATAATTTGAAATTGTTGTGGTATCCTGGAGTTATCCAAGGGCATAGATCATACTGAATCTTCACATCAATAACTATCCTTTCCAGAATTTGTCCTAAGAAAATGACTAGGAATAATTTAGATGTTAAGCTATTAGGATGTTCAATGAAGTATTGGTGGCTTAAAGAAAAAAAAAACCTTAATGTTATGTTATCTTTGAATATGAAATTTATACATGCATAAAGTAGAATTCCATCCAGACTTGACAATGCTGGTACAGAAATATACTGACTGAGGGCATGGCAAGTGTATCAGCAAACGTCATACAGCAACAAGTCAACAATTATTAGGGCAGGGTTGCTGGAATTTTCACGCATTACATTATTTATATTGTATTTACTGATGGGGATTTTGTCAAGAACATTTATTTTGAAAATAAAAAATTCTTTTCAGATACATAAGGTGGTATGCATCTTAATGCTAGCACTTGGGATACAGAGGTAAGAGAATCATAAGTTCAAGGCCAGTCTCAACTATATAACAAAACTTCGCCTCTGAAAGAAAAAATATGACTGGCAAGATGTCTCAGCTGGTAAAGGTATGTTTTGCCAAGCTTGATGCCCTGAGTTTTATTCCTGGGACCCATATGGTGGAAAGAGAGAAGGGACTCCTTCAGGTTTTCTTTGGCCTCTACTTGCATGATATTGGATACATGTATGTGTACATAAACACACACATATACACACATACACACTCACACACACACACACACTCACACACACACACACACACACACACCAAGCAAATAAATGAACAGATTTTCTTTTAAAAATTGTTGTAGAAAGATAAAAATTAAATTAAAAATCAAAATCATGCTACAGTACAATTTGTACAATTTTTAATAGTAGTTACATATATGGAAAGTTATAGTTGTATAAGTTTGTAGCTCTAAAAACCACATGCTACAAATACCATACATGCATCTATGTATGAAAACCTGCAAAAAACATTTCCAAATGATTGTGGTAACTAGCATTAGAAAATATTTTTCTTTGTGTTTATTTTTGTATCTTAAAAATTGACAATAATTAGTCAGATTGTTTTATAAGAATTGTTGCTAAGTAAAAATAGGTTCTATTTCTCCATTACTCCCATTTTTCACTATGATTTTCCAACAAAACTCTTTATATGATGCAAGGTTTAATTTTCCCATAAACTCATTTTTCATTTTCTGCTCTGAAGACTATTAATTTAAATCATGATCATCTACTTAACTTGAAAAGATATCCTAGTGTTTTTCTGCCATAATGTGATCATCATTTTAGCAATTGTTAAGACTTACAATACAATAAAATTCTTACAATTTAGTGTGATAATTAATTATTATTGAACTCTATATTGATACTGAAATGTACTAAATGCTATGCTGGCTGGTTTTACGCCAACTTGACACAAACTAGAGTCATCAGAGAGGAAGAAGCCTTAATTGAGAAAATGGCTCCATAATATCTGGCTGTAGGCAAACCTGTAAGGCATTTTCTTAATTACTGATTGATTGAGGGCTTAGCCAATTGTGGGTGAAGTTACTCCTAGGCTGGTAGCAGGGGTACCAAGATAGCAGACTGAGCAAGCCATATCTTGCTTAAGTAGAAAGCCAGGAAGCAGCACTCTTCCACTGCCTTCGCATCAGCTCTTGCCTCCAGGTTCCAGCCCTGCTTGAGTTCCTGTCCTGACTTCCTTTGATGATGAACTGTGATGTGGAAGCATGCACTAAATAAATTCTTTCTTCCTCAGGTTGTTTTTGTCATGGTGTTCCATCACAGCAATGGAAACCCGACTAAGATAATTTTTGAAAGCCTGTGTGAAATTTTAAATTATCTATGAGCATGTATTTATTACAAATCTACTACATGAGATTTTTTGCTTGATATTTTAATATTCATTTTGTTGGGGAAACTGGATTGATCTGTTAACCTATCCAAAATAACTAGCAAGTGATTGAAATCAGATACGAACTTGGGGACTATTATTTAGCTCAGTACAATATCTGCATAGCAATCACAAACCCTGAATCCATCTCCAGTGCTAAGAAAAAGTTGTTTGACTTCAAAGTTTTGCCACTGGCCACCACATAATATCTCTACCCTTCTTACTTAGTATTATTCATATGGCATCAATCTGAGAAGTCAAACAGGGTGTGGATGTACACATCAAAGGGTAGAGGAAGACTTATCATTCACAGCTGGGCAAAATTTCTAGAGCAAGAAGCATGGTGTGTTTGCTAGTCATGGACACAACACATTCTGATAACAAGTAAGGCTGGGTGGTGCATAAAACGAGATCATGAGGACCTGAAAAAATGAGTCAAGAACTCATGTTGAAAGCTGCTTTGAGTCACAGAATGCAGAGATCTAAGGAACCCTTGCACCTGTGTGTCCACTAACCTCTCCTGCCATCATTTTAAAAGGCTGGCTGGGGGGGGCCTTTGTCAGATTTGGAGCTATATCTATTGCATTATAGGGAATCAGCTATTCCAGTGAGTAGTGGGCACATGCTCCTCATCATCAATATTTATTGACGTCTTCCCTTTGGACCTCTATGGGTACCCTGGTCTACTCTCCTAGCACACAGATAAGAGGAAGCTCATTGCAATTTTTCCTTGCTTCTTACATACCACTGTACTCAGATTCCATGGAGTAGTTCCAGTGTTACATCCCTTTCAGAAGAAATAAAAGTCATGTTTTGATAGTTACTCTTGGTTGTCAGCTTGAGAAAATCTGCAGTTAACTGAAATCCAAATGACTGGGTACATTTTTGATGGAGTTTCCCTAATTAAAACACTTGAAATGGGAAGAATCACGTTTAGCCTGAATCTTTGAGGTGGGAAGAACCTCCTTTAATCCGGGCCACATATTATGGTGGCTGCATATATATAAAGGACACAGGTGAAGAAAGATTGCTTTCTTTGCCTGCTTGCTCTTGCTGGAAGGTTGATTCCTTCACTGGCATTATAGCCTATTTTTTCAGAATTTTGGCATATACTGATGACCAAATGACATATCCAGCCTTGTGGACTGAACAACTACTGGATTCTTGAACCTTCCATTGGTAGACAGCCACTGTTGAACTAGCTGAACCGCAGCCTGTAAACCATTCTAATAAACTCTCTTTATGTATATATACATACATACATATATATGTGTGTGTGTGTGTAAATGTGCATGGTGCACGTGTATACATAAAAACATTCATACACATACAATAAAATACATATATAAATGTTGCAGAAGTTTATTTTTAGTTATGTTTAAAATAGTTGTTTTGTGTACTGTTGGGAAAAGGGCTGCCTTGGCCTTGGAATTTTTATTGTCTGCAGGTGTTGACTTTGTATAAAAGATGTTTGATTGCTCATGAGACACTCGGGGTTCCTCTGTCGAGTATGGCACTTGCCATGACAGGAAGTTCCCTCTGCTGAGGTCTGGCAGGATTTGCCCCTATGAAAATGCCTACTTGTCTTCTTTCTGAGCAATATTATAGCTATCTACTACATACAAGTGTGTGTGTGTGTGTGTGTGTGTGTGTGTGTGTGTGTAGAGAAGAGAGAGAGAGAGAGAGAGAGAGAGAGAGAGAGAGAGATTCATAAGTTCTCTTCCTCAAGAGAACCTCTGAATCTCCAGGAAACTATATATAAATGTGCATGATGAACATGTATACATGCAAGCAAAATAAACTTTGAAAAAGCAGGGGCTTCTACAGAACACCAATCATTCTAAAAAGAGGGAGTACAGTTCCAAACTCACACATGAGAAATACAAATGGGCAGTGAAAACTGATAGATTATCTTGCCAAACACTGCTGACACTGAGGACCATCAGTCCTATTTAATTATCTACAAGGAAAATTATTCTTGCTAGGGCCTTATTGTTTAACAGGAAACCATCAGTAGTGGGGGTAATTGGAATAGGCTGAGTGAGAGCTCTGCCATAACCCCAGTATCAGCTGATGGTTGTCATGTGAGATATGGCTCCAGTGTTACCAGATCTTGCAATTATTCAACACAAGCCAGAAATGCATATTTTAACTTCTAAAGCTTATCAACAAGTTAATTTTTTTAACATATCATGTTAAAAAACTGAATTTATTTTGGAATTTGAAATCAGATTGATACTATTGCCTTGAAACTATTGACCTGCAGACATGCATAAATCAGATCTTGCATTTCAGTTTTTGTCAAGACTTACTCTGTTTCATCTTTTGATTGAGAAACAGCCTTTATTCTTCTATAAGGAATAACTTATAGGGATAAGTTTTAGGGATAAGGGAAAACTCATGCACTCTGGAGTTGTTTTTCAAACCATACTAGCTAATTTGGTCCCAAGAAACCCATCAGACATAGATTTCTGCAACTTAGGAAAAATCATAAACCAGTATGTCAGGTAAGGGATATACAAATATTAGGATTAGTTTAAATTGAGCATGTTTAATCTCTCCCACTTGCCATAGGCTAGGCAGCATACATAGCCATATTGGTCAGAATTGAAATTCAGGGCAAAATTTTGCTGGGAGAGACTGGGCTGTAGGTAATCACAAGATCGAGTAAGTTTCATGGTGTTCCATCTTGTCCCGTCCATCAGAAGCAAAGGAACAGTGTTTCACTCTGCCCTTCTGCTCTATTGTCATAAATTCCTTTACAGGTATGATGGAGAAGATGGCTGGGAATGGATGCTCAGTGCCAAAAGCTTTTCCAATTTACATTGTCCAGCATCTATTGACTCCACGGGTGCCTAGTTACATCCAAAAATAAATCATGTTGTACAGCCAATGCAAAATGATTTTTAGTTTTCTTTAAAAAAAAACAACACAGAATTTGAAGCATCATTGCTAATCACCTCAGTTTCAATGTGCTCTAAAACTCTTAATGTGTGTGTGAAATACAGCAGCAGTATTGACATGTAGGTAGGAAGCAAAGTATTTGGTGTATGCTTGGAATTTCCTGCCTTATGACTGAGTCTGAAGAGTGAAGAAAGGAGAGAAGAGTAGAGCATAGGAGGGAAAGGCCATGATGAGGACAAAGAAGACCAGAGGGAGGATGGAAAAGATGGTCTTTTACAACATACTGACACATCAGAGAAGAAACTATATGGATACAGGTTTTAACTCCAGCTGATGGAAATTTTATTAATACCAGAAGGTTCTTGCATCGTGATGAAGATTTCCTTAATGGAAAGAGTTTTGATATATCAAGATCATTATGTTTGGCCAAAACCGCTTTGACTAAACACACTGCATTAGTATGAGTCTGGCTATTAAGCCATGGCAATGTTTGTATACTTCAGATAAAGAAACAATATTCTGTGCTTTAGTTGCTGAAGTAAGTTTTAAGGGCAGAAATGTGTCATAGGAAATCTCCCTACCTCCTCAGAACTCACAAAATAACTGGGGTCAAGGGAAAGAGGGGGAAGGAGAGAGGGAGGGGACTGGGGGATCGAGAGAGGAGAGAAATGTATTAGTATAAAGAAGAGATTCTTCAGTCAAACATATCAGTCAATGTTTAGATCTTAATCATTTTCTCCATACCTTTTATGACAACAAAATGCAGATAGAGATTTCCTACATACTTTCTTCCATATGATGCCTTTGGATTGTCATTTACAGGATGGTGGGAGGTGGGGTCAGAAAAATGATTCCAGAAATAGGGATGAATGCAATTTACACAGTGCACGTGTTTGAACTTGAAGGGCAGCTGCTGTGAAGCTTTGCTTTATTTACACCCAGCACAGCTGAGTCAGTCACTCTCACAGTAAGTAGCATACAGTGGCAACCAAGCTGTTAATTGCTTTGTCATCATGAGCTATTCCGACAGCTTGTACAAGCTTTGACCAAGCGGCTACAGCTACAGTTCGTTTGAAGTTATCATATATTCATGTAATTTGAATAATCAAAGTAGATCTCCCAAAATTATGGTCAACACTTTGAAATATCTTAACTTCAATATTTAGATGTATAAAATTATTTTATTGTTCTTTCTATGTGCTAAGTGTGTGCTCCTTTTCAGAAGTGCTATGTGTATAAATTTTCATTTTAATAAAGCCTTTTAAGGTTAGCACGTATTTCTAGACATCTGACTGTTGGAAAAGACAGTAATGCTTTCCGATTGCCTCTGCCTGATGAAAGAAGCATAACCAACAATTCTCCATAGAAAAATTTTAAGCCATCGAGAGGAACCCATTCATTTTCTGTCAGTAAGGCTTGCAAGGAGCCACAATTTTGACCCCTCTTCTCTTGTTTGTCTTAGAAAAATAGACCTCATCTATAAGTCTGGGTAGAAATCTCTAACTATAATTCACACACATTTTTCAAGCATTAAACAAAATTTTAAATCTTACAGGAAATAATCCTGTAACACAGTAAACTAACTTAACTAAAGCTGCTGTCTAAATGTACAAGGTTTTCTCCCGGTGCTTGCTGAATTCTTGTATCGGTACGTACCTCTGACTGCCACTTGTCTATATACAGTCTGCAGTCACACGAGTGTCTGCTTGCCGCTTGACATTTAGCAATAATATGAAGACACACACATGAAAGACTGTGGTAAGCAAACTAAACACAGTCACCCCTCTTTCTCATGACTGTAACTCTCCTGCCTAAATTCCATGTTTAAATAGTTGAGGGTGAGCAAATAAAGCCCAAATATTAAGTCCTTGTCTCAGAGAATAGGTCTTAATAGAATAGCCCAGTATGTCCAATATATTCATGAGTGCTTGAAAATGCACTTAAAAAATAAAACCTATGGGAAAAGGTGGGTTCGACCTTTGCATTACCATTCATTATGTAAATTATTTTTCCAGCTCAGTTATTTACATTATCCAAACTAATATGCTCTAAGGTGCCATAGAGAAATTTAGATTGATTCACTCTTGCAAAATGTTAGGATAGTTATATCATTGATTTTTTTTTTGTATTTAATTAGACTAATATACAACAAAGGATTGTTGTTAAATTATTCCTTAGTAAAACTAATTCTGGTGGGTATCACTCTGTTTTGACATAGATTATGCTGGTCACACTATCTTCCTAGCTCTGTGGTGATGTGTGTATGATTCCTCTCCACCCATAAGGTCGCTTAAAAGGCATTCCTGTGGACACACAGTTTACTTTATGAAACTCATTCTATTTTCTGTGCCAAAAATTCTATTCGAAACAGAGTCAATGTCTCATTTCAGGAAGAGGAAACAACACCAAGAGTTTCCATGGTAATCAGTTGATGGAATTAAATCAGGCAGGAAACCTTTTCATAATGCAAAGTCCTCTTGCAAAACAGAGAGAGGCTTGAAATATCCAGGAAGTGTGTCATGGCTAAATGAAAGAAATGGAGATGTGAATACCTCTGTAATGTAAACTCCCCAACCCTAAAATAAACACTCAAAAGCTGTCCTTTGTCCTACAAAATTAAACTACCAAACAACTGTCATTTCTAATCAGATTCTTTGTTCTAGTTGTTTTTAAGGTTGTTTCTGGTATTCTTATCTCTTGTGATCAACATCATGTAAGACTATGAATCCACTTGTTTGTGTAGATAGAAAAAAATCTTTTATGTTGTTGCTGTGAGACTTAATTTATATAAAAATGTGTAAACTTTATAAGCTATGTTTTTTTTTTTTAAGATCAGGAAAAAAAAACCCAAAACTTAACTTAATCCAAGGCAATAAGATAAATTTCTTAGTTGAGACAAAGAGAGTTTACTTTGGGACTCTTCATGGAAATTTACGTTATTGATAGTTTTATATAACTCCATTTCCTAGAGTCTGATGAAAAGCAGCAAACCTTGAAATTAGAAAAAAATTAACAGAAAACTTATCATAGAGTGCCTTTGTAACAGCGTGCCTGGAGACACAGTTTTTAGATACACTGGTAACTATTTCCAGTGAATATTCTTAACACATAACATAACTAACTGTTCTTTTTCACCACTGAGAGCTGTAAGAGAAAATATTTTTAAAAACAAATGTGTTTAAAAAACAAAATACGTAAACCAGTCCTAAAAATCCATGAGTCACTAGTTATTCCAACTTTTTAAATGAAGTCTTTATATTTATTCTAATTAAAGTTAAAGAGTCTCTTTTGGTGGTGAGCACATGAAAAAGGGTTCTTTTTCTACTTCAGAAATCTGGCCTTAATTTCAAAGTAGATATTCATGTACAGTCTCCATTCTCTCTAATGGTAATATACACATTAGTGGACACAGTTTTTGTTTGTTTGTTTGTTTTTTGTTTTAAATGACAGCTGCCAGTGTAACTTTCCTATAGTCATTATGCTGCTTTCCCCTAACACTCTGGACAAGACACCTCATGTCACAGAAACACACATCTATGCACACACTAACTGCCATGCACACAAGGACACAATGGCACATTGTGCTGGCCCAATGTCAGCACCCAGCAGGCTGTGTAGTTGGGCCCACCTGACAGTAGTCTTAGATTTGAGATTCTACTAGTGTTTATGGCTTCTCCTCAGGACTTTAATACTTTTCATTCCAAATAGAGACGGAGAAACAACAATAGCAACAAAAAGATTTATCTAAGTCTAGCTTGGTGAGCCAATGAGTATATTGGGTTCCTTACAGGAGCATGTGACTTGGACAGCAGAATCACCAAAATGCCTAATCCTGGCATGAATCATAATTTAGGAATGTTGCAACACTGGAGTCTCCAAACCCAGCCAGCTTCCCACCATCTCTCCTACAAGTAATGTGCAACTGGGTGTGGGTGAGTGGTGAGTGTCTGATAAACCTTCCTTTCCTTCTAAAAGGAGATATTAATAGGCATAAGAGTATAAGATTCCCATGAAGATAATCACAGCTATTCTGGTTTCAAGATTGTAATAGGTACATTATGTCTGGAAACAGAGTTCCACAACTCTTGGTCACTAGCCAGAACTTCTAACCAATTCTGCCATTCTCCTCAGATCATAGTCTGACTGATGATGGAATAGTATGAGATCTATGTCATTGGGTATTGTCTGTAGAGATGGATTTAAGTGTTCATTTATATTAATTACTCTCATAGGTTCATGGCAGAGGACAGTTTATTTTTTGCTAATTCAATTCCCAGTCCTAAGTGAGTCTCAGCCTTCATACAATCTAATCTACAAGATGCTAGTCTGGTCCTAAAAGGCTTCAGCCTCTGAGACTTACTGCTGATTGAGCTTACTCTGGCTAACTGTCTTCTAAACTGTAAATCAGAGACTGCCAGCTTCTAACTCTCTGCTTTCTCTCTTAGCATATTCTGGACTGGCTCTGCTTCTCATGCATGCTAGGGTTCAATTTCCTTTCTCTGCTCACCCAATTCAGAATCCCCTGCCCAGGGAATGGTGCCAGACATAGTGGGTAGGTCCTCCCACGTTAATTAATGTAATCAAGAGAATCTCTCACTGACATGTCCACAGACCAGTTTTATCTAGACAATCCTCACTGAGACTCCCTTCCAGACAATTCTAGATTGTGTCACACTGACAATTAAAACTGACCACCACAATCACTTTAACCATAATCTCTTAAACGTGCACTTTAATTTAGAAAATGCTTTCTTCTATGTATAAGGTAGAGACATAGTCCAGTGTTTTTCTTAAGTTAATTCAGTAGATGCTGAGACAAAATTTTCAAATACATGTGGTTTCTTGGGAAATGACCCAAGGGACAACAGGGAAGGGCTAAGCAAAGGAAGTACTAAAGAAAAGGAAGTAAAACAAAGAAGCAAGGAAATACACAGCTAACATCTGCATTCTTGTTTGTCTCAGAATTTCATATATACACGTGACAGATCTTGATCAGATCCAGTCACCATTCCTTCTTCTCCAATTCCTTCCCTGTTTCCTCTCCAATTCCTTCCTCACATTCCCCTCTCAACCTCATATCCTCTTCTTTGTTTCAAACCTACTGAGTCCACTTCATCCTAACTATATGTATCTGGGTGCAGAACCATCTACTGGACATAAGCATTCTCTCAGAAACTGACTCTCCTTGCCCCAACAGCCATTCAATAACTTCTCACCTAGATGTGAGATTTCATGAGGCCCTTCCCTATCCTCACTGGGATTTGGGATGGATTAATCTTCTGCAGGTCTTACACCTTCAGTCATAGCCACTGTGAATGAGTTCATGTGAGTAACAGGCCTGGCATATTCAGTAAATAATATTATACAACAGATTTTTACTACCTCTTGCTCTCACAATCATCCTGGCCCCTCTTCCTCAATGATCCCTGAGCCATGGGGCAAGAAGGTATGACAGAGATACCCATTCAGAGCTGAGGATTCCAGTCTCTTATTCTCTGCATCCTAGCCAGCCACTATGTCTTAGTTAGGGTTACTATTGCTGTGATGAAACACCAAATCAACTTCAGAAGGAAATGGTTCATTTCGGCTTACACTTCCAGGAAACAGTCCATTACTAAGGGAAGTCAGGGCAGGAACTCAAACAGGGCAGGAACCTCGAGGTAGGACCAGATGCAGAGACCATGGAGGTGTGCTGCTTACTAGCTTGTCCTCTGTGTCTCGCTCAGCCTGCTTTCTTATAGCACCCAGGACAAGACATTATGTAGCCCTCAGGGTTCACAGCTGGATAAAACTGTTTATTATTTTTCCTACTGCAGGGTACATAGCACATTTCAGCACTCTGAAAACTAGACAGTTGGGATGAGGTTTCCAATTTGGTACCAGCTTGATTTCTCCATGTCCTATGACCCAAGTATATGTTATCTTCAGTAAAAAAAGGCTTGTCATCTTGTTCTGGAGGGTAAAGGAGACTAATGTCAATAGCTTATAAGGTTTGGAGTGGAGAGGTATAGGTGTTTCCTGGCCAACAACCCCAAAAGAAGTAACTGCCACTGTACTTTTTATTTGATAGCCTATGGTATCTGTGAGAAACTGTCCCTTGTTACAGGGACAGTTTGAACTCCTTTTACATGTGTGTATGTATGTATTTTAGGGACTTCTACAATAGTATGTTTTAATGGTCGTTAGTGTTAGTTACCACCCCCTGTCCTCCATGCACTTTCAATAATCATGTCTCTCATTTATTATGTCTGTATTTTTAACGACTGTGTGCCACTATAGGAATTGCGACTTAGCTCTTCTGAGATTCTATGAAAAATTGTGCAGAAAGAACATTCTTTGAAATTGCCCAGGCAAGGAAGCTGGGGTATTTACCTACCAGTTCACACTCCTCACTGACTAAGGATCACCTCTTGGGTGTTAATTCCCTCACATCTCTGGCCTTCACTTCTTGAACCTAACACATTTCTGTGGTCTGTGAATTCTCTCAGGCAGACTCAGGAAGTTTCACTTTCTGTAAACAGTTAAGAGACTCTCACAAATGTCAATGATCCAGCACATTCTAATGCTGCCTGCAATATCTAGGAAACTTTAGCAATGCAGGCCAAATCTTATTCATCAGCACTCCATGATGAGCACTTGCTCCCAGTTGCTGGAGACAACCAAATTCTTTATAATAATGAGTAGGAGACCTCACCCAAACATCTGAATGTACCTAAAGGGAATCATAAATTAGAGTTATAATAAAAGGCAGCAAAATGGCAGGAGACACAACAATGAATGGGACCTACATTGCTAGTTGTCTTTCCCACGTTGCTAATTTAGACATAAATATGCACATGAAACTAGGTTAGTTAGTATAGCACCACATCCTTTAGCATCTAAACTCTTCCCGTGGACACAGTGCAGCTGTTTCAATGGAAAGAAGCTTCCCCTGGTCTCTGTTTTCACTATCATCCCATCTATACCTGAACTGCTCAGACTACAATGTTCATGTTCCCCGTGGGACCACATCAAAAGATCACATCCTTGAAACAGTGCCTTTCATCAAGACTTCAAATAAATCTGCCTCCATCTGTTGCTGCTGAGCAACAACAGAAAGACACAAAAAGGCTTGCTCCACACCATAGGCTGAGGATCCCTTCTCCAACATGCTTGCAGGCATGACATTTGGGATTCTGAGTGTTTTCAGACTTGGGAATACTTACACATGTAGTAAGACATTTTGAGGAGTGGATGCCGTTGAACATGGCCTAAAGATAATTTTACATAGTACTTTTAAGTGTCTGTTCTTAACTAGTATATGTCATATGAACCCTCATGCTGAATTTTCCCAGGTTGATGTCCTGAAGACACTCAGAAATTTTCAGATATGGGAGAATTCCTCCATTTAGATTTTTAAATCACATTTTCAAATTAGTAATACTTTATATTTATAGTGATGTTGCCTCTTTCAATTTTCAAATGCCTTTGACAGTTTTGCTGTAAGAATGGTAATCTTTTATCCACATGATATTGTAATTCCAACTCTGCTTTCCTAAAATAAGCCAAAATTACAGTGAGAATGATCTCTTCACTGAGAATGGAAATTTTCAACATCTTAATACCATGTGCAGAAGTCTTCAAGTTCTAGATTATTTACTTCACATTGGCTAGCTAAAGATTTTCTGTTGAATGACTTCATACTCATTAATATGTAGATTAGGATAGCATTAAAGAAAAAAAATTGAAGAAATTGTCTAATTTATGAAAACCAGAACCTGAATAGAGCAAAAATAAGTAAATAAGCTGGGAGGTAGTTCAGATAATAAAGTTTTTGCTACTCAAACATAAGGACTTATATTCAGATCCCCAGACTCACATAAAATGCCAGGTGGTACAGCACCCATCTTGGAGCCCAGAGCATGGGAAGCAGAGACAACAGGATGCTACCAGCTCACTGGCCAATTGGTTTAGTCAAATCAAAGCTCCAACTTCAGCATGTGGTCCAGAATCAAAAACAAGGAGGAAGATGACTGAGGAAGACAACCAATATTTTAACCAGTGGCGTTCACATTCACAGTCACATTAACGTACCCACAAACATAGACATGCATATGCACACATAAACAAATAAGTGAAAACCAACAAGTAGAAATAAATAACTAAACCTGAGAATAGCATGTCAGAAAGCTGCCTTGCAGAAGTTACGACTTGAACCCCATTTCTGTGGAATAATAGCAACTGATCCAAGGCAAGGTGGGTGCTGCGTTTTCCCCACCCACCTACGAAGCAGAATGCCCCCTGTGTCACAGGAGGGTGCTGCTGCTAAATTGCTACGGTGTCTTTCATT
Organism: Cricetomys ansorgei; assembly: GCA_026225945.1. Classification (NCBI taxonomy): domain Eukaryota; kingdom Metazoa; phylum Chordata; class Mammalia; order Rodentia; family Nesomyidae; genus Cricetomys; species Cricetomys ansorgei. The sequence goes on from JAMJFZ010000021.1 coordinate 5,398,846, forward strand.
GGTATATATCACAGGCTCACAGAAAGTATTGATTCTCTTTTCATTTCCCATAAAAATGCAAAACAGCATCTACTCTGAAAGTAGGAGACGAATGTCCAGTTGAAGAGGAACGGAACTAGATGCTTTTCCATGTTGAGGTTAAGCCACTGAAAATGTATCCTCATGTCACATTTCGCTTGGAGGACCGTGTGTCTTTCCTTCCTAAATGCCATCCATTAGAACATCCTTTCCTGTTTCTGAATAAATGCATCTTAAGTCTCAATGCAAACATGTGGCTAACGCAGCAGGAAATCTGGATAGGAGGTTAAGGATATGTTAATCAATCATGATTGCTGCCTTACAGGAAACTGAAAAGCCTTGCAAATAAATTGTTGAAATGAGGTGACTGACCCTACTGCAACCAGGATATTTAGGGAAAAGGAAATATTCAACTTTGCTTCTTATCATATTTTTCTTTTCATATTTCTTCTTCTTTATTTGCATATCTAGTGAGATGCATGAATAATGAATGATTGCAAAAGTTCATATTGTCATATCGAAAGCATGTACTCCATTTCCCTGTGTGATCCAATTCTAGAGCTTCTTTGAGGGTCTGGTATGAATAACTCCATGGGCTTCATCCCTGTACCACTCAGACCAGCTGAGTTTTGGCGAACATCCAATCTGGGCAGGATTACCTAGAAAAAAATTAAGTCTGATATCTTTAATTGTTATGACAAAAAATAAAATCAGGTAAATAATTTCGAGGTGAGAGATTGCAATTTTTTAGGAGGCAGGAGAGGATTCAGGTAAGGACAACAATGTGGCGAATTCATTGAGATAAATGATCAGATATTCTGACAGCGGTCACACAGTTCAGAAGAGAGGAAACCAGGGTTTGGGATATGTTGATGGGTTGTTCAAACATTATTGAAAGCTTAATTGTTCATTGTTAAAGAATCATCTAAGTATCCAAAGCTTAATGTACTCAGTCACTATGCTCAGAAATGTGCATACTCTGTCCAGGCCCACCACCAGTGTTGCATGGAGGGTGTTAGTACTCCCCTTTATAATTAAAATTGCTTTGGCCCAGCCATTGTCTTCAGACTAATTACACTGCAAATTTATATCTACTATTTATAAAATCATCTGCTTTCATTAATTATACCAAGGATTGTACATATTCTATCAAAAATATTAACAGATCAACTATAAATAGTTTCAATACAGATGCACCACCTCTCATCTCTACTGGGGTTTAGTTTCAGAAACTCTCATGTGTACTAATATCTGAGAATGCACAAGTTCCTCAAGTCAAATAGTTTTTATAGTATAATTGTGGTGATTCGAAGGAGAATGGTCCCCATTGCTCTTGTTTAAATTCTTAGTCCCCTGTTGGTAGAACTGCTTGGAAAGTATTAAGAGGTATGACCTTATTGGAGCAAGTGTGTATCACTGGGGCTGTGCTTGGAGGATTCAAAAGTCTATACTATTCGTAGTTATCTATCTAGCTATCTATCATCTATCTATCTATCTATTCTGTCTCCTCTCTCTCTCTCTCTTTCTCTGCCTTGTGGTTGCTGTCTCAACATGTAAGTTCTCAGTTACTACTGCAACACCATGTCTACTTGTTTGCTGGCATGCTCCCCACCATGATGGTCACAGACTCTAGCCCTCTGGAACTATGAACCCTCAAATAATGCTTTCTTTTATATGTTGCCTTTTTTATGGCATTTTGTAGTTGTTCTTAGTCACTCATGGGTCCAATAAAAAACAAAAAGACATTTCATGATGTAAACCTTGAATTCATGAACAGCAGAAGGACACAGTCTCAGTGGAGCGAGCCCAGAACTCAAATTGTGTTTGGTGTTTTATTGATGAAAAGCAATGCTAATTGACCTGTCCCACCAATACAAAGACCTTCTTTGCATAATGAACAGAACCTTATAGCCCACAGCCCCAGCTGCAGATCTGGTGCCAAAGGTGCTTCAAGAACAAAGCCTGAGGTCAGAGGTGTTTCTCCATTTTTTGTTGCTGAAAGCTGCGAGAGGGCCATATAGTCTCTTAGTTAGAAATATCATGAACAAATGCCTTTAATATGTAAGAATTTAGAGGAAGGGTATTTTAAACAATTGCTTTAACCAAGAGTTGCTATCAGGTACAGTCTACCTCTCAGCTAGCAGACATTAACAGTTACTGAAATTACAGGTTTTCAGCAAGCTTACACTTTCAGGGAAGCTGTCTCCCATATGCTTCAGGAAGCGATCCTTACCCAAGCATCTCATGCTGCAACTTTTGCCTTAAAGTTACAGGAGCATGTATCTAACATCACAGAATATTTACAAAGATTTCCTCAGAGCTAAAGCGTGACTCATCACCAAGCGATTCTACTATATTTCTGAGGTGTGACTTATCATAAAATCATCTACTACATTTCTAAAATGTGACGTATCATTTAATTATCTCACTGAACAAATAGTGCATGCAGCTTTACAATTTCTGAGGACAAGTTTAATATCTCATTACAGAGTTTGTCACAGAATACGAAAGTAACTAAATTAATAATCTATGCATACCCTCCTATACACTTTAAATCATCTCTGGATCTAGCACAAGGTAAATGCTATATAAATAGTTGTACTTTTGGGGGGTGGGGTGACAATAAGAAAAAAAAGCCTTTACATGCTTAGTATTGGTACAGTTTTTAAAATACTTCCCATCCACAAGTTGGTTGGGTCCACAGATGTGAAACATGGTAGTTATGAGAGTCTACTGTGAAAACATCATTAATTCGGATGATTGTGCTGTGGTTTCTCTCCTTCAGAGGATGAGACCATGATCATCATGCCAGGAAACATGGTATTTGAAACCTCAGTGCCCACCCCCAGTGACACACCTCCTCACATAAGGTCATATCTCCCAATCCTTCCCAAAAAGTTCCATCTGGTGGAGCCTATGGAGGCCATCCCCATTCAATCCACCACAGCTGGAATATCAGCAGGCCCGTCATGAGAGTCTCGTGCTGATAATCACAGCTGCTCTGATAAAGAGGGTAATAACTATTAACTCAGAGACAGCGTGGGTAACTGAAGCTGCACAGACTATCCATGGGTTCCAGAGAAAATGAGTATACAAAATAGAATAGATGTAGGTTGCTTATTTATTACCACACAGTAGGATGTTAAAAGTCATGGTATCCCATTTGTCTATCACTATTTTATTAGCAAATATACCCACAAAGTTAAGTCTATCGTACATAAATCTCCATATTCCTAAATTTGTGTTATATTGTAAAGTTACTAAGTAATTCATTTTCCATTAGATATTTTAATTTTATTTCTCCAAAATCTTAGTCATTAGAAAATAAATTATTCATTTCCTAATATTATTTTAATGCATCATTGAATGGGATGTTTCAATATATGTTTTAGAATGAGAACAATAATTATGCATTATGAAATGGCTTTCACTAATAGGGTAACTTGGATGAGTTAAATGGCACTTGGAGTTCACGTTATAGAATCTTTCTGTCTTAGTTTGGGTTTCTATTGCTATGGTGGAGATTGTGACCAAATTCAACTTGGGGAAGAAAGGTTTATTTCATCTTATAACTCTTAGACCATCCTCCATCACTAAGGGAAGCCAGGGTAGGAGCTCCAGGCAAAGGCCTAGAGGCAAGAACTGAAGCAGAAGCTATAGTGAAAGAATACTTACTGGCTTGTTCCTTCTGACTTGTTCAGATTATTTTTTTTATATACCACAGAACCACCTACCATCGGTAGTACCACCTGCTGAGGGCAGGACCCTCCTACATCCATCTAATCAAGATAATAATCCACAAATCTGCCTATAGGCAAATCTTACCAAGGCATTTTTCTTGTCAAGCTGACATAAAAACACCAGGACACCTTAGTTCACAGATTGGTCCCAGATGTAAATGTAAGTGTTCATACTCTTTCTCAGAAGCTAAAACTTTAGCAGTAGAAAACAAACTGTCGTTAAGCACTATAGTATCATCTTTGGGGTTTTGTGGGGATTTTGAAATAGTAAAAGGGAAATCATGCAGCCACATTCAGAAGTCTGAATCAATGTTTCTTTACCAGTAGTAAACCATACTAGACCTACTAAACCCCCAAGGAAAACAGCTGCCTTCTTGGTAACATAAAGCTACTTCCTCATTTTAAATGAGTGTTCTGCATTTACAAAAGAATTTTCCATGTTATATTTTAGTAAGAATCATTATCTACTTTTAGATAAGGAACCTGAGACCCACAGTATGTGCATGTCTTGCTCCATCCTGCATTCTTACATATGATGTATATCCAGGCTACCATGTATTTTTATCTGCTAATAGTTGGTGAGAGGAACTCTCACTAGACTTTGAAGCAAGCAAATGGGCTCTTTGCAGCCTCCATTTGAGACTAATACTCTCAGACAACAGGAAAACCACAGAGAGACCACTGTTTACAATTTGCAACCCATGATGGCCTAATATTAATAGAAGAAATCTGGTACAAATACTTGAAGAAAAAAATGCCTCTTGCTTTCCCTCCGAAATAGAATATCAGCTCCATTCCAGTCAGAACTTGGAAAAATCGAAATGAATAACAGATTCCTACAAGGGCCTGTGTTTTGTAAGCTCTGTGAGAACTAATAGAACTGCAGTCAGTCTACTAACCAATAGATAGTTACTACATTGTTCATTCATATGAGAAAAACATTTTTAAAAAATCTATTCTTGGTTTTTTAAAATGCTGAATTGGAGATGAATTAGGAATCTGGACTTTTAAACTTTAAGTAATATTTCTAGCTCCTTCAGGACTCCACTTCCATTTGTACATTCATAAAGTTGGGGTAATAAAGAGCACTATGTATAGAATTAGATGACCGTGGTCTATGTTTGTACTGCCTATAAAGCATGTAGCACAACCTAAGTTATAAGTGGCAGAGATGGTTCTAGAGTTCAGAAAGCTGTAGAAGTAAAATCAACAGCATTGGAAATTATGGGCACTGATAGAACGAAGTTTGCATTTGGTACCAGCTATTACTTAAGTAAATAACTCTCTCTAAAACTCAAAATCAGCTCTCCCAAGACCAAAAAGAACTGTCTTCCCAATTTTCTTCAGTCCTACAATCTATAGAAAATTGCTTCTCAAAGAAAACAGCAAACAGAATGAAACCTGAATTAGTGATTTACTCTGTCAAGAAATGATCATATAAGTAGAAACAATCAAGCAAATCAAAGGAGTCAGTCTTGCATCTGGGAAATAAATATTAAGTTTCCACCATACAGTGTTCTCTTGAATAATTTTCAAGTGGACCAAGCAATGCAGTATAAAAAATAAAACTTAAAAAAAAATGTATTTAAGTGCTATCTGTTCTTCTGGCAAGCAAGTATTTTTAAAATTGCTATAACTATGTAAAAGGGAAATTACTAGTAAGTTTAAACATTAAAATTATTAATTTATTAAACTTACTAACTTTTTAACACTAAATTATAGTAACCATTAAAAATTATGTATGTTAAAATCACTATGGAATAAGTTAAAATATCTAAATACCAACATACTTGTACATATATTAAAGAATTGATAGTCATGTGAATAGACAGAGAATGAAATTAAATAAAGGTAAGCATAATCAAATAAATAAGAAGTATCTCAATGCTATATCATTTTTATCAATGCATAAAATTAAAAGTAGCATAATGTTCCTATCATTAGCATAAGAAAAAGCACAAACTTACAAACACAAACACACCATTCCGGGCTGGGAACGTAGCTCAGCAGGACAGTGTTTGCCTACTAGAGTGAGGCCTTAGGTTCAACTTGCAGTACCATAAAAATAAACAAAAATTTAAAAGTAAAAATAAACTTTCTGAAGCCTTTTTGTCAATAAAGCCTTATGAAAATCTGTATTCTGACTTAAATTTTTCTCTTTAGGAACTTTATCCTAAGATAATCCCCAGGGATAAGTATAAAATTTTTAACTATGAAATACACATTTCTTCATTGTTTATGATAGTGAAATATTTCAAAACATCCTAAATATCTGGGATTGTAGGTAGGACTGGTTAAATGAGTAGCGAAATCTCCATACAATTGAAAAACATAGTCATACAAAATCATAACATACTAATTTCTACTCGCCTGGGAAATATTTATCACATACTGTCATATCTGAATACCTCCAATTTGCAAAACTAATTATGCTAATCCACGTAGTCCGCGTGTATTATGTGTTTATTTACATATATAGGTTTATAGATATCTGTCATTATAGTTATTAAAATGACTATATTTTATATAAACTTATAAAAAGAGAAACTAAAAAGTGAAATGGGGGCCCAGAAGACAGCTCAGTAGGGAAAAAAAAGGTACTTGTTGCCAAAGGCTGATGGGCCTTAGTTCAACCCTTAGACCCACAGAGTGGAGAGACTTGATTCCTACAAGTTGTTCTCTGAGATCCACACTGTGCCATGGCACGCTCTTAGTCCCCAACAGTCGCAGACACACACACACACACACACACACACACACACACACAGATTTTTAAAAATCAAAAAGAAATTGAAAAAGGAAGAGGAAGGAAGCCAGCACAGACCAGGAGCCACATAATGGAGCAGAAAAGAACAGAGGAAAGCAAGGCAGGATCTGTAAAACCAAGAGGGAAGATCTGGTGGTTTGAATGGAGTGGCTCTCGTAGGACCATAGAGAGTAATACTACTGGGAGGGGTGGCCTTGTTGGAGGAAGTTTGTCACTGGAGGCTGGCTTGGAGGTTTCAGAAGCTCAAGCCAGTGTTGCGGCTGCCTGTTGATCCAGATGTAGAACTCTGCTCCTTCCCCAGTACCACATCTGCTTGCATGACACCATGCTTCCCACCATGACGATAATGGACTAAACCTCTGAGCTTTAAGCCAGCCACAATTAAACTCTTTATAAGAGTTGCCACAGTCATGGTGTCTCTTCACAGCAATAGATACTCTCACTAAAACACCCCCATTGGCTCATATATTTAAATACTTGATCCCCAGTTAGCAGAACTGATTGGGAGGCATTAGGAGGTGTGGCCTTGTTGGCGGAACCATGTCACCAGAGGTGGGCTTGGGGATTTTAGGATTTGCTGCTGTTCCCAGTGAGCTCTCTCTGCTGAGTGCTTGTGAATCAAGCACTTGATATAAGCTCTCAGCTATGGCTCCAGTGCCAAACCTGACTATGCTCCCTACCATGATAGACTTACCCTTTGAAACTGTAAGCCCCAAATAAACCCTTCTATACGTTGCCTTGGGCATGATATCTTGCCACAGCAAAACAAAAGTAACTAAGACGAAAGACAAGCATATTTAATTGGTATTCTCTTAATCAAAGGTCTAAGTCAGATCACTTATGGATCTTCAAGGCTATGTGATTGACATCGCCCAATTGCTATAAAGCAGTTTCTTTTAATTTCTAGACATTTCTATTGAAAAAACAATTTCTATTAAAAACAACAACAAAAGAAAAAGAAGTGACTGACTGTGTGTCCCCGGAGCAGTCACACTAGCAATGGGCCAGGGAAGGGAAGTGGTCGGCAGGGGGAAGGTTACAGTTTCCACTATAATTTCAGACACTTCGAAAGTGCCTGTCTGTCTCCCCATCCACTAACATGCTTCACTCTGAAGGACTGACTCGGATTTGCCGCCCCTGTCCTGTAACTCTGTAACTTACCTACAATATAAACAGGATACCTGTTAATATAAAAGCAGCTTAGTCTTCCCTCCGACTAACTTCTCCAAATCGTAGCTAACGTTATAAAAGAAACACTGGGGATAGAAAACGAGAAACGCCAGCTTTGGCAGAATTGAGGAAGTAGTGTAAATGGTCTAGGAGCCTCCAAGCTTGAGGAGCTGTATGCCTGTTTACATTCTGATCAGCAACCCCCTGCTGAGGGAGACCGGTCCAGTATTCATGCACTGGGAAACTTGAGTGGCCCCTAAGATCCTGCCAGCAGGTTGGTGTCTGCCCTTTGTGCAGAGGCGGGGGCTGTATATCTGTCGTTCTCAGTGGCCAGGAGAGCCGGGCTGTGCTTTTCCATCTATGAAGTGAATTGGGAGTGGAGAGGTTTCAACAGGAGACAGTCCACAGCTGAGAATCGGGAACAGTTAGAGATGCATCTACAGCTGCCATTACATCTCCCTGAAAACCTAAGGTGCTGAGTTTGGTGCCTTCTAGCTCTTTCCCTGAGCATGAGCATGCAGGTGGTAGGAGAGATGAGTGTGGTGTTTCTTTTTAAGACTCTCCTTCACTCAGCTTTCAGTCATGCTTCCTTTTGGAGACAAGGAAGCCTTCAGGATAATACTCTATTTACAATATAAATTTAATTATCCTTATTAGCTATTCTGTTTTTCTTAACAAATTAACATTTGATAGACTTGATAATTCTATTTGGAGACTTTGCAATGGAAAAATAACCCCGAACAAATGACTACATTCCCTAAGCTTACCTCAGACATAATTATGTGATATACGTGCAGACTGCTTTGGTATTTTGGTAAATGGGATTAAGCTTTCTAAGATGCCCTCTTTCTCTCTGCCCTGTTCTTCCTCATTAGCAAGAATATAGCTGACAGCAAATGGGTTGAATCTATAACCATTTGAAACATACAGAACTAGGGAAATCTCCAACCCGGGTGACCATAAAGTCCCTTTTGGCTTTTCTGTGAAAGCCGTGGTTCAACAGGGAAGAACTGTGTTACAGAAAAGTTGCAGTGTTTCCTTTATCTCAGAATCCATCTCTAGGCCAGACTAGAACAGAAAGAGTTCAATGTCACTTCCTGCCTCCTTAGGTTAGCTCTAATACTTCAGCAGTGACCACAGAGTAGATGGTGTTGATTGTAAAGCTAGTGTGGGCCCATAGATCCTGTTTCGATTTGAAACAGCAAATGCCACTAGTCCCATTGAGAAAGTTCAGTTTCCCAGGTCAGTAAAGGAAAATGTCTCTCAGGAGAACTTCTGACCTAGAAGAATTAAAGCTTGTTTTTCTCCAGTGAAACATTTTGTTGGCCTCTCAGTCAGGAAAGCAATGAGTCCCACAATCTTCGCACTCTTTCCCCCAACTTTCTGTGTGTGTGTGTGTGTGTGTGTGTGTGTGTGTGTGTGTGTGTGTGTGTGTGTTTGTGTCTGTAGTCTGTGTATATGTATATGAGTGTATGTGTGTGTGTGTATGTGTGTATATGTTTGTATCTGTAGTCTGTGTATATGTATATGAGTGTGTGTGTGTGTGTGTGTATGTTTGTGTCTGTAGTCTGTGTATATGTATGAGTGTGTGTGTGTGTGTGTATGTTTGTGTCTGTAGTCTGTGTATATGTATGAGTGTGTGTGTGTGTGTGTGTGTATGTTTGTGTCTGTAGTCTGTGTATATGTATGTGAGTGTGTGTGTGTATGTGTGTGTATGTTTGTGTCTGTAGTCTGTGTATATGTATATGAGTGTGTGTGTATGTGTGTGTATGTTTGTGTCTGTATTCTGTGTATATGTATATGAGTGTGTGTGTATGTGTGTGTATGTTTGTGTCTGTAGTCTGTGTATATGTATATGAGTGTGTGTGTGTGAATGTGTGTGTATGTTTGTGTCTGTAGTCTGTGTATATGTATGAGTGTGTGTGTGTGTGTGTGTGTGTGTGTGTGTGGATATTTGATTGAATACTGACTTTACCATATTATGAACAAACTAAAAACATTTCTATATGTCTTTGCTTTTGAGGATTTTTCCCCTTGCCACATGTATCTCTATTCTCTGTTTCAGGGCCTAAAACCATACATGCCAAGGCACATTCTAGAGACATTTTTTTTCTCTATGAAAACCTGCCCCGTGCCTAAAGGTTGTTACATGTATTTTTTTTCCATAGAATAACCTCTATACCACTCTTTAGCTCATAATTTGCTATTTGTATTCACTCATTAACGCAATCAAAGAGTTGTCACTCTACAGAATCTGTCTATAAAATATGTCATTCAGCCATTACCATTTGTACCATTGCTGATATGAGAGTACAACCATATACACAGCACCAAGATCACCTTGTCTCTAAAATCTAGTCCATTTGAACACATACTTAAGATATATGAGCGAGTAAGTTACAAAAACAAAGCTACATACTTGATGCTATTTCAATGATACAATGATACATGAAAGATTACTAGTATAAATTTTAAAATGTATTATAGAACTTAACAGAGAGTTGTCAAAAAATAGAAATATAAAGGGCTAAAAAACATTTTAAAATGTTAAACACTTTTCATCAGGAAATACAAATTAAAACAACTTTGAGATTTGATCTTACTTCAATCAGAATGGCTAATATTTAAAAAGAGGTCTTTCACCCCTCAACAAGGGAAACTTCTTTTTGCAACAGATGAGATCATAACAGAAAACCACAGTCAATCATAATGCAGAGCTGTGGAGCCCAGTCCTAATAGATACAAATAGATACATCTACAAAACACTCCCACATCTAAGGCTTCGGAAACATTGTATACGTGGAAAGATTGTAAGAGCCAGAGGGTAGGGGAGTTTGCTGTGAGACAGCATCTCCTAGTTATATCAGAAGCTATATCCGTAAAGTCTTACCAACACGGCTGCCCAAATGTGAACTGAACAAGGATGACACTAATGGACATCCCAAAGCAAACAGGGAAAAGTCTACAAGGCCTCAAGCCTACACAAAGAACTATAGGTAACCCAGTAAAGCTGGGAGCTGGAGAAGTGGGCCTTTCCAGGGAAGAGCTCATCAATTGGTTGTGTACTGCCAAATGGATACATGCGTACAAGTAGCATTATACAGACTGAGCAGATTACACTTAAGAATATATATGTACACACACACACACACACACACACACACACACACACACACATGCAATCGCAATTAGTGAAAAAGAGGCCATGAATTTGAAGAACGGGGATGTAAATAGAAGAATTTTGAGGGAGGAAAGCAAAGAGAGAAATGTTGATAATTTTATTATAATCTCAAAAAAAAATAAAAAGGAAAGAAAGAATGAGGGAGGGGGAGGGAGGGAGACTGAAGACAGGGAGAACAATGCTGGTGAACACATGGGAAAGAAGAACACTTATCCATTGTTGGTGAGAGTATAAATTGGTCCAGCCACTGTGAAAATCACTGTGATGGTTTCTCACGAAACTGAAAATAGAACTAGCATATGACTGTATTGTAACACTCCTGTCCGCACACCCCGCATAACTCTATTCCCTTCGAGAGAAGTACCTGCACATCCATGGCTGTGACTGCTGTGCCCATAATAACTACGAAATAGAATCAGAATCAGAAAGGAAACCAGATTGTATATAATTGAATGTTATTCAGCACTAAAGAAAAATGGAATAAAAGTTTTAGGAAAATTACAGAACTGAAAAATGACACTGAGCCATATAACCAGAATCCAGAAAAGACAGATGCTGTCTGTTGCCTGTCATATATGAGTCCTTAGAGTTCTGTATTTGAGTTAGAGTTCCTAAAGAGTCCAGGAAGCAAGAAAGGAGACATGAGATGGAAGACCTTAAAGCAGGAGATGCAAAAGTAGAGAAAATAATATTATGGTGGAAAGGTTTAAATGGGGATTACACAGGGATGGGGGAAGGCTGTGGACTTGGTGAGAGCTAACCCAAACCAAAGGTATATGAAGACTCCATATAGGAAACCACTACTTTATAAGATAACTGAAAATGTCATTTAAAAAAAAACTTGAATAAAGGAATCCCATATGGGTGGATTCTTAGATTTCATAGAATTTTAAAAATTCCCATTGCCAGATGTGGGTACCTGCCTATAGGTTCTTAGCCAGGTAAGTCCCAAGGTTTACAAAACATTACCCACTATTGCCGTTGCTCTTGGAATGAACTAAATGGTTGGAGTCTGCTGCTGAAAACAATACCCTCTTTGGATACAGGGACAAGGAAGTCCAGCAGGAGCTGACCTGGAAGCTCCCTCATGTATCAGGATGCTTGGAAGAAGTTTTGTCATTTTGATTTCTTTAAAAATGCAAATGGTGCTTAGACTATGTTTCTGTTCCCCTCCCAGGTGTGGTGGATGATGATGAGTTTGACTTGAACTTCATTGCCAGCGGCTATAATCTGGTCACATACAGCTGTTTTGCCACATGTAGCTTGTCCTTAGGATTGCAGGACACTTGAACTCATGAGAACTTCTTCTTAGACTGTATAATTGAAGCTCTGAGAGCCTGGTTTGGTTGGTTCATTGTTGGTTGGTTGATTCATTGCCGGTTGGTTGGTGGGTTGCATTATTGGTTATTGCTTAGAATAACATTGGTTGAAGAGATTGGACTTGAAGATAGTGAGCTGAGATACTAGTCTGATCACCGTCAGCTCCTGCTCTACCGGCTTTGGACAGCCTCAAAGGGCTGTGAAGATTTCTTCTGTTCTCTCTTTCTGTCAAAGCCACCTACAAGGCCAGTGAAGATTTCTTTTTTTCTATCCTTCCTTTCTCTTTTCTGAAATTGAGGGTAAAAGCATCATAGCAAACTGCTACGTCCTCCTGCGGTAAAAACAATCACCAATATTCTTACCCAGCTGTGGACCCTGTGTGCTACAATACCTGCCAGCCAGTCAAGGTACAGTCACTGGCACGATAGTGGGTGACTGATTGAGGAGAGCGACAATACACTTTCTGACTGAATTTGAGACCCACTCCATTAATTACTACAACGCTGTTGGATTGTATCTCACCCACTTGTCCCCACCCATGGCTTCCCTTGTCCTGTGAAGCAGCCACAGCTGGCCTGGAGCTGCCACTCCCAGGTGGGAAGCCTAGTGGGGAGCACGGCGTGGGTGGGGTGAGTCTTACCCTGTAACTATTTGCCTTTGATGGAAGCCGAGAGCCTCCAAGTACAGAAAACTCGGGAGGTGCCATCAGAGGAGCATTCTCTCTCTAGTTTAATGCAGGGGTCTTACAGCTATTGGGTTTGGGGAGGGGGGGGGTCTTTTGGTATTTAGGGGTAATGAATTGGTTAAAATAGGTAAGCAATTCTGCTAATTGTAGCCCACCTCTTGAAGGAGGTGGAGCTTTGCTGTGGCTTGTGGTGTCCCCTAAGAGACTGCAAAGGGGAGGGTCAAGGGATTCTGCCAGCTCCGCATTTCAGGCTGGGGTTACAAGCACCCTCTGGACCTATATAACTGGTCCACAGGAGCATCGCACAATGCTTCATACTGTTAAAATTTTAAAAAAGCCTATGACCAGTGAGATAAAGAGTCCTTCAGAGGAATGTACTACTGTGGTCTTGCTAAGTGCACAGATAGTCAAGCTCCCTTCTAAATATTCATATGTATACTCAGACTAGTGCTGCTCTTAGCCTTAGACAGATAAACTTTTTTTTTTCCATTGAGCATCAATTAATTCGGAAACTAATAACTGAGAATAACTGTAAGGTGCTCAGCAATAAACAGAATATTTACATCATTTTTTCCAGTGCCCAAGGAACATTACAGAAGAGGGGACAGGAAGAGCATAAGAACCAGAAATTGGGGAGGAGTGCTATGAAATGCTATCTTTTGGATATGGTTTGGCTGTATTTCCCATGGACACATAGCAGCTATGAGTATTTGCATAAGACCTGCACCAAATTGGGCCTGTTAGCCTTCTATCATGGATGGGGAAGAGGCTCACTAGAGCTCACCACTCCCTGACAGTTAATGGTTGCCAGGGGAGTGGGTATTTCTTCAGTGCTGTAGCCACTGTTAAGTTGCCTATAATCTTGTAAGTAATCACTTACCATGTTCATATGAGCAATCCTAATGAAACTCAGTTGGTAAATAAAATAAAAGGCCCGTTATGCTGACTGCAGTCCTGGCAGCCTGAGCACCGTGTGGAGCTGAGAAGCTCACATAGGTATTACTGCTCTTGTTGCCAATCCCAGACCAAACACATAAGAAACTTTCATAACCCTGTGCATCTCCCACAAACTTCTGAGGCTCTTCACCTACAGCCTGATAAGCCTATAGAGGGTTTGTTCGTGTTTTCTCATGCTGCTAAATTCTGATTCCCCAACCACACATTAGCACTGAAGGGATAGGTGTGTGTGTGTATGCGCGCACGTGCGTGCATGCACATGCACGTGAGCACATATATATATTATCTTATATATTGTTTATAATTTATAGTGTGTAACATATTATTTATATATTAAATATACTTAAAATATGATTTTAAGTTGATCAAGAATATCTATAATGCTATCAGCATGACAATTTTATAAATATGATAGACCAGATTATTCAATAAATTAAAACTCAATATGTAATTATTAAGAACCCTTAACATGTATTAATTTTTATTTCACTTATTTTCAAGGTATGTATTGCTCCTTATATCGACCTACCTTTTGTTTGGTTCTTATTTCTTTATCTCTTGCATTTCTCCACTCTTTCTTTCTCTGTTTTTGTCTCTTTTTCTCCATCTTTCCTTTCCCTTTTTTTCAAGATAAAGACACAAATCACAGAGATGCATATGTGTTAACAGTTTTTTTAAAGTTCCCAAAGTCTAAAAAAGTGATTCTATACAAAAAATGACATATAATGCAGTATTTATTTTCATAAACAAAATTAAATACATCCAAAAACACAGATGGCAATAATAAGTTCAAGCCAATGCTGTGGCTGATAAATAGAATCGAGGAGTAGATGTGAGCGCACTCAAGCATTCGCTAAAACCTCCAGAAATTAGCAATTCATTCAAAAGGCACAGCACTTTGAAGCTATCTAATTTCCAAGCCGTAGGTTCTGTACTTTTAAGATCCATAACCATCAGCTACATCTCTTCCCTAAGGCAGAAACTAGGAAGAGAAAGGGCCCACTCCTCACAAAGGAGCCCTAAAAACACTCTATCGCCAAAACAGAGGAAACCACAGACTGTCACCTGCTCTTCTCAGAGGTTTCCTGAGTCGCTAAAGGGGTCTACCACATAAGGTCCTGCCCTAACCAACTATTCTCATGTAAAAGATACTGTTTTTTCCTCATGTTTCTCATGTCTGAACAACCAGGATTCAGTCTGGGTCAAATACAATTGGATTACTGCTCATTTTTTAAAGAGATTCCAAGAGTCATTTTTGAGTTAGTATTTCTTTGGAGATCAGTCTTCATATTATCTATCCCCTGCCTTTCCGTTTCATATGAATAATTCATGAGTGGGAAATGAGTCATGGATCTTAAGGCTCAGCTTTCCATTGTCTACAAAAAAGAGAAATGAGGCAAGTGGAATTCCCTCCACCCCAGCTTCCGGGGAAGGAATAAAGTTGATGGGGGAAAGTTAGGGAGAAAGGAATGTTTTCACTTTCTGTCTTATAGCTGTTCCCTTCTACCCTTCTCCAAAAATAATTCTTTCAATCCAGTAGACACTATAGAAGAAAAAGCTATTGTCATTAAAAAGAAAGAAATCTAGTTGTAGAGTTAATCTGCCAACAGACACCCACAGTTACACTAATCAGCACAGTCCAAGAACCAAAACGCCATTTGGCCTGACCCCAAAGCCAGTGTCTGGAAACAACAGTAACTTAAATTCTAATCCGCACTTTCTGGTACAGTGAAGCATTTCTTAAGATGGCTCGTGCCCGACCTTGTTCCATCTTGTTACGCCCTGTTTGGTTAGTAACCCTGGAAGGCCTGCCTTTTTCTGAGCAGGATTGAGGTGGGGGAACAGGCAAGAGGGGTGATGGGGGAGCTGGAAGGAGCAGAGAGGAGAGGCTGGGGTGGGGATGTATTGTATGAGAGAAGAAAAAATAAATAAAACTGCTCATACTAATTACATTCAGATGCATCAGCATTAGGATACTATTAAGGCAAGTCAAATCCCATTATCACAAACGAGGTTTCATGTTTCCATATTCCGACAGTTAGCTTGTCCACTTCTTGTGGCTGTGGTTTCAGTGATGGGCTGAATTCCAGGACAGAGAGGGAGAGTATTAGTGCAAGTATCTATACCCATTGAAATATCTGTGTACCAAGTCTGGGACATGAGGATTTAGAAATATGAAAATTTGTCACTAAAACATAGCACAATATTTTAAATAACCAATGAGTCACATAAAATTTGGATAAGAATGAAATTACACTCCTCATATTAATTGTAATACGGAGTACAATCGGATGATATACCCAGAAACACTGTGGAGTATCAGTGTCCGTGATTTTGCTGAGATGGAGATAGATCCTCAAGCAGAGCTCCTATTCAGCTAGTGAGACTAAAGTCTTTGTCTCGATAAAACTCTTTCATCTTGGCCTAAGCATTTGAGTCTATTTGTTTCGTGAATCTGTTTGGTCTAAAAAGCATTGTTTCAGTGCCTAGAGAGAATTACTAGTAGGTATCGAGGGAAAGTACATGAATCTTGGCTCCAGCTTCTGTTTTTGACTCTGTTGGTAATATGCTGGAAATGTCTTGTTTTAAGGCGTCAAACCATACAGTGGAGGACAGTTTCTTCAATAAAGAGTGCTGGCAAATTTGAATATGAAGTTGTAGGAAAATCAAACCAAATCACCTCTCATAATAGGCAAAAACAACTCAAAATGAATCAACGGACATAAATCTTAAATAAGGAACTAGCACAAGCAACATAGAGGAAACACTTCAAGAGCTTCGATGGAGTTGGCAACAATAATTACAGATAACCTTACACAGACACGTGTGAAAAATTAAAATTAGTTGAATGAGACTATCAGATGAGCCACTTTGGCATAACAGAGGAAATAATCAACAGGACTAGAGACAAGCTACAGTTACTGAATGGGAGATGTGTTTACAAATGGTATGTGTGACAAAGGGCTGACATCCACAGCGTAGAAGGACTCAGAAGAAGAATTCAAAAAAGCAGTAATTAACAGAACCTACGTTTCAAAAGAAGACATAAGGACAACCAACGAACCATGGAAAACCACTCCATCTCACTAATCTTAAGAGAAATACAAGTCAAAACTACAAGATATCATCTCAACCCAGTTAGAGTGGTTACTCTAACAGGAAGTTAAGAGGCAAGAGATGCTGGAAAGATTCAGAATAGAGGACACTTAAACCCCATGAGAGGGGGTGTAAATCAACAAAGCCATTGTGGAGGACATTGTGGAAAACAAAGTCATTTGTTTTCTCCTATACAGAAAAAAAAAACAAAACTACTATATGATTCAACAGTTCTACTGCTGAGTATCCAAAAGAAATAAAACCTTATCTCTATATCAGAAATGTACCTTTACCCTTTATTAATAATAATTGAATAAATGTACCTTTATTCAAGTTTATTGAAATACTTCTTGCAACAACCAAAATGTGGAAGCAATCTGAATTGAATAGTCCTCCTGTAGGTTATTCATGGATTTTGTTTTTAATGTGGTAAATGTCTGAGTACTGGTGTAATATGCAACCATATAAGAGGAAAAGAACACCTACAACAACATGGAGAGAATTAGAGACCATTATATTGAGTGAAGCAAGCTAGATCCAGATGAATACATGCTATGTGTCCTCATTCTTACGAAAACCTGTGAGTCAACTTCACAGATACCTCACAGATTTATATGTGATGGTTATACTAAGAAAGTAAAAGATAGTTTTGTTTTATTGACTGTCTTATATCAGGGCAGCTTCCCATTGCAGTAGAATTGAACAAAGAATAGCAACAATTCAAGAACTGTTTAGATTGCAAAGCAAGAAGTACATGTAAACAAAGGGAACAGGGAGAATTTGGGACTGAGAAAGTAGGCTAGATCTTGAAGGGCTTTTAAGGTGGCAAAAGATCTTGCAGGGGCAAGTATGGCCTCTGTTTAACTTAAAAATACAGATAACCAAACTAGCATAAACAATGAGTCAGCATGATGCAGAGAGGGAGTTCTACCTGGCCCAACTTCCAGTGTGAACTACCACAGCCTATAGTCTCTGGCTCTCTAGTGCTCACCCTTTTATCTAGGCTGGTTGGACAGGGAACCCCCAGGATCCGCCCACCTCTGTTTCCCCATCATTGGGATTATGGATACACACCACCACACCCGGCTTTTATGTGAGTACTAAAGGTCTGAAGTCAGGTCCTCATGCTTGCATGGCAAATACTTCATTCACTGAACCGTCTCTTCAGGTCCCAATCTGAGACAGCTAATAAATAACCCATTGGGGGGACTGCAATAGTTAATCACTCTTGGATCATCAGCATATCGATTTTGAGATATTCTTTCTATTTAAACTCTCCTTTGCTTGGCTTCATCAGCTAAGAAACCCACTGGGATTATAGCTTTCATTAGGTCTCTAGTAAGCTCCACAAGAACACAATGCTTAGATGAAGTGGAATGCTAAGTTGGCTTCCATGGCCTTAGTCTTCAAATAAAACCTCAGTTTCAAACTTAGTCTAGAAATACATGTCAGGGATAATGAGAAGAATTGATTTGGAATGTGGAGAATGGATACGCAATATTCTTCCAATTCAGGCACTCAAAGATAAACTCCCCATGAGTGAGAACGTTTATTTAAAATGGAACCAGAGACTAAAGAGATGGCTCACTGGTTAAGAGTGTGCACTGCTCTTGCAGAAGACCCCAGTACTTTGGTTTCAGTACTCATGTCAAGTGGCTCATAACTGCCTGAAATGCCAGTTCCATGGAATCCAATGTCTTCTTCTGGCCTGTGAGAGTACTGCACACACACACTTAAAAATAAAAATAATAATATCTTTAAAATTATTCCAGAAGTGCACTCTATCACTAACAGAATGATAGAAAAGCAATAAAGTGAGTTATCCTAGGTTGTGACCAAAAGATAAGATCAACACACTGTGCAAGGATATTTGTCACAAATCACTTCATGCCCACAGTTGTAGCAGCCCAAAAAGACAATACAGGAAAGATGACCTAAATGTTCCAGGCTGAGACCAGTGCTAATGAAAAAATGCTTACGAGCAAACACAAGGATGTGCTTGAAAATGAAACCAGAATTTCCTTAGCTGAGAAGACAGAGCCCAAAGTCAGAGAAAATGATCACACCTTCCTCACATGACTACTTACCATGCATCATCGCACACCAAGGCTCAGGGGTAAGAACTTGCCAGTCTATGTCTTTATGCACTGAAAGTTGAGAATCCTGTAAATATTATCATTTAGTGTAAGGATGGCAATGATTCCCGAGCAAGAGAGGTCATCTGCTGTTATTTTTCTAAAAGGTAACAGCACTAATGGTTGGTTGAGCGGAGTTGGGCTGACAGTAGGCAAGACTTTTAGGTGCTCTTCTAAGCAAAACCGATGAGGATAATGATAAAAGAACAGATTTGAGAGACATTTTATTTAGGAGAAATAAGATCATGTTGTGGCTAAAGTTGAAGGGCATTGCAAGATACAAAGAAGTCACTCACTCAATATCCAAGGTCCAGCAAGATCATTCCATGTGCTGGGAACATTGCTCGCTGCCAAATTTAAAATGACAAATGAGAACAAACATGGCTTCACTGTGTTCCCGGAAGATAGTTGGATAAAGCAATGACTTTCCGTTAATAATTATCCAAGTAGTATATTGCTTTAGGCACTATTAAGATCTACAAGGATCTGTTTAGAAAAAGCTGGTACAAAGTCAATCCAACAGACATGTAGGACAACATCACACTTCATGTGCTTGGTAGGATGTGTGAGAGCTAGCTATGGGAAGGACATATGAGAATATTCCTGGTGGAGAAAGTCTGTGGCAGGAAAGGGATCCTGTCACAGCCTGGATTTTTATGGGTTACTGTGGATTCCATCACACTATGGTGCCATGGGAGAGAAGTGCAGGAAGAGAAGCAAGTGTAGGGTCAGTTGTGGAAGATATGTGCTGTAGATCAGACCCTTCAAGTTTAGAATGGCTTCAAGACACTGGCTTAGCCATCCAGGCAGTCAGGTAGACAGAGCTGGAAAATGAAATGCATTCATCAGGGTACAAGTGATGTTTTATTCTGTCTTAGTGAGACTGCACTGGAAATAGAAAACAAACAACAAAGAGAAGAGAATGGAGCCCTAGAGCAAAGGGATAATGGAGAAACATCAAGTAAAACGGGGGTGCCTGAGACTGAAAAGTGGTCCAGAAACACAGGAAGAGCAGAACAGTGCAGTCTGAAAGCTAGAGACAACAATTTCCATCTGAAAGACGGCTCCATGCATCAAATGTCACAGGCTGGTCAAGGACTGTGCATAATAAAAGTCCATGTCTGCTCAAGTCTCAGGTCACAGGCAACCTTAACAAGTGCTCTTTCCAGTCAAGAGAAACTGGAAACACTACTAAACGATGAAAAGAATGTAAATTCCATAACCATTTAAGAAACAAAAAAAACTGTTCATCCTATAGCTCTTAGCCACGCTTAAACATCTTACAAATCAAGTCTTCTACCTTCCCTGAGCCTTGAAGCCAAATCCATGGGCTACCAGATGCCTGGTGTGGGACAGCCTAGAAGCTTTAAAACTGGCCTTATAGTTTTTAGAAACACACAAATCTGATAATGCTTGAGAGAACAATATTTTCATTTTTATCATTTCCTTGTAGAATAATATTTAGTTTTCAGAAAGGCCAAAGTTACCTTTGGGAAGGGAAGATACCATCTTAGGCACACAGCAGGTTCCGAGAGAACATCCAAGTAGTATGGGTGGTTAGGCAAATATTCTTCCCTCAGTTCTGGTACTCTCAGCTAGACTTTCACCTTCTCAGTCTGAACTTGCCTATTGGGCAAGCAAAGAATGTGGCAAAGATGTGTCAGCATGTGACACATGTACAAATAGTACAAGAGTGAAATGTGTATGGGACAGTGGCGCTGTACATCTCAAATGTAAACACCCTCAGAGACGGGACGACAAGCATAGATGTAAGTAAAGGAAGGGTTTTTGTTTTATCAACAATTTTATTGGGGTATGGTTGATATATAAAGGACACACATTTAATATACATAATTTCATGCAAACATTCTTGCTAGCATCACCATGTTAACTCCACTAGATACGTCTCTCTAGTACCCACCAAAGCCTTCTTTGCTTGTTTCCATTGTTTTATGGCTTTTGTGTTTTTCTGTGGTACAAACATAATGTGAGATTTGCCCTCTTTAATTCTACGATGCACAGTGCTGTGTGGTTGACTCTAGGCATCGTGCTGAACAGCAGCTCTTTAGATCTGCTATTTTATTCACCTAGCAGAGCAGAAACTTGATATTCATGGAACAGTTGCATACACCCCTCTACCACTCCTGGCAATAACCACTGCAACTTCTGTTCCATGAGTTTTCCTATGAATGATCTGTCACAAGGGATGGCTTATTTCACTTAGCATAATACTTGCTGGCTTATCCCATGTTGTCACAAGTGAAAAGTTTCTTATTTTCTTAAAGCTAAACATTATTGCTGTGATGTATGTGCCATATCTTCTTCATCTGCATGCTGGCCAGGAAACTTGGGTTTCTATACCTTGGTTGTTGTGGATAATTCTGAAATGGACACTATCAGGCTGCTGTTTCTCAGTGCTTCTGATTAACATTCTTTTGGATATACAAACACCTAGAAGTAAGAAAAAAATACTTCTCTCCTCTGGATAGTATAATTTTGTAAAAACGTTTGTATTAGTGTTTTAAAGCTATATATGCTTCTCTAACTCATGTTCCAAAATCAGTTGTCCTTCTCATTGCCCTTAGGTATGAGGGATACAGATATGCATACACACACACACACACACACACACACACACATACACATGCACACACATACACATGCACACACACATATACATACATTCATATACACATGCATACACACACTCACATACACACATATACATACATACATATACACATGCATAAACACACACTCACACACATATACATATATGCACATATATACACACGTGCAGACACACATGCATACACACACATAGTCACCCTATACATACACACCCCTCCATGCACATGTGTCCATAGAAACCAGAAGAAAACAGGCCAGACATAGCTCAGATGATCCCCAAACAAATAATGAAAGAACAAAACACATACTGTATCTCCGTTTTTATCATAGTCACGTTAAGCTTTGGAAAACACACCTCAAAAATTCTGTACTTAGTTTTCTAAAGGTTGAGAGAGGAAACATAAGGCATAATGTGAGATGTGTCTGCAAAATTTGTATACTGAACTGATATGACTTTAAACTGTGCACCTTTGCTCTGTTTTGACCCCTTAGACTTTCTATGATTTCAGTTAAACACGTATAAATCTATTATATGCTTTCACTAAACACTTTCCTGTACCAGTGTAGCCTAATCTTCAGAACAGTTATCATTCATATAAGTAATAAAAATGGCTGCCTGTGTCCTGCATTGCAGAAAACATGTAGGAGGTGCTTTATAGATGTCATGCTTCTGTTTCATTTTATGTTTTTTTACTTGTGTGTGTGTGTGTGTGTGTGTGCATACACACACGCGCACGCACATGTGCACGTGCATGCCACATGCGTACAGCTGCACACAGAGGCCAGAATGGATCGTCATGTCCCCTAGAGCTAAATTTATGAGTGGTGATGAGTCACTTGACACGGGTGTTGGGAAACAAGCCCGGGTCTTTTGGGAGAGCTACAAGAACTCCTAACTGCTGATCTCTCTCTCCATTATCATACATTAAGATAAGAAAGCTGAGACTTAGAGAGCTAAGAAAGCCTGTCCAAGGCCAAGGACAATTGTACGAGCAGCTGTGGAAACTCCGGCACTAGAGTAGACCCAGAACGCTAGCCCTTGAGCACTGTGACTACCACTATGCCAGCAGTCAATGGAACGTGAGCTGAAAATAGGGTTATAATGCGCCACAAAATGAGAGGGGAAACATGTTGGTTTACAGAAAGGGGGAAAAAACTGTTAAAATATGCAAAGCCAAAGCTTCTTATGTGGTTTGGACATTTGTTGTTGCAAATGAAAATGATTAAATTTAGAAATCCCAATCAAGTGTTCACAAAATGACTTTTATTCTGGAATCAGTTTCCATATTACAACCATTTTTATGACTTTCTTAAGCAATACGCTTGGATTGACCACCCCTTGGTTGAAACCGTTTCCCTTGGGTCTTTTTTAGACTTTGATTCCTTCAAAACCACCCTCCCTGTTTCTGTGATTTCTGTAGTGTCTCCTTCGACTTTGGACATGGTCCAGGCTCAAGCCTTCCCATCGCTATGCCCCCAGCTAGGCTATCTGTTGGGATACACCCCTGAAGACAAAAATGTGATTTGCTCTGCAGTGCCTAGCAGTCCATTCTCTATGGGTAGGAAGCAAGCTGGTGGTTTCTGATTTCTTCCAACTCGAAGCCCCAGAGAGTTTCCAGGTTTACCATTCGGTGATGCATCTCACTCACAGGCACCAACTGCTAGATGAGAGAAAGCAAGGAGAAAGAGTGCAGTTTGAAGAAACATTTGGGAGACCTCAGCTTGGCTGTGCTTCGGGGTCTCGTTTTTATGCAAATTGCTACAACACCAAGGTTACTTTGTTTGACAAAGCCCAGGCTAACCTGTTCAAATGACAACTGCAGATATGTTCTGCAGCCACCTAAGGTGTACAATGAGAAAAGCTGGGAATCCACGCCCTCTCAGTGATAGCGATCACCCAGTGTCTTATCTCTGCAGGGCAGAAGCCTTAGCATGTGGCTAACCAAGGACAGTATAGATCTGAGTATGTCGATCAAAGCAAGCTGCAGTTCCCTGAAGGAATCAGGATGCCTATCAATATGCACGCTTTTAGAATGAACATGTATGTGTAACCCTGAGATGCTGCTGGCAGGCACCCCGCCCAGCCTAGGCCACACCCTCTGAACTCCACAGGAATGCAGAGAAATAAGTCAGGCATTGCCAGATCACTTGTTTATGGTTTTAAGTTTGGAAACCTTGAAATTCTTCAGATTTCTACCAAATCAAGATATTTAGATTTTAAAACCCTTTCATCTCACTTTAATGTTCGGAATGTCTGCGTGTGCATCCAGGTTTTCTATTAGGACCATGGACTGGGGAATTTTCTGGCATCTGTCACTAAGGGATTAAACTGAATGCAGGCAAAATAAACTTTAAAAAAATACAGAACATTTTAATTAACTTCCGATGAGTTTTTATGGACCGCTTAAACCACACAGCATCAGTTTCTGAAATATCACTCCTTTGTCATTGTTGCCAGAGAGGGTGACTCCATGCCACTAGCAGCTAAATGCCAATTCTAAATCATATTCTAAAGTTTTAAAAAAGTGATGGATTCACAAACAGGGAGGAGACTGTGAATACAGAAATGATTCTCAGAAGACATGAGACAATGCATCTTGGCAGCTCTAAATTATTATGAATTAATTAATCAAAACTAAAATATGAACATAGTACACCCTGCAACAGCTTAGAAATCTAGATCAAGGTCATACTAAGGTGGCCTTTTTCCTAAACAGTTCATGGAGATCCAGTTAGTTGTTGCAAGAAGGCATAATTAGTCTGTAGCACTTCCCTCTCGGTTTGCCTCCAGTAAGCCTCCACCTTTACCCCTTGCACAATATGTTAACTATACCATCAACAAAGAACCTGGCAGTACAAATGACATTCCTGGTATCTGGAGAAATTCTGCCTTTATGTTATCATCTGTTACATTAATTTTTCCCTATTTTTTATTTAATTTTAGTATCAGTATTGTTTAGACTTTAATTATAGTAAGCTTTTTCCAAGTTATAAAAGATGAAATTGTACATTGGCAATATTTTAGTTATGCTGAAATCTTGCACAGAAGATGTTTTATTCGTGTGAAAAATTGACTTTTCACATATAAAAATGGCTCAGTGAAATGAGAAATATTCACAGCATATTAATTTAGTGCTTATATTTAGCAAAGTTGCCAAAAATGAGATTTATAAAAATTTTGGCAGAATAAAATTGATTCAATCTGCCAATTAACTCAGAGTTTCTTATATCCATCATTAACTATAACATCAGACAAATATATATGCCATTGTGTTTTGAAGATGATATCATACTGCTTGCTAATTTATTATTTGAAGAATTAGCAATGGCTATATTTGATACACATGTGTATGTATATATATTTGCTATACTATATAGAGTTTACCTAATATAGTTGTTATATTAGTTTACTTTTTATTGCTGTAACAAAATGTCTGGGTTAACATAAAAAAAGGATTTATTTAGCCCACAGTTCTGGAGAGTCTAGGGTAGTATGTCAGGATCAACTTGATTCATTCTGGTGAGATCCACATGACAAATAGAAGGAATTCATACAAGAGGAAGAAAACACTTCACACAGCAGCCAGAAAGCAATTCTGTGTCCTTCATTTTCATAACAATTTGCTCTCATGAGAGCTCAGTGGTCATGACAGCAGGGACAGATGGGTCATAAGAGTTCAAGAATTGGTCACTGAGAGCTTAGGGATCACATAAGTCTTGCCCTACCCTCTTACAAAGCCAGGCATCTCTTATGGTCTTAGGACCCCCTTGTTAACCTCAATACTTGAAGGTTCCCCGCTACTTCTACCCAGTTTTGAACACAAGCCACAATTATTGTCATATATAAGAGTCTAGCAACTTAAAAAGTGTGTGTTGGAAAATATGATAGCATACTACCTGAAGTCATTTCAAAGAACAGTAGCTCTAGAGCTGATACACACAGTGTGAATCTAGTGTGCAATTCTTCACCTATGGCAATTGTCTGATTCTCCAAAATGTTTCTCATACTCTAAGGACTCATACTGGAGCCACGTGACAGTCACTGGGCTTTCCCACTCATTCTCACTGAAACCTTCCCCTAGGGCACAGCACATCCTCAGAAGTTCTGGCTTTTAGGTGCTTTGGAAAAACTGACAGAAACAATTACTTTTGAAGAGTGAAACTTCCTTTCCTAGACAATTATTAAAACCAGTAGTGGCTTCTACTCTTTTCTCTCTTTTAGTCATCATGCCTGAATGGGTATGAGGTAGACAGATGACATCAGCCTTCCAGAATGGCTTCCTGTGTGACCTTAGATAGGTTCTCTCCTTCAGTGTTGTTTAGCCTAAGGGTACTTCCATGTGAACATCTGGATCCCTAGGATCCAGACCCTTCCTTCTGAAGTAGCAGTCAGAAAAGGGACTTCTCCAGAACAGAAAAACTATCCCCTCTGGCCTGACAGGCATACAGGGGCAGAGGGTGACTTAACTCTATTGCTATACAGGACATGGGTGGAGTGAGACAAAGACGAAAGATTAAAGATTAAAGACCTAAATTACAAATGAATCCTTTACTTTTGCTCATATTACTGGGAAACTAGAAAAGTAAATAATTAATAACAACATTTATTATTATTATAATAAAAAACCTGTCTCCTAGTTTGCTTCAGCTATCAACTTGACACAACCCAGAGTTACCTGAGGGGGTCTCAGCTGGAAGGTTGTCTCCATCAGATTGGCCTATGAACACATCTGTAGGATATTTTTTAGTTGCTATTTGTTCAGGGGATACAGTTCTCTGAAGCAGTACCATCCCTAGACAGGGGGTCCTGGGCTATAAACTATCTGAGCAGAAGCTAGAAAGCAAGCCAGGGAGCGGCCTTTCTCCACAGTTCCTGCCCATGGCTTCCTGCCTGAATTCCTTCCCTGAAATCCCTTGGTGGTAGATTGAGACCTGGAAGTATAAGCCAATTTAAACCCTTTCCTTACTAAGTTGCTTTGGTCCATAGTGTTTATCACAGCAACCAAAAGGCAAACTAGAACAAACTGATACTAAAAGATAGACCTCACACAAACTGGACCGAACTCAAATGCAGGATGTTCCATTCAGCACTGCTCCTCAGGCACCACCTCCGAGGATTGGTAGACAGCCCTCTTCTGGCTCTCCCACACTCTTCCTACCTCTTCAGTGATCCAGGGTCTTCTGTTCACGGACATAAGCTCACAGTTAATCTTAATTGTCACCTTGACTGGACTGATGTCAAGGAGATTAATAAGGGACATCAGTGAGTGTGTCTCTGTTAGTGTTGCCAAAGACAGTGAACGAGGGGAGAAGACATTCACCCTAATCTGATAGTAGCATCCAATAGACTTGGGCCCCAGGTGCAATAAAAAGAGGGGAAGGAAACTCTCCAACACAGACATATTGTTGGGTCTACTCTGCTGCTCCTGAGCTGCAGCACCATGGGTGTTCAAACCTCTGATATTGTGAGCCAGGAGAAAGCATTCCTCCCTTAACACTTTCCTCAAGATTTCTCATGGGAGCAAAAGTTTAACACAATTTTCCCCCTGCTTTCTGCCTGCGACATTTGTGTTCTTTCTGCTTCCATAAAGAGAAAAGAGAAAAGAAAGTAGCCTTCTCTGGCTGCGCATCAAGTAGGCACAGTAGCGGGTCATGGGTGGCTCCCTTGGCCGGTCTATCTATCCACCTTCTCTATGGTTCCACCAAGTCACAGTCAGTTCTCAGCTTCTCTATTTTACTAAGTAAAGGACAGAACCCTGGGCTAGCAGTGTTTCTCTCCAGAAGGAAAACTGGGAAGAAAATTCTTTCCTGCTATGCTTGTGGCTGTGAGACAACACAGCTTCTTTGAAACATCCTAACATACTATATTTGAGAGCAGCTGGGCACCTGGGGTACAGATAACAAACAAAAGACACTAAATGAGGAAAATTCAGAGGGCTCCTTCTGCACATTTAAGACACTACCATGCTTGCAGAAACCAGATGATGAATCCAGCATGAATCACACTTAGGCCAGAGACTGGGATGGGGAGATAGCCACCTGAGCATTCCTGGTCTTTAGTTCTGATGTTCAGGACTCTCTCTGCCCTCTGTTAATGTCTCATTCTAGAGTGAGACTGTTTCTTCAGAGGCATTAAAATGTGAAGCATTTGGATAATCCTGAACTGAAAAGTTCTCAAAACTTTTCTGTGACACAAATGAAATATTCCTCAACAATTTTCAGGGAAGATCATTCCTTCCTTCTGGACAAACACAGCAGCCAGCAGCGTGCTTTTTCGTTATACATACACATCTTCAAAAATCCTGGCCATTGAGATTTCAGCCCCAGGGTGCTAAAGGTGCTTGAAGACAAAGTGTCTAATTGTGCTGTTGAGAGCAGAACCATACCTGTGCAGGAAAGATTATAGTTGAAGAAAAATGCCAAGGAAAGGTGAGAGCAGGGGTCAGATGGCAGGATCCTATCCAGTCTCCTTTCCTGATTCTGTGAGGAGATAGGAGACATTCAGAGGGTGTCCAGATCAATTACTCTGGGCACTTGAACAAGCAGACCTGTGACTGGGCCTGAACTATGGGGAAATGGCAGGAATGTTTCCACTTGTCTCCTTTATGTCTGCTCATTTAACATGTACTTATTGAGTCTCTTGGGCCTTCAGTTAAATATTTAGTATATGATCATGTTGTCTTCATGTAAGGATAACGCTGCCCAGTTCTTGTGAAATCCCATGCCTCTTGTCCTTAGTTCCTTATTTCTTAGACAGAGAAACTGAAGTATTGTAGTAGAATAGTATACCGCAGTGAGTAAAATGGGTGGCTACCCTACAAATATACACAGAGACTAACAGCTAGAGAAGATTCCAAAGGTTTAAAAATTGCCAGGTGAGCAAGACTAGTGGGCAGCAACAGGTTATGCCGGACTTTCCCCATGCAGTGTGGGAGAGTCATGAGGGTGGACCAAGACTACATTGCTTTAGAATCTGAAATGTATTGCACTATAGGAAAGAGAAAAGAGGAGTTATGAAAGTAAGTCAATTTGAGCAGCAGACACAAAAACTGCAGAGTCCCCTAAATATAGCTTATGGTTACCTAGCTTGGTGTTCTTGAAAAACACCTCCAAGTTGGTGTTGGGCAGTCTCTGGCCCTTTTACCTTCCCTTGGGACATTTTTGCTTCTGCTGAGTTGCATAATCCACCCTTGATGTAGGAATTAGTGCTGGGCCCTGTTCCATCTTGTTATGTCCTGTTTGAGCATAAGCTGGGAGGACTGAGGAGAAACATGGGGAGGGGAGAAGATGGGGTAGATCTGGGAGTGATGGGAGGTGGGGGAACTGGGGAGAGTGGAGGGAGGGAGAAGGGCGATCGGGATGTATTATATGAGAGAAGAAAAATTAAAAAAATAAAAAGTAAGTCACTCTAACTTCTTTATTTTTGCAGAATAAACAGATGAAAAGAAAGTACTATGTTTTAAACACGCCACCATCACTCCATTATGTTAACATTGTGTCTCATAATACTGACATTAGCATAAATCTTTCATGTGGTATGAACCAACTGCAAACACACTGTAGGGATGACCCCAATGCACCGATACTAAATTGATACTAAAAATCAGTTAAAAGTTACAAAACCCTTCATATTCTCTAATTCTTACTCTCTTGTAAATTCCATTCACCTTTTAGCTTTAATAAAAGTTAACAAAGTCAGTAGACTTTGTTCTTCAACAACATGTAGCAAGTGCATTCTGATTATTGTAACCCTCACCCTCCCTAATATTCCTCCAGCTCCTATTTCTCCTCACACAGGTCCTTTGCCACATTCATATGATGTGTGTATGTGTGAGAGAGAGAGAAGGGGCGGGAGACAGAGGGAGAGAGAGGAATAGTGTGTGTTTGGAGACCCAGTGAGTTTAGCTGGGATCATCTATGAGACTCTGGATTGGAAATAGCTCTGGAGTCTGGTGGACTCTTTAGTCCACCAGGTTGGGTTCACAACCAAAGACAAGGACTGCCCCTCCCATAAAATATATCAGTAGCTAGCAGTTTATAAGAGCAAGGAGCAGTTCTCATGAGTGCCTGTAAGATCCACGGTTGACTGTTGATAGCCCAGTCTCATGCAGGTTCATACAGGCAGCCACACTACTATGAGGTTATGACTGCACCAGCTTCATCCTACCCAGAAGGCAGCATTTCATAGCCTTTCTCTGTATCGCCCAGTTCTTACTTTCTTTCCATTCTTGCCATTTCCTCTTCCTTTTTGATCCCTGACCTTAGAGGAGGTGGTATAAATGTTCCATTGGCACTGAGTCCTTTGCCATCTCTTTTTCTCAACATTTTGAGCAGCTATAATCCCTGTGTTCGCTGCTAGTCATTGCAAATAGAGGCCTTTCTAGTTAATCCTGAAAAATAGTTTCAGTCTGTGGGTGAAAATTCTACTCTGTCAGGACCGATCTACTCCTAGCCCTGCACTCAAATATGATCCAGGCTTGCATACCCACATGTCATTCCCAGTTCCTTCCTTAGACATAGGTAAGACCCAATTTAAACTTCAAAGCATTTTGTTATCCCTTTCCTTGTGAGAGAAGGATTAATTAGTAGAGGAAAAAAACTGGGGATGCAAACAAATTTCCAGAGACAGGACATTTCAGTCACTTTGCCCTTTCTGAATAAATAAGTAGGAAGACCAGAATATTATGAAGTCCACAGCAGCAGCATCCCACAGCTCCTCAGGCACCCACAACAGTCACCAATGCCCCTACTTAAAACTCAGGAAGCAGCCTGGCAGTGCTGGTGCATGACTTTAATCTCAGCACTCCAGAGGCAGAGGCAGGTAGATCTCTGTGAGTTCAAGGCCAGCCTGGTCTACAGAGTGAATTCCAGGACAGCCAGAGTTACAACAGAGAAACTCTGCATTGAAAAACCCAAACCAAACAACAAACAAAAAAAAACCTCATACTAATGATATTGATATATCTGCCCTCTTTCTACCTGTTTCTCCAATAAATAAATAGATAAGGCCAAATTAACTGAATAAACGAAGTGCCTTGTGCCCTTTCCTCTTCCTCCCCAAACTCCCCACACACAAATCTTTCCCATCCTTAGCCTAACTCATTTTATTTGTTCAAAGGAGGAAACATGGTGCCTCTAATTGCTTGCAAAGGCAAACTGCAAAGAGAAGCTGCCATTCACTCTTCAAAATTATTTATTATTCTACTAGCCAAGCAAAAAACAAGAATCAGAATTTGTCACTGGGAACTGAAGCCATAGCTTCGCGCATGTTAGACAAGCGGTGTGGGCCACTGAGCTGTACTCGCAGACCTCAAGGGGACGATAGAAAATCTTATGAAAACAACTGATAACAAAATAAAATAAATCGCAAGTAATTAAATTTATAAAATTAAATGAAAATGTGATATATTTACACGATGGACTATTATTCGACTATTAAAAACAATGAGATTATGAAATTCACAGGTTAGTGGACAGAGCTGGAAACAATCAAGCTGAGCGAGGTAACCCTGATCCAGAAAGATAAAGACCATCTTTTCTCTCATCTGTGGAGGTTTGCTTTGACGCTTCAGATATGTATTTTTCACTTGAAATATCCATAGAGATAAAGAAATTACGAAGAGGCCATGTGGGAGTGTGGGGCATTCAAGGGAAGGGGATAGAATGACTGCTATAAAATGTTAAACGGAACGACGGAACAGGAAGGGTTAAGCTGGACTGTTGGAGTGGGGGCTGGTAGAGGAGGGAGTATGAGAAGGGATAAATAATACTAAAGTTCCTTCAGAAAGACAAATGTAAACCTACTCCTCTAGAAGCTT
Source organism: Cricetomys ansorgei (assembly GCA_026225945.1). Taxonomy (NCBI): domain Eukaryota; kingdom Metazoa; phylum Chordata; class Mammalia; order Rodentia; family Nesomyidae; genus Cricetomys; species Cricetomys ansorgei. The sequence goes on from JAMJFZ010000021.1 coordinate 5,430,364, forward strand.
TACATATGTATTTAGTAACACAAATACACACATATATAAAAAGAGCTAAAATGGAGTTACCCTATAATAGGGCAAGAACATCCCTATTAGGTACCAGAGACTAACAAATAAAGGCTCCAGTGTCAGGAAGGGGTGACTTCTTTTGGAGTTGTTGCCAAGAGAGGTCCCCATCAAACAAAAAATTTACAACCTATTGCCATTATTCTTGGTTACTGTCCAGAACTTGATGGTAAGACCTTATTGCTGAAAATATCTCGTAATTAAGTCATACGACGTGATTAAATCAAACTGGTAAAGACCTGGAAGCTTCATTCCCTATGGCTAACCTTTATGGTGCTATACTGTGCTATGCAAGCTACCAGAGGAGAGTAGCAGTCACAATCAGACCCAGGTGTGAGCCCTGTGAGCTACAATAATGACTGACCATACAGACATCATAGAAGTAACAAATTACTTTCTGATTGGATTTAAGTCTTGTTCTACAAGACAAAACTCATACCTAGCTCTATTATCTGTCCAAGAACCTATAGCTAGTCAGGTAATATGCCCTGGGAAGATTACTACTACTATGTTGCTATATGTATTAAACCAACTCCTAATGAGTTGTCATTATACCTATAGATCAACGAATCTCTCAACTCTCGTAGGAGAATTTTCTATTTGCAATAAATTATGATTAACACAGAGACCTACAACTGGCCAAAGTTGTATACAATAAGAGCCTATAGAATGCTTACTTCAGAAGGAACATAAATACTTCACACCACCTCCCCAAGGTTCAGGGATCAAAGAAATGAAGGGGGTAGGGGGAATAGAGAGTAAGTACCAGAGGTGTAGATGACTACAAAGAAACATGCGAACACAGCAGGGAAGCGCCACATACGAACTCATAGCAGCTGGGACAGCATGCATGAAATATTGGAAAGCCCAAGCCATAAGGAATCCCAACGTGGAAAGGAGAGTTGGGCACACAATCCTACCCCAGCCATGGAGCCAATGGCAACGAGGCTCTCGGAGAGACAGAGGCAGTTTTCTCTAAGAGTGTATCCCCTAATGAGTTGGCTATGATCCAGTGGAAGACCACACAGCACAGATTGACCTTGAAGGGTTTAAAAACAAAAAAAAAAAAAAATGAACTTTGTTATGTATGGAAAGGGACAGGGGGCAGATCTGGGAAGAGTTGGGGAAGGGGATAAATATAATGAAAACATATAAAGAGAAATTTGAAACTCTCAAACAATAATAAAAATAAAATTGTCCTAAAATTATACCAGTAAGGCTTTTCTTCTTTCATCTTAATCCAGAAAACAGTATTTTTGAGGCTTCTTTTTCAGATCGCTTTGGAGCTGACCATCTGCAACTAAGGTTTGCAAGTCTGTGGGCTCCCAAAGAGCCTGGTGTTGGGACACCACTCGTGGAGGCTGCCCTTGAGTCCTCTTTGATTATTTCAAGAAATACATTACCTTGAATATTTTTCACCTTTCAAATGAACACCTGAATGCCTAAGTTAGAATATAAACAAAAATGCCATGTTTTCTCCCCAAAATACTCACAAGGAATTAAGGTCAGCCACAACTTTGGTTATGCTACAGGAAAGTCTCTGTGGAGCTTCATTAAATTTCCATACATGCTTACAACTAATGTACCACGATCATACCTTCCTGTCTCTTACTCTTTCTTTTCTCTCTTTTCCCACTCTGTGTCTTTAATATCTGCCATTTGCTTTCATGACTTTCTTTTTCTTTTAGATTCTACTAAAGTCTTCATTATCAGTCCTACTATAAAGAATGAAGTTATCAAAACTTGAGTAATAGCTATGTACATACAAAAGTCTGGTAAGTACTTCAGTAAAGCAAAACTGGGTTTAAAGGATACAATTTGAGTTCTCTTGTGCCAATATTTTAACTGTATTTTCCTAGTTCCATCTCCTTGCCTTCTATTCTGAAATTCCATTGTCTTTTTCTCACTTTCCTATTTTCAAATAGTTAAGACAGTGAGGCGGGAAAGACCACAGGCGTCTAGACTGTATTGAAGGGAGGAAAACAGTTTAGTGACTCCTTTAGATCAGAAATGAATGTCTGTTACTGGTGACTGTATCCCAGACTTCATATGAATTTTGCAGTACCAAAATAAAGCACAAGCTGCCTCTGCTCCTTTTTGCTTATTCAGTTCTCTCAGACATCTATAAAATACAAATTATAAAATATTTTATTTTGGTACAGTTTTGGAGAAATATTTTCTCCTTTCTAATTTCAAGATACTGGTCATAGGTAACTTGAGGCTGTACTCCCGAATGTACCAACTAATCTGACAGGCACTGGAGATTCAAAGTGGGTACAATATCCATTCTTTCTTATCCTGCTCTTCAGATGCTTTTGATAAGCTAAATCATTCAAAGCAAAGAAAAAGAACACCCCGGCTGTTTACTTACCAACTTAACAAGCATATATTGATGGCTTTGGTTATTTCTAATATGAAAGTAAAGAGTGGTTCTCTGTTCAACTAGTAGTAAACTTTCCACATCTATTATAAACCAAATCTCTTAGCTCCCTCTTTTTTAGGGGGGAAGAGAGTGGGGGGTTCCAGAGTGCAAAAGTACAGGGAGAGGAGCTCACATGTAAGCTCAGGGCCTGGTAGAGAACAAAAGCTTATGGGTGCTTTCCCAAAAGAGTAGCTGAGTCTTGGTCATATTTGTGCAGCTTCCTGTTAAAATGAGTAACAGAAGAACATATTTTTCGAATTTTGCAGAAAAGACAGTCAGTATTTTTTCAATCCCATCTTTGTTATTTATTATACTTTCTATTTTCCTATTTGCTTTTCCGTTGGATACTATTAGCAAAGGCTCTCACTGATGAAGTTTAATACATAGTTTAGGTTTAATTCCCATTTAGACTATTGTATCCATTCACACAGTAAACACTATCAAGCAACACACACACGTACACATACACACACACACACACACACACACACACACACACACACACACTCGTAGTTTCTCTTCTCAGTGTTTACCCTGAAATAGAGAAGTGGAGATCTGTCCACACAGGTTTCTAGATCAGTCAGAAGAATCAGAAAAAAACTCAGTGGGAACGTATTAGTAATTCCTCTTTAATAAACTGAAGTAAATTACAGTTACATAGGAGCTACAGGTAAAAGAGCAGCATGTGAATATTATGTGTTCTGGGAAAACAAGAAGAACATATCATTACATGTGGGAAAAGTATAAAGAGAAAGAGGAAAGACTATAACTGTTAGTTATCATGCAGTAAAAAGAAGAAGCCCAATTATGCCATGTAAACCTTAGGTAATAATGAAAATACAAGAGAAAATCTTCATGTCTTTTGGACAAAATGTGTTTTAAACACAAATAGCACAATCCACAGATTAAATGATGAATAAGTTAGATTTTATCAAAAATAAAGACTTTGGCTTTCTGGTACATTCTAGAAAGAAAATGAAGGGGAAACAAGGAAAAGATTTACGAACAATATATATGGAAGACTTTTATTTGGAATATATGAAAATTTCCCAAGATTCAATAATATGAAATTAAAGACTGCAATTAAAACATAATCAAAAGACTCAAACAGATTCTCCACCAATAATCTCTAGAGATAGGAAACAGACATGGGAAAACATGATTAGTAATGAGAGAAATGCAAACCGAAGGCAGGCGCAAGCAGCCGGACCTCTCCTATACTACAGGTGGGGCTCCCAAATGAGCACCTTGTTGGCAAATGTTTTGGAAGGTTTTATTTTATTTTTATATACACTTACAATGTGGCTTTGCCAGCCATCTCTAAGTATTTAGGGAAAGAATAACTTATGTTTACATAAAACTTGTGTATAAATGTTTGCAGTGTGATTTATAACACTAGAAACTGGAAATAATTCCAACGTTCTTCAGTAAATACATAGATATGAAAATGTGGTATCTCTCTATAATGGAATACTTAAAAATAAACAAACTTCTGATGCATAAAAAAGCATGAAGTACAAAGGAGCTCTACAATGTGAAGAAAGTCAGTTTTGAACATGTCATATGATCCTATTCCTATGACCTTCTGCAGAAGAATCACGGCTTGGATGACAGAGTTATGTGCAGAGCAGTCGCCAGGGCTGATGGCTACCATACCGGAGGGGTTCAGTGACTAATCAGAAGCGTATTTCAAGGAAAAGTAGTGAAGTGATGAATTCGTTCTATGTCCTGGTGACAGTGACAGTTACATGAGTCAACACACATGATGAAACTCATGTAGCTAGATGCCAATTTTTAAAATTAGCCACAGTTGCTGTAAACTTAAGATATTTTTCAAGGAGAATTTTTTTCTAGATGAAAAGAAGCTGTACTTTACTTTTTTAATCAGGATTAAACAGGATATTCAGCAGAAACAGCCTAAAGAGAAAAGAACTCATGGCTCCAGAGTTGTCAGTCCTTCACATGGGAGGGCAGAACAGACACATAATAGCATCAGAGGAAAGAGACTCAAGGGGAGGTCAAGGCAAGTACAGCTCCCAAGGACATGTCTCTGTAACCTACTTCTCCCAATAAGATCCTCCCTCCCACATTTCACCATGTCTCAATAAAGCCACCATGAGTCCATCAAGGGAATAATGCATCCATTAGGCAACTGACTTAAGAGATAGACAGCTAGTGAACTGTCACTACAAAGGCCATCACAGACATGCTTAGAGGAATGCTTTGCTAATTCCCAGCCATTTTTTTCATCCAATCAAGCTGACAATCAAAATCAGCCATTACAAAACCTAAGCGTAAAAGACAGTTCTTGGGAATGCCTGAATCTGGAACAGACACAGTGCTACTGTGGTTGTTGCTGTTGTTTTGTTGACAACAAAAGGCATTTGGGGAGAACCTTGAATGCAGAGCTTATAGCAGCTGCTCGGTAGTATGGAAGCAGTACTATGGTTTTGTTGTAAATTATTCTCAGAGATTGGAGGTACATGCTGAGATTTTTAGATATAAGTTTCATGATGTTAATTAGTTGCCTTCAATCAGCACAGAAAAAAAAATCACAAATATGTGCATATGTGTGTGTGGCCTAGGTGAATGTAGGCATCCAGAAACTCCTCATTTCACTACATTTGTAAAGGTTCATACTTGAACAACTGCTTAGGGAAGTAGCGCCATTTTCAGAGCACAAGGAAGCACCTCCATACAGTAGAAGTGCCATATGATACATTCATGATTTTGTTACTCTTGGATGTCTCTGTGAATTTGTCTATATTTTTACAAAGATGTCTGTGTTACATGGGGCACCTGCTTTGGGGGGAGGGCAATAAATGGATGTACGGCATGAAGTAAGGGGAACACAGAGCTTTAGAAGACATGGATCCAGGAAACAGATCTCTGGGGCGAGGGTGAATGGACACCTCAGATGGACAGGGCATAACACCACACCATTAAAACAGGTGAACGGCTCAGGATATGGAATTGGGAGAGTTCCCATATGGAGAAGATATTTGTATCATTAAATGAGATGTGAATCCGTGACCGGGATTGACAGGCAAGGGGAAAGTCAGGAGGCAATGGCTGAAATGGAAAAGTTGAGAAGAACAATGTAAGAACATCAACTAGTCACGGAGGCGAGTAACAAAGCAGTACAGAAGAGCGACAATTGTCACAGTACTGGGTGGGGCTGACTGAACAATTGGCTTTGATATACATGAGGAACTTAATTAAAATTGTTTTTAAATGGTGCTTTGGGGCTGGAGATGTAGCTCAGTGGTTGAGTGTTTACCTCGCATGTGCAAAGCCTTGGGTTTGATTTATGGTCAAGAGGGGAAAAAATGTTTTTAAGACTATTAAATTTCCTTTAAAAATATAGACACCTATGGATTGCAAAGATAGATCTAGTTTACCACTCCTTCCTGTGCCCAAGGACTTCTCTTACTAAGGACTTAGAATCTAATCCATTTCCCAAACTCTTCATATAGTCAGGCCACGTTAGCTAAACTTTGGCCAATGGAATGTTAGCAGTCTTCCAAGTGCATGCATGATTGGCCCTGCCTTCTCTCAGCCACTATATAAGTTCATGCTGTAGCTAGCCTTCTGGAGAAAAGAGATGCCCAGGACAGAGCCCACACTCCCAGGCCTCCCAGAATAAAGTCAGTTTTCTCTGGGGTCCGCTAAGTCCTAGAAATGTAAGATGCGAGTGAGACCATCAGCTCCAACTTATGTGAATCCACCACAGGCAGAAATAAGACACAGAAATTCTGGATCGCTTGTGCAGGAGCTCTGCAGCAGTAAGCCTGACGTGCAGGATGGAGCAAGGGTACTCTTCAAGTGAAAAGGAGATGTGATGAAAGCCTGTTTGCCACAGCTGCTTCCTCTCCCAGACAGGGTGAATAAGAGGAAATAATTGATGTATTTGCGTTGTCTAGTTGGGTCACACTCATTTCTAGGAATCCCCCTGCCTCACAAGCTGAGTTGACTTTTGTGGTTAAGTAGTTAAAGGAGAGCAAACATTTTGAGGAGGAAGGAAATGGTGACAGACATCACACGTTCAGCAAACAGCAGTGTTTCCGTACTAACTGGGTCTTGTGTACCAGGCCACGTGCTGGGATGGGCCCTTTGCTCAGTCTCCACTCTGAGATATGCTGTGGTATCATCTATGCTACCAGTTCTCTTACCAGCTAGTTTGGAAAACACAAGCAAACAAAAAGAAGACAATACAACCCCCCAAAACAGCAGAATTTCCTCTAGTTTCACAGAATTCAGATGTAGTAGTCATCAGAGAAAATGCTCCCTTATTTTTCTCCAATTCTATGACCTTAAAACAGTTCTTTTTGCACCCCCACCCCTTCCCCATAGTGCTATCCGGTCAGAACGATGCAAAGGTCATGAGTCATGGAAAGTGTTTGAAATTCTCACCATTTGCTGAACATTTTGGAGCTGCTAGCTGCTGTCATTACTGGAGACTGAGGAAAAGCACTTGACTAGATGAGATGGATCTAGCTCTACTGACTTTATTAGGGAGGAGAGGGGAGGGGAGACTCACCATTTCCCTCCACCCCTAGTAGGGCCTGGCCAGCTCTCAGTGAAACCTTCTCTACATTAGACCTGACCACTGGAGTCAGAGAAAGGAAGTGCTTATAAAGAAATGACAGTCACAGTCACCACCACTTACTGAGCTCCTCCTATCTATCAGGTGCTTTTCTCAGGTTTTTCTTGCATAAATCATTCCTTATTTCTGACAGTCATGAAATACAAGAAAAGTCTGTTTTTGGAAGATCTCTTTCCACAGATGAAGCAACAGGCAGACAGCTCAACTAACTTGTTTCCAGACATACTCATGGTAAGTAGTATCTGAGGCTCAGCATTTCTGCCTACACCTAGACAGCCATGCTTCAAAGTCTGCCCTTCTGTCCTGAGGAACTAAGGGAGTGTGGGCCAATCATCTTCCCATTATTATTTTGAAGAGACCTATCTGTATTTCTAAAGACTGTCCCTAGGGTCTCCTCATCTCAGGTCTAGATCCAAGATATTTCCTGGGCTCCTCTGTGATATGGCTCTTGGCCTTCCAGCTTGATTAACAGCACTCCTGCCAAAGCTGCCCATGTCCTTTGCCCCAGAACCACTTATCACAGGGAGAGTGAATTAAAAACTAAAGAGTAGAAAGTTGTTACAACCTAGTGAGAAAAAACGTAGACACTGTAAGGTCACACCACCTAGACCAAATGTTGGCTCTGTCATTCAGTAGAAATTCTCTACGTCTCAATGTTCTTATCTGTACAGTAGGAGTAAACACAGCATCCATCAAATAAGGCTATTCTGGATTTGGTGATGGCAGTGATACATACACAAAGTGTTTACAAACCACCTTAAAATGACAGACTATTGCTTGCCTCATTAAAATTCCCATTTGCTTGTAGGTTCTTACTACAGGGGTTCTTCCTCCCACATAACTCTATTGTAACCATCTACTCTCTTCTTTGTACATAACAAATCCCCTTAACACAATCCTTTTCAAGATTAAGTAGGATTCAATTAACTTAAAATTAAGTAGCGTTTTTGTAACAGGAACACCACAGTTCAGGCAATGATGTCTTACTTACATCCTATTTGCTCTAACTGGGCTTTTTCAGGTGGAGAAAGAGACTCAGGTAATACATTATTGCAAAGATATACTTGGGAAAGGTAAAGAAGGTAAAGAAGATCCCAAGAACTCAGTCTTACCTGGAATAAAGGAATAGGAACAGGTTACTCAACACTGGAAGGAAGGAGCAGTAGGAGTTCAGTGACCTTGGCCATTCACAAGACTCTGCTGCTCTCTGACTCTTTGTGAGTCTCCTCTATCCTTCTAGTCTACTTGGCAGCATCCCCATCTTCTACCTCCGTTCTTTGTTCACCTGAGCTCCTGTTCTCTCATCTGTTCTGCCATCCTTGCCTCTTCACTTATGCATGCCCATCATAGTCTGACTCTAAACATTTCTGCTGACCTAGTTTATCTCCCACTGATTGATAGCTATCTTTCTTTCCCACTTCAAATTGCTTACAGAGAGATGCTGAGTGACCCAGATCCCCTTTTCATACCAGAACTTGTCAGTTGCAGGTCAATAATCAGCCCGTATGTTGATCACATTGGTGACTTTCCTACCCTTACTTCAATTAGTGGCCAAAGAACTCAGCTTTCTACTATTCCATCATCAAGATACTCTGTGGGGCAATGGATTTATGAGTCCTTGTGAACGTGGCAAGGCTCAGAGCTCACATGGACTTAAAGCATTGGGATTGTAGGGATGGTTAAGGTCATACCACAGAGTTCATTGAAAGTTAAGACTGTTTGTAACCCACTGGCAAGCTTTAAAATGTTTAAAAGCATTAAAAATTAATGTTAGATAATGTTAGATAATCACCACCCAAAACAGCAGTTCCATATTAAGAAAAACAAAATCATGAAATCTGCAGACAAATGGAGGCAGCTAGGAAAAAAACATCCTGAATGAGACAACAAAGATCAAAAAGAGAAATATTGTATGTTTTCTTTATATATGAATGGTAGCTTTTTAAGCTTTCAGAATGTGTACTACAGTCCAAATAACCAAAGAGGCTAGGTATCTATTAAGGGACAAGAGGCGAGGAGAGGATATCCCAGAAAAAGAGAAATAGGTTGTGATGTTATGGAGAAACAGGGGAAAAAGTAGAATAGGAAGATTAAATATAGAAGGAAATGAGAGAGAATAATAAATGTAGAAATATGGGGAGAGACGACTAATATAAAAGGCCACTTGAAAAAAACATATGGAAATCTCCTACTATAGAAGCTTCCTGAAATCTATTCATATGACTGAGGTTTTTTTATTGCTGTGAAGAGACACCATGACCATGGCAACTCTTATAAAGAAAAGCATTTAACTGGGGCTGGCATACAGTCTAGAAGTTTAGTCCGTTATCATGGTGGGAACCATGGAGACATATAGGCAAACATGGTGCTGGAGAAGGAGCTGAAAGTTCTACATCTGGATATTCAGGCTGCAGAAAGAGAGGGAGACACTGGACCAGGCTTGAGCATGGTGGACCCAAACTCACTCCCATACTTCCTTGGAGGAAAGGACACACCTCTACCAAGGCCACACCTATTCCAACAAGGCACACCTCCTAATGCCACTCTCTAAGCATTCAAATATCAATCTATGGGGACCATTTTTATTCAATCCAACACATACACATATTAAAGGAATCTAAATGGAGTCACAAAATAATAGGAGAGACAATGCCCCAACTAGACATCTTATGCCACCAAGTAAAACCTCCAGTGCCAGGATGAGTTATATCTTGTTGAGTTGCTCACCAAAAGAACCTCATGGAAACCCCCAAACATCACAGGCTGTTGTCAAGGCTATTAAGCTCCTATTACTGAAAAGTACTCTTACTTATGACATCAAACACAAAGAAGTCAAGCTAGTGCCTAACTAGAAGCTTCACACCTACTGACTAACATTCATGGTATTTGAAAGTACTCTACACATACTGGAGGAGAAATGTAATCATCAGTGTCACCTAGCTACAAACTCTGTGACCTACAACAGTGACCTACCTCTAAAATATACTGGTGTAATAGGGGAATGAATGTCATGGGAGTAATTAACCACTTTTTTAATTGGATTTAAGGCCCACTGGATGAGACAGAATTCATACCTGACACTGCTAAAGTCGTCAAGAATTTGAGACTAGATAGGTCATGATCCTAGGGAAGAAACCTATTACTATTATTGTAATAAAGGAACATAGCAATAAAATGACTCCTAATGACATTATGGGTAGGCTCTACCCATAGATCAGTGCCTCACTCAACACACATCAGAGAAGTTCCCTTTTGCAGTAGATGGGAATTAACACAGAGAGCCACAGTTGAAAAATCTGCAGAGACTAAGATACTTGACCACTCAGCCCTAAATGGGGCTTTTGTCCTTGTCAAATCCCTCCTGCATTTTCCACTGGAGTCTCACTACCACACTCTAGGACAGGACCCCTGCCCTAGAGTAGTTGGCAAACAAAAAACAAATCTAATGATAATTTTATAGACTTTTTGATTCATTTTGCTTTGTTTGGGCATTTTTTAAATCCTATTGGTCATTTGCTTATTTTTTTTTTCTGTGTGTGTGTGTGTGTGTGTGTGTGTGTGTGTGTGTTTTGAGGGGGTGTTTCTTGTTTTTGTTTTTTGTTTTGTCTTTTAATTTTTGTTTTTTCTTCTTTTGATCTTTGATTTTTTTGTTGTTGTTGTTTCTTTGATCTTTTTTAAGGGAGGGGAAAAAAGAACATAAATTTTGGTGGGTAAGGAGGTGGAAAGAATATGGGAGGAATTGGAACAGGTAAAAATGATCAAAATATATTATATGAAATTTTTTTACTAAAAAGAAAGAAATTTACTAAGAAAATTTGATGACAAAAACTTTAAGTCTTTGAAGAAAGAAGTTGAAGAAACTATCAGAAAAAGGAAAGATCTCCTAAACTCATGGATCAGATAGGTAGGATTAACATTGTGAAAACAGCCACCCTACCAAAACAATCTACAGATTCAACACAATCCCTGTCAAATTCCAATATAATTCTTTACAGACCTTGAAAGGGCAATTCTGACCTTCATATAGAAAAGCAAAAATATCCAGGATAGCTGAAACAACCCTGAAAAATAAAAGAACTTCCAGAGGTACCACCATCCCCAATTTCAAGTTGTACTACAGAGCTTTAGAAACAAAAGCTGCATGGTATTAGCATAAAAGCACACACATTGGCCAATATAACTGAATCAAAGACCCAGACATAAATCCACAAACCAGATTTTTTTTTTTGATAAATAAATAAGCCAGAAATCCACACTGGAAAAAAGAAATCATCTTTAACTAATGGTGCTAGTCAAACTAGATGTCTGCATGTAGAAGAATGTAAATAGATGCATATTTTTGAGGGATGGTAACCCCTCAAAAAACCCAACTCCAAATGGCTCAAAGACCTCAACATAAAACCAGATACACTGAACCTGATAGAAGAGAAAGAATGACATCATAAAATTTGCAGGCAAATTGATGGAACTAGAAAAAAGTCATCCTGAGTGAGGTAACCCAGACCTAGAAAGACAATCGTGGTATATTTTCACTTATAAGTGGGTATTAGCTGTTAAGTCAATTGATACTCATACTACAATCCACAGGCTCAGAGAGGCTAGTAACAAGAAGTGTTCTAGGGGGGAACATACAGATTTCCCTGAGAAGGGGAAATAGATTAGATCTTGTGGGTAGACTGGGGACAGGTGGGAATGGAAACAGAAGGGTAGGAAAGAAACAGAAGAATAAGGATTGAGGGAGAGAGAGAGAGTTTGGGGAAGAGACGACTGGAATTGTGGTGCATTTTCAGAATGTAGACACAGTGCAGTAGAAACTCCCTGAAATCTACAAGGGTGACCCTAGACAGGACTCCTAGTAATGGAAGATACAGAGCCTTAACACTCCATCTTCTGTAACCAAGCAAGGCTTCCAGTGGTGGGACTTGGTCACCAACCCAGCCACGAAACCTTTGACCTACAATCTGTCCTGTCTGCAAGACCTGCTGGACCGATGGTGGCGCCGAACTAGTGGGAGTAGCCAACCAATAACTAGTCTAACTTGAGGTCTATGCCATGAGAAGGAAGCCATGCCCAACACTGCCTGATGGCCTGGAACTGAAGGCTGGATAACCCAGAGACCCAGCATACAAGCAAACACAATTGAGGGAAAAAAGTCAGTGAAATGACTCCTGATATTTTGCTACGCTCATAGACCAGTGTCTAGCCCAATTGTCACCAAAGAGGCTTCCTCTAGCAGCTAATGGGAGCAGATGCAGAGACCCACACATTTGGCAGAGAGGGAGCTGAAATCGGAAATCTCCATTGGGTCCTTCCCCTTGGAGCTCAGGAACGCCTACAGAAGAGAGGGAGGAAGGATTGAACAATCCAGAGAAGATGGAGGACAGCAGGAGAGCACAGGGCTCACATGGGCTCTTGAGACTCTTTTCCTCCTTCTGGGTTGCCTTGTTCAGACTCCACGTGAGGGCTTTGCCTTGGCTTAGTGTGTCTTATTTTGCCATGTTTAGTTGGTTTCTCTTGGAGCCCTGCTCGTTTCTGAAGGGGGAGTGGATCTTGGAGAGAGGGGAGGTTGGGAGATTCGAATTTATTATTTTTAAATTGCATAGATATGAATGTCTGTATTCAGACATGTTTGTGTACATGCGGGTGCTTGTAGAGTCCAGAGAAGAAGGCTGCCTCCCCTGGAACTTGAAGCCACCCGACATCAGAGATGGGAACCGGGTCCTAAACTAGAGCAATACACACTCTTGAACATCGAACCATCTCTCTAGCTCCTCGTCTCATATCTTTTATTTATCTTTTTTAATTGGCATTTCTCTCAAATGAATGGGGAGCACTTGAACACAACTTTATAAAAGAGCCTAGCATGGGAAAATGAAAACCCTAACCTCATATTCCTCAATCCAGTTCCCACTCTCTACAGAGCGTTTGCTCTGAGGTTTACACACAGTGACATCACCAGCTAAGGAATACCTCACTGCCTGTGTCCCTATCACATGATCTCACTCGAGTTCTCAGAAAAGAGAGCTTTCTCAAACTTGCGATACCCCAAAGGCCAGGAATCACAGTCTACTTGTAGTACAAGCTACTCACAAGAAGAAGCTCTGTAAGAAAATAGGTGTTCCAGCTCTGCCTAAAGGTTGACCTACTGTAGTCTAAATCCATCTCTCCCCTCTGTGGAACTTTATGGAACAAGGTAAGAGGTAACCAGTACTCACCCATTTTCTCAGGATTCTCATTATTTCCACTAATGCGATTCGTCTGCCAAAGAATCACAAACAACAAGGTTTCTACATATCTTCCTATCCCATAATAAGAGTTATTAATTGTCCAGACAGCAATAGTTAAGTCCTCATTTTTAATACTGTCCATGACCAGCGAGTCAACCATCTATTTTTAGTTCTATTCCTGCTCCCTGTCTTTGAGATAGAACTTTGTATTTATTAGAATTCCATTTGGTCACAGGGCAACACTCTTATACAAGAAAAGGGTCTGTTTTTTTATCACATAAAAAAATTAATTCAGGAGACAAGTATCCTTGGTACCTACCTACAGTGAGCAAAGCATGCTCACTGTCTGACACACTGAAGCCGATGCCTCTGCAGTAAAGGGTGGGTGCTCATATTTACCTATAATATAGTATTTTTGGCTCCTTAACTGGAAGTTGTTATCTACAATGCAACCTACTACTCTTGGGGAAGTGATACAATAGAGCAGTATCAATAAAAACAGATTTTGAGACAATAAAGACAATAAAGTTTTCTCTAGCCTCTTGATCTGATGTCCATGAACAGCTCTTCTGAGGTACTTATTTATGAATGTGAGCATACATGCACGTATGTTTGTGTGTGTGGTAATTATGATGTAATTAAGTGTGAATGTAAGTGTAAATGGCCAGGCAACATGAAAGAGACACAGCAAGCTTGGGTAATTCCTCTAAGGGTTTTGACAGAAAAGTACTCCTGCTTACAGGCAACATCTAAAACTTCCCCAAATGAAGCTCTGAGTTAACACCAAGCAAAGTTAAAAAAAAAAAAAAAAAATGAGGGAATTGTGTGCTCTTACACTTATAGTGGCATTAATACTTAAGTGCATTATTGTATCATTTTAATCTGTGCAACACTAGGCCTTATAAACCAGGCTGCTGTTTGGGAAGGAGAAAACGCAGATGTAAAGAACTTGTAAATTCACCCAGGTGGTGGTGGCACATTCCTTTAATCCAGCACCCAGGAGTCAGAGGCAGGCAGATCTCTATGAGTTCAAGGCCAGCCTGGTTTACAGAATAAGTTCCAGGACAACAGAAAGACTCTGTCTCAAAAAACAAAACAAAAAAATAACAACAAACAAACAAAGAAGAACTAATAAATTCAATAAAATGTTTTTCAATGAAGTAGGAGTCTAAGGACCAGATGCAATACTTTAACTTAATACCTCTCCCCCACAAAATATCATCTGTCCTGTGGTGATCCTTCAATATCTCTCTAACAATTGAGTTACCACTTCATTTGTTTTTAATTTTATAAGTGTTCAAATTACTAAGGGGAATTGGCTCACATTTTGGCTAACCTTGATGTTAACCATGATAGATAGTTGGTCCTTATCCTCTAAGTGGAATATATAATTAGTTTATTTCTTTAATTACAGATCTTCTCTTCATGAGTTGAAGCATCCTTTTTTCTTAATAGCTAACCCAAATTTAATTCTGTTTTTGCTACATAATCCCACCAAAATTGATATTAATGATATGTTTAAAATGCAGTTCTTATAGGTAATGTTACCCAATCAGCCTGTGACTGGATATTCCCTTATTGTAGTTTTTAAGTGCTTGCGCATTGCCATTTTCAAATTTCCACACTACAGGGTCCTGTGACCTTTCTGCTTTTGTGTTGGTTTTCTCTTCCTCTTGTCCTACTGCTAAGCTAAGTATAGATGCTTGGTAAAGCCTTTGGTGTTTTGAAATTAATTCTAAGTATTTGAAACTGAATACAACCCTTTTTCTTCCCCCTGAGTGCTATAAGTGCAATCTAGTTGGTCTTTCAGAAAAGACAGGAAATTATTGCTTGCAGAGAAGGACCACACAAGAAGTTAGGTATGAAGTGAAAATCAAACCTCAAAGCTTCAATCCTAAAAACTCAATCCTAAACTCAAAAGACCATCCGACCTCCTATGTAATTAGATTAAGAAATTCCCCCAGAAAAGCAGAGATGCCCTGTCTTAAGGAAAGTCTGTGAATACTTTGTAGAAAACAAAGCCCATGAATCTCATTGAAAGATTCCCAGGGCTGGGGTGCTGGAGATACCACAGTATAAACATTCCTAAAGGCGACCTGGACTTTGTAGTCTGGGAGAGAAATCCTGTCTGTTCTACCATGGGCTCAAAGCTCTGCCGTGTGGGTTGTTTTGTTGTGTGTGGACAGCTGAGAGTCATTTCCTCATTTTGATTCCAAATGAAGCTGGACACTCCCTTTTCATTTCTGAAAAATAATCCCTGTGAGAAGGTTGCTGGCATGTTTACCCAGTGGGCTTGGAGCCAGTTAGACGACACCTACTTTTCTTGGTCCTTCCCCTTTCTGTTTGCCAACCTCTCTTGCTCTAAGATGGCCAGATATAAGAAGTTGCCAGTCGGGATGCCAGAACTTCAAAGGGCTGTCACAAGGGTACACAAAGGCTCATTTGTTCAGCTCTTGGATGGAGACGCCAGTGGCTTCCAGACACAGAGGACCCAAGGTTTGGCTTCTCTCAACTTTTGATCGTACCATCTGGCTGACGGAGGAGTCTTTATTTCATGCCATCGTTTGTCCAAAGTAAGGCTGATTGAATAAAAGCACCGTTTCAGCCTTATAATCTACCCCACCTTTAAATCGTCCCTGCCACTTTAAGGCCATCTCTGCTTCTGGATCTAATTAAATGATAAAAATTTCTCAAATAAACTGTAGTTTCCTTCAAGAACTCTGATGTACTAGACCCTAGATTTTAGAGATAAGAATGGCGGGTAACTGAGCACCTAAGTTTTGTGTCATAAAGATATTTTATCAGAGTCTCATCAAACAGACATATTAAAGAAAACACAGTACATTCAGTTTTATTATCTCAAGATCTATTTTTACTGATAACATTCTATTTTCATTTAGACCGTGGGGTGGAAACCAAGACATACTGCTAACATTGGGTGAGGTAAAACACAAGCCTAGACTAAAAGTGCTTGCACTTACAGTCACAGATTTGCTGATGAGTCTATGTCTTAAAGGTCATCCCACAGAGTGGCCCAGGGACAGATGTAGCTATTTTAAAAGAAGATGAAATGAAGTCTGTACATTCTATCTTCAAATAAGATTGTATTTTATTTATAGGAAAAGTCAAATTCAAGACACAAGTTTCTGTAACATGTAGATCACCTATGGCTAATTAATTCTGATAACAAGTATCTTCTCTTGATGATGCCCTTTCTTAATGATGAAGGTGGGAAACTAGCTCACTAGTATAAGAGATAATATATATTTGGAGCCATGAACATTTTTAATGAACACAACAATAAAGAATTTTTCTATCTCAAAATATCCATTTACAGTCAAGATAGGCCAACAGCTAGATTTACCTCCTCTCCATGTGTAATAACTTAAAGTAAACAATATATAGAAAGCTGTGGTTTGGACACTGCATATCAGGTAGCACATGATAGTGACTGAAAGATGAAAAACAAAGAGCCACTCCTGTGGTAACCCCAGCTTACTCCTTGGAGAGCTTCCATGCAAACACTAGGCAAGTAAGAACCTAGTGGGTGCCCAGAAGAGCCCGCTAGAATTGAGCTGACAGGGCTGGATGCTCAGAGAAGCCAGACAGCTGGAGATTACAGGCAAATTCTCAAAGAGAGAGCTGGAGGGAAGATGTACACGTGGTGACTCTGCCTTTAGCTTTAAACCAGCACATGAGTGGGGAGAAATAACACATCTGGGGAAAGACTCGCCTGAGAGGTTGAGTCCTGAGACCCCATGAGAATGGAATAGACTGGGTACCCAACGGACACAGTGGAACATCTTGATAATTCATGGAACTTCAAACGACATGCTTAGGGTGCTATGTCAGAGTGGGGAAAGGTCAGTCAGAGACTAAGGACTATTCCAGTCCCACTAAGAGCACTGATCGTGTCTCAGAGCGAACTGCTGATGTCTCACCTTGGCGACCATTGTGGAGGACCATCTGATCTCTCCACAACACTCATTTTTCATTATCCGTTACATACATGGCGGTTGGACTAGAAACTGTGACTTTGTCATAACCCTAGCATCCGACTCCCTAATTAAGCAGACAAAAAAGAGGACTCAAGAGGAAGCATGAAGTGGAAACCCCAGATTGCTACTCTCTCTTCCACCTTGCTAGTTCCACATAGCAACAGATGAATCCAGTTCTCCGGGTAATATTATGAAACCTGATGTTCCCTTAAGTAAGTGAGCTGTACGGACCTTGTGATGGCAACAGCTGAGTTTGTCTCTTCCTCATGATGAACAGTGTGTCCATTGTTCCGCAAGATCGCTGCGCCCTTGTTATGCAGCTACCCACACAATGTGATGGAAGCTGTGCACCTCCCAACACTCTGCTCACCTGTCACCCTGGCTCACAGCTCAGTTTTGCTGTTAATGAAATCATCAATCTAATATACTCACACCAGCTGTTAGAATTGCACGTTATTCTAAAGTTACTCTCACAAGTCTTTTACTAGAAAAACAGAGTTTTATTCTTCTTGGGTTCCTTTCTTTGCCTTTTAGAGTCTTTTCCATTTAGAATCCTCTGATTCCATACTATTTTTTAAAAAAACAACAAAAGAACAAAAGTTGTAGTCCCATTCAGATTTCAGAAGATGAGACGAGGAGAAGCTTAAGTTGAGATCGACATTGGTTAACTCTAAATATTTTGAAACTTGATCAGCTTTCCAGAATTCAAAGAGGATAATGATGAGGAACATATACAAGTTGTGATGGATAGTGAAGATGAGAGAACACCCATGTGCGTTTTATTCACTGGCTAATGTTACAAGGCTTTTTAAAGACAAGCAAACACCTGTCTCGATTCTATGCTAACAAAACTACATCTTCAGTCATCGCAGCACGAACTAATGACCAAACTCTATGGAGAAGAAATGGAAACAACCAAGTGAAGCTGCAACAGAAGCCACAGTATATTCATTCTCATTCTCCTCTCCCCTCTTAAATATTTGGCCACTTTCAATGGTCTAAATCAATGGCTTTCAACCTTCCTAATGCTGTGACCCTATACTACAGTTCCTCATGACATGGTGACCCCAACCATAAGATTTTTTTGTTACTTTTTTTTGTTGTTACTTCACAACTGTAATTTTCAATTTCTCTGTTATGAGTCATAATGTAAATATCTGATATACTAGATGGTCTTAAATGATCCCTGTAAAAGAGGGTTACAACCTACAGATTGATAACAGCTGATCTAGATTGAAAAATACAATAATATTTGATCCTCTAAACATCTCTTTATGTGCTATAAAAGAATGCTCAATATAATAGACTTTTTATTTCAGAACAAATAACTGCCAAATTCTTGGTCTACTCTATGTGTGAGTGCGTGGGATCATATATTAATCTTTTAAAAAGAAAAGTTTGGTACCTGTCTACTTTAGCTACAAGGAAATCCTGCACAGATAAGAATATTCTGGAACAATATCCAATCTGTTTAAAAGTGGTTGAGTAGGCTGGCGTGCATTTGTGCTGTCAAAAATTTAACTCCAGTGTAATTCTGGAGCTTGTGAGGGTTCCTCTCTTTTCTGTGTTCTCAACAAGTAACTGGGATTTTGTTCTATTTAGGAAAATGGCCTCCTTTGTCCCTCATGAATTCCAGGAACTCTAACTTGGGACTGAGTCTCTAAGGAGAAGTCTATCCATTTGTAAGGACTATGCTGTGTGTATGTCTCTGATAAAAGGTCTAACTGGCTCCATTTCTCTTTGAGCATTTTGTTTATCTGCCTAATTATCTTGGGAAAGCTGGTATATGTTTACCATGTTAAAAATAAGCAAGTATACAGTAGAGCCAACCAGTAAAGCAGGGGCAATGTGAGAAGTCACAGCTCCACTGTGGTCAGAGGAGAATTTGTCTTCTTTTGATAGAATATCATATTCAGGAGTAAGAAGCTGAAAAATAATTGATTTTCATAGAGGAAATGACACCTCACTGACCACAGCTATTAAAATGATTTGTCGTGTGAGATATACAATCATGTCAGGTTCACGTAAATCATTGTAATTAAATTCCAATAAGCACTCGTCTGTGTAACGTTTATGAGCTCATTTTAATTTCTCTTTGAGTTCAATCACCACTGTCTTTTCAGACACTTGACTTGTAGACTTGCTACAGCACAGTGCCCTCTTCTGGTCACTTTAAAACATTGCATCACAAGAAAATAACCTAGCTGGAAAGGGAGACCATATTGGGGAGGGGGGGGGGGGTGATCAAAGAAAGAGAATGAAGGTTAAAAAGACAATGAATAAGTTAATCCAGGACAAATCTCCAGCTACTAGCTTTGTCACATACTGAAACTAAGGTGAGATTTAATAAACTGAGATTTTTTTCATTGTAAAATAAAGAAATTAGGTTTGAAAGATCAAAAACTACATGTATTGCTATTGAGTGTGTTCAGAAATTGTTGTAAGGCATTTTAAGTTATATCATTTTCAAAGAGAAAAAGGCCCTGAAGACAAGAGTCTCATGTTCTAGTGGACATCAAGCACATCCTTGGAAATGACCAGAGCACCATGTTAAGATTCTGATTCACTGGGATCCCAGATTTAAGTATCTCAAGTTTCATATCTATCTTTGGAAGTAGTGATGCAGTCTCTCTTTCACTTATTCAAAGCACAATGGCCACTGTGCACTCTGATCAGCTACAGTGCATCACAACCAGCCACTGTGCATTCTGACCAGTCACTGTGCACTCTGACTAGATATTGTATACCTAGACCAGCCACTGTACAACCTAACCAGCCATTGTAACCCTGACTAGCCACTGTGTACCCTAACTACACACTTTTTCCCTACTAGATACTGTGGACCATGATTAGGTACCTTGTATCTTGACCAGCCACTTTGCACTCCAAATAGACACTGTGAAAACCCTACTAGATACTGTGTACCCCAACTAGGCACTGTGTATTCAAATCAGCCACTGTATGCCATGACCAGCCACTCTGCACTCTGACTGGCCACTGTGAACTAAGATCAAACACTGTGCACCCTGAGCAGCCACTGTGCATCTCACCAACCCCTGCATATAACCTGACCAGCCTCAGTCCTCTGCAAGAGCTTCTCTCACATGACATTATCAACAACATCTGTAGTTACTGTTTTTCCCTGAATATTTCTTGTACAACAGGATCTTAGTTCCATTTTATTTATATGTCTATAGTCCTTAGACAGTTGTAGCTTTGGAAATGCCTCTGTCTTGTTTCTTTAATACAAATTCTGTGTTGGGAAATAAGAAACAGTACATATACATGCCTACCACAAAAATAGCCATAGCAAGTGGCAAGCGTAAAATTCCTCCTTCTCTAATCCTGTGCCATGTAGATTAAATAAGAATTAATTACAGATTAACTTGATCAGTATTTTTATTCATCTTGGAGAACTGTTTGCATTCCGGAGTTGTTCCAAGATCAAGTTCTGTGGAACAGAGACATCACTAACTGACCTCTCTCTACATATAACTTCCTTCCAAACATTGTAAGTGTGCCCATTCACCATGCTTCTCTGAAACTTGCTGATTTATGCCTTGTTCTCCTGTTCCCTTTCTCTGAAGTGCAGCCATGTTCTGGTCCATTATCTCTGTGTTGTTCATGGACTGAGATGAAGAGAATTAAAAGAGAAATCCTGAGATGTGTTCTCCTTGAGTCCAATCCTATCGTATGATGTCCACTCAGAACCTAGTCTTTCTCAGCAGCAGCTGTAAGCAAACATTGGCACAATTTTCTGGAGAATGGTTTCACATCCACCTGATGTCACTCAGCTGCCACCTGTCAGGCCATCCACTCTTCATCCTCCCTCCCCATGTGTGGGTGGGTAGGAGATACTCCCTCAGAAAGACCAACACTGCCCATGGCAACAGGCTCAGAACATGACCCTATGGTTGGGTCATCTGCTGTTCTAGAAGCAACACTAGGCAGGAGGTGAGGACAGAAGAGATGAACCAGAGTCACACACCCCACCCTTAGAGAAAAAGAGGGAAAGTTCCAGAAAAATCACATTGCTTGGGAACAGGGCAAGGATCTAACAGGAAAGAAAAATGCTTACTAGATGTTACCTCTTTAAAACATACAGAAGAAGATTTTTCAAGAAGAGAAAGATTCATAACGTTAAGACTCAAGAATTGGGAAGCGAGTGTGACTCATGCTGGTTGCAAGCCAGAGAAAATGCTGTAACTAGCATCCGATTGAGTAACTAGCCATCTCCAGAGAGGATCAGGGGAAGGAAAAAGCTGCAGAATCCACTGTGGACACACACACACAGGACCAAAAACACACAGAAAAGCAGGCTAACAAGGCTAATTTCCAGATGAAACATCACTACACTTTTGTAATCAGTAGAGTGGCTTTATTGCTGAGTTTTGCAGCAAAACTAATGGTCAAAAACAGGAGGCTTACTTCTTAGAGAAAATACAAGTCTGAAGGACATAAGGAAAGAATGTCTGTGGGCTGGGGTAGCTTAGTGAGTCGAATGTTTGCCTGGAATGTACAACACCCTGTTTGATCCCATGTGATCCCAGCATAAAGGCAAGAGGATCAAAGGTCCATGAACATCTTTGGCTACATGAAAAATTGAGGCCAACCTGAGCTACATGAGACCTTCTCTAAAAAAGGAAAGGTGAAAGGAAGTAAAGGAAGGGAGGGAGAGGAAGGGTCATGACTGTGATCCATGCTCCCACCAGGCTTGACTTAAATTTTTTTCTTTTCTTTTCTTTTTTTTGAGGGTAGGGGATGAGGGGTGGGAGCATGGATCTGGGAAAGGACGTGACAGAGATACATTGTATGAAACTCAAGTAATTTATAAAAGTATTATATTGAAAGAAAATGGAATTTCTAGGGACAATTTGAGGGAATACATTCATGTCTTGTTGGCCATTTATGCTTTGAGGAAGCTACAGACCAGAAGGTCCATTTACAAAGTTCAGAGCCAGTATGGAGTCAAAAGGGAAAAGGAAAACATTATATTCCCAGAAAGCAGACTTAAAATAAATGCTCCTTCCAAGAAAATAAAATGTAACATGGATAAGCACCATACATTGGTAAGAGATCTAGAACACCTTCCACATAAATGGAAAATGGAGCTGAGGAGAATGAGTATTTACAACTTCAGAATTGGACATCACAACCTCACTATGACACAGTATATGTCTGCACACACTCAAGTGTGAATTCATTTTGATGTTCTAATTTCAAAAGCAGCAACAAGGAGCGCAGTGATAAGACCTTGTCCTCAGGTCTGAACAGTTCATGTTAGGAGAGCTAGAGACAGACTACTGATGAAAGGAGAGCTGGTCACACAGGCCATGAGAACACAGCAGCAGAACAGAATCAATTTAGGAATGGGGACCCTGCACAGAAGACTGGCAGACAGGACAGATTAGTGTCTCCTGCAGAGGCTCAAAGAAAAGATGCAGATGGGTTGCTTCTGAAGCTAGCCACAAAAAGGAGAAAAATATCAGCTCAACAGGAAAAGGAATTGTCATACCTGCCCAAATGCAGCATGGATACCTCAAAAGTAGTAAGTTCCCCAGATCCAGGAGAGTTCAAGCAGAGAACATTTATGTTGTGCATGGAAGGAAGAAGAACCTTTTGGTCTCCCCTACACACTATGAGTGCTATGCTTTGTTTGTTCTGTAATTTTCAGTATTAAGTGTAATTTGAGTTTACACTTATAAAGAAACTGACTTCTATGAAAGTACACCATTAAACTCTGAGGTCATATTGGAATCCCTGATGAAGACAGCCAAGTCAGTTTTATCAGAAATAGTCTTACTTGTGATGCTACCTAACCATCACTGATGACAGAGATGGTGCCTATAGTATAGCTCTTTACAGTTCTTCAGAGACCTTATTTGAAGTCCATGGTGCCAAGAAATTTCGCTGGAAAGAACCAAAGGGAAACAGACAGTTCCAGTGAGCCAGCATGAACTCAGTACACTGTGGAAAGCTAAGTGAAACTTAAAGCAACCAGGACTTCCAATGGCTTGGGAGCATAAGTAGCCATAGTCCAGGAAAACATCACAAAATTAGAGGGGACCCTGGAAAGCAAGGGGAAGATAGACAGAAGCTGGTTGCAGCTAAGACGTGCTAAATGGAGAAATGCCAAGCAGAGACCAACCGAGACAAGAGGCTGTTGATTCAGAACACATGGTGTGCAGGTCAAGCTTACTTAAATAAGTATATACTGGCCTCCTTTCTCTTGATTGAGCTTCGGAGAAGTTAACAGAATCACTAAAATAATCATTTATCAATACAGATCTGTCTTGTGATCTTCTGAACCAAAGGACATCAACCTCTTCGTTTGTGTTTCCTCTGGAATGTGGAGTAGAGAAAGATGAGAAGAAGATGGGCACCATGGGTGTCGGTTTTTCCCTGATCCGACTCCATCTTTCCAGAAAAGAAGAGAATAATAATTTGTAGGAATGAAGCATCTGAACTCAAGAATCTGCCTCCTAGTCAAACAACTATACTTTTCGTACTTTCATAAAAAAAAAAAAAAAAAGTTCAGATGACCAGTTTGTAACGGGGAATGCCCTCTTCCTGAGCCTCTGCAGTTCAGATCAAAGTCAGCAGCTCTCTTGGCATCATGAGAATACATGCTCCAAGCTCCTAAAGCAGCCAGAAAGCTGAGTCACTGCAGATTAAATAAACACACCAAGTTGGATCAGAAAGTAAATACAAGGCCTCTGCTGGCAAAAGTTTGTATTTACAGAAATCCTGTGGCTAAAAGCAACTTAAACTTGGGCCATTTAAAAACAACACAGAACAAGTTTCCTAAGTTTACATTAATTGTGCATCAGATCCAGAGGTGCAGGGCCCTCACTGGCCATGTGCTGAGCTCTTCAAAAGTAGTCGACTCATCAAAAGTATTTTTAGCAAAGGAAAACAATCTTTTAAACAGCAGTAAACCTATTCTCAGACTAATTCTGCCTGCTTATTGGGAAAAAAAAATCATCCTTGTGGTTCTACTGATTATGACAAGGTCTCTGGGAAGACTGCAGACGCTATCCACCATGCCCTCAGCATTGTCCAAATGTATCTGCTTACTTTGGAATGAAAATGCCCTAGTAAAATTAAATAAGTCATATTTCTAAACAAAGTTAATCTGAGTTGTATGCCAATGTTTAGAACACAAGTTGATCTGACTCCTCAATCTTCAACAAGTTGATCTGACTCAATCTTCAACTACCTTTTTTTTCCAGGCTCATAAAACAGTAATACCAAGAAAACAAAACCACCAACAAATCCGTGCAGAGTCACCAGCGTCCTGTTTGGCCAGACTGCATTTGTTCCTCTGCAGAGTGTCAGATCAGGCAGGCAGCCCTTAGGTAGGTCTTGACAGGGTCTTGCTAAACCTCCTGCATGAGAATGTGGTGAGTAAGATGAGGTTTGGCAGGGAGATAGATGGCTTAAAGTGGGTAAAGGCACTTGCCACACAAGCCTGATGACCTGAATTTCATCCATAGGTCCTACGTGGAAGGAGAGAACAGACTCCAAAAAAATTGTCTTTGATCTCCACATGCATGCTGTAGCATACACACACACACACACACATACACACACACACACACACACACACAACACACACTTTTTTTAAAAGTTGTTTCAGAAGCAAACACTTAAAATTGAGTATTAAGTGCGGCCAAAGGGCCATTGGAACTGTGGAAACAGGAAATTCCTCACACTCAATCTGAGAATGGAGGGAGTTTAGGAAAAGGTTTCTAGAAACTCTTGCTACATGAGCTCACTCATGTGTGGATCTCTCAGAAATTTTGAGCAGAAGGGTGGCAGTGGGTTTGAGGGACACTGTCAGGGAGGAGTGGAGAAAGGTTGCCCTGTAGGGAACAAGTGAAGTCCTGAGGGAGTGTGTACTGCTGATGTGTGCATGGCCTTGTCAAGGACTCCAGTGTTGGCCCCATGGAAGGGGCAGCCTCTTCCACAGGTGAGGCTCAGAGGTACGGCAATGCCTTCCTCAGGTCCAAGTGCAGATGCCCACAGTGTGTGCAGAAAAACATCCACCATAGCTTTCCCCTCTGAATGTTTACAGCCTGCAGACTGCTCCCCTAAAGAGACTGCTCCTACTGAGATTAGCTAAACCTGCCTCCATGTTCATCTGTGTGTAGTAACACTGTTAGGTTAACCCCACCTCCCTGTTCAAGCGTATATAATAAACTCGCTGAGCTTCCAGGGAACCTCTGCTTCTCCATCTCAGAGCCCAGGCCACCCAATCCCAGTTTTTCTATACAAGTGCCTGTCCTCCATTCATTCTCTCATCTCCCTGAGTCAGGGTTCTAGAAGCCACTATGTACAAGAACACAGCTTTAGCCAATGAGTTAGACAGTTAGACAGTGCTAGAGTTCTGCTCTGGGTGCCACCGCCCTGTGGAGGTGCTGGTTCACAGCAGCTGTGGACTGCAGGTTTCAAAGTGCTGGGAGAAATGTTTGTGAATGTTCTCACCATAAAAACTAGTACATATTAGAGAAGATAGGTTTCACCTGATTTCACAGTGTCCGAATATACAAAAACAGCATGTGACACCTCATCCTTATATACGATATTTGTGTCTACATATAGCCATTAAATTAATAAAATAAGACAAGAAAATGCCTTTGGAAAAAAAGGAAGACAAGTTTCAAAACAACTAGAAGTTATTGAACATAGAAGCAACAACGCATGGCGAGAGAATGGGAATTCTCAGATGACAGCATAATACTGAACACATAAGCAGGATCCAGCCTTATGAAACTCATTGGTAATTCAGGGCCATTGGCAGTAGCTGGGGGTTAGGGGCACAGACACAAAAGCTGAGGCAGAAACTTAGGCAGGGCCATGTCTTCTAGTGCTGAGTGTGCCAAGGAAAGAAGCACGGTCTCCAGTGAATGCTGGGAGCTTCTGAAGGGAAGAGGTGCCTATTGCTGTGGTTTCTCTTCAAAGGCAGTATCTAGATTAAACTTGGGTTTTATTGGGCCATTCTAACAGATGTATTAGTAAAAACAGAGTGGAATCAGAAAGATTGGGCGTAAGATATTGTTGGTCATTACAAGTATCAAATGTTGACAGCATGCAGCAGGAAGTAGAAGCATGTGGAGAAAGAAGAAAGGATGGAAAAGAAACTACAAAGACACACCCCACCAGGTTGGTGGAGTGTGGAGAGTGACGGCAAGGGCGTGCTGCTGTTGGGAGATGGTACAGTCCTCGTCAACTGAGAATCTGGAGGCTGACGGCTGCTGGAATGTACCTGACACGAACTCACTGATTTATATCAGGCAAGTGACAGCGTGAGCCATGTCAGATACGACACAGCAAGAGAGACAGGAAAAAGCATGTATGAGCTACTGTAATGATCCAACCAAAAAAGAGTAAGGAAGGGCAGTAGTCATAGAAAAGAGGAGATAAATTTAGGAGAAACATATGGAAGCTTCCAGATCTGTGCCTCCAGTGCCATCTTAGAGCAGATGCGCGAAGAACTATCTGTCTCTGTATTCCCACAATTGGAGCAAGTGGTCTGTATCAAGCCATTCATTCGTGTAGTCCTTAGAAGTCTCACTACGGCCTCTAGGGCTGACAATTGTCCCAGAAGCACAATAAGGACAGCGTAAACATTTACACATACATACAAACACTGGGTAAAACAGCATTACTACTAACCTGAGTGCATTCAGATGTAATTGCACGTGCCTACTAGTCTGCACACTACTGAAAGCTCTGAGGACTGCAAGCATGTGATCCAATTACAGGATTGAGTGTCAACGCTAAGAAGATGTTTTGGCTCTATTTCTTTTTATTTTATTTCGTGTGTATGAGTCTTTTGCCTGCATGTATGTAAGTGTACCGATGTGCATGCAGTGCCTGCAGAGCCAGAAAAGGACACTGGATCCTCTGGAACTGGAGTTGCAGATGGTTGTCAACTACCATTTGTTTGCTAGGAACCAAACCCGGGCCCTCTGCAAGAGCAGCCTGTGCTTCTAACTGCTGGCCCATCTCTCCAGTCCCAACTTCTTACTTCTAAAGTCATTCCAAGTCCTTAATGCAAATTATCAGAATAGCATAAACATTTTTTAACTATTCTATTTTAATTTTATTTGTATGAGTGGCCTACATGTGTCTTGTATACCATGCACATGCCCATAGAGGCCAGAAGAGGGCATCAGATCCCCTGGAGCTAAAGTTCCGTATGGTTATGAGCTGCTCTGTAGGTGCTGGGACCTGAACTCAGTTCTTCTAGAAGAACAGCCTGTGTTCTTAACTGCTGAGCCATTTCTCTAGCCCCCACAACAATGCTTCCGAATTAAAATTATTTAGACAATAATGACAAAATGTTTCAACTCCCATATCACTATAAGAAATCTTTACAACCACAGGATAAGCAAACAGAAATTTCATACGCACCATTCCAGATTAGTTCTCGAGTCTTTATTTGTTGGACATGATTGAAATCCTGCAATCCTGGTGAATCAATTACAGCTAGAGAAATGTGGGGCTGTCCTAGAGCTAAGAGTGAGTCACAGCTCACCTAGAACCCCAGATTTTCTCACCCTGAAAGCGGTAGGAGTTCGGATGCTCCTCATTTTAGCCCTGGCCAGAACCTTGACGCTTAGACTTGAGCTCCACATACAGAGAGGCTACTCCAGTATCTTGTCTTAACTAATGGATCCAATCCTTGGGTACTGGGGACCCACCCTCTCCTGAACCCCAATAAATATACCCTAACCCCTGCAATAAGGAGAGAATACCCCACTGATGGCCCCATCTCCCAAGTTCTTTGCTTCTCAGCTCCCAGGCTCTGACCAAGGATAGGATGGATACTAAGAACCACACTGCCCATGCAACGGTCCCACGCTTTCCG
The DNA here is from genome assembly GCA_026225945.1 of Cricetomys ansorgei. Lineage (NCBI taxonomy): Eukaryota > Metazoa > Chordata > Mammalia > Rodentia > Nesomyidae > Cricetomys > Cricetomys ansorgei. The sequence goes on from JAMJFZ010000021.1 coordinate 5,458,553, forward strand.
CCTAGGGGCAGCGAGCTGCAGGTTAGCTATGGCTGCTTCATGGGGAAAGGGAAGCCAGGGACAGAGATGTGCATGGGTGAGATTTGTTACAATAGAAAGCAGAGGAATTGGGTTAAAATGGATTTTAAAAACTGATGACGTGCTGGAGAGGATACTTTCTGGAAAACTGGAACTGCCAGTTATAAGGAAGCATGGAAGGAAGAGATAGTAAGTCAAACTGTGTAGTCTTTATGTTTCCTATGGCTTATGCTGCTTCTGAGATTGTGTTGGTGTTCTGGATAATTTTATATCAATTTAACACAAACTAGAATCATCTGAAAGTAGGGAACCTCAAATGAAAAGGTGCCTCCATAAGATCAGGTTGTAGGCAAGCCTGCGGGCACTTTGTTAATTAGTATTGATGATTGATGTGATCACTGTGGGTGGTGACATCTCTGGGAAAGAGGTCCTGTGAACTGTAAGAAAGCAGGCTGAGCAAGCAATGGGGAGCAAGCCAGTAAGCAGTACTTTGTGGCTCCTGCTTCAATCTCTGCTTCCAGACTCCTGTCCTGAATTTCCTGGATGAGTGACTGGTTTATGGAAGTGTAAGCAAAGTAACTCCTTTCCTCCACAGAGCTGAGATCTGTGCACGAAGAAGAACTGTCTTGTACTTTTAACACCTCCTGAGTATTCACCACCCTGCCAGAGGGATGCAACTGTGGGCACCAGACACACAGCTAGAACTCTAGAACCCCAGACTCCTTGTGTTCTACAGCAGGGAATAGTAGAGTAGTTTCAGAGTTTGATCCGTACCTGATGACTTCAGGCTTTGAGATATCAAAACCCGAGATCCTTCTGAACCGATGCAATCTTCCTGCACCAAGGGCGAGGGTGTGACCGAGTGGAACTGCCAGCTGCCTGCCACCTGTGGTTCATCAGAGCGCTGGCCATTCTGAACTCTACCACTGCCTCACTTCCTTTATGCGAGACCTGTTGGAGTCCAGATTGAGGCTCTGTGACCTGAAGATGTTCCCCAACAGCTATTTTTATAGCAGACTCTCTCTGGATGGCACCCAGACACTGGCCTCTGTGTAATATAGCGTGACAAAAGAGGGTTTTTTCTGGCCTCAGGTCCATTCACTGGAGGAACCACAACCTCTGGAGTCCAGGCTTGTGAGGGTTGTGGACTTGTCCTCAGGGAAATGTCACTCACCAGGCTCACATTTTTTAAACAAGTTTTGCCCACTCCATCCTCCAGCTCCTGCCAGGGAACTGCCTGAGCTTGCTTCCTACATTCTCTGCACTTTGAAAATACTCTTTCCCTCCTTTGGTATATTTTCAAAGCTCATTTTCTTTCAGGAATTGAGTTAATTTTTTCCTATTATTTAGATTCTCTCCTTCATCGGGTCACATGGCCACAGTTTCTAGCTTGCCATCCTACTCAGAAGTCAGGATCGTGATTTATTAATGTTTTTCATTTGTTGGCCTAAAAACCCAGGGGAATAGGGATCAGTTTATCTGCTCTTGTTTACCTTTTCTGTTCTTGACAGAGTTTAGCATCTTAAGAGTATTAATAATTATTTGTGGATTAAAATTGAGAAACTGAGGACCTAGAGAGATGGCTTAGGAGACAAAGATGGTTACCATTAAGCCTAATGACATGAGTTTGAGCCTCACCCCCCACATGGAGGAGAGAATCAATTTCTATACGTTGTCTTCTGATCCCCATATGTATGCCATGGCTCATGTGAATGCACACATGCACAACCTCTTGTGTGCATGTACACACACACACACACACACACACACACACACACACTAAATAAATGTCAAAATGAAAAAAAAATCAATTAAAGAACAAAGGTTCCAGAGTTAAGTGTTTTGATCTCTATGTTCTTGGAAAGCTTAGAGTTATGATGCTCTACAAGAGTGGACAAGCATCACACGATTGAGAAAAAAATACAAGAATAGCTCAACAGCAGAGTGAACATGAGGAAGTCCACAGAGGAATAAACAGAAGGGTGGCTTGGCTGTGCAGCGATTAAAAAAAAAACAAAACTGAAAAACCAGGTGGGTCCAAATATGTACAACTCTGATAGCCTTAAGGCTTCACTAGTATTTCATTTAATAGGAAGTAATTGTGGATTTTAAAATTTTATGTTTATCACCTTTAAAAGTATGTGAATGCATGTGCTTGTGTGGGTATGCAGGAGCTCATGGAGGCTACAGGTACCCTGGAGCTGTGAGCTGCCCAATGTATGCTAGGAACTAAACTCAGATCCTCAGCAAGAGCAGCCCACACTCTTAACCACTGAGCTATCTCTCCAGCTCCTGGGAGATATTTTGATAATATAAACATGTGCTCAACAAAGTGTTTTAAGAAAACTCACATAGCAGCTGTGGAATAGTGGGGGGAAAGCTAAAAGCCAAGGCACAGCAGAAAGTCACAGACACATGGCCACAGATAACTGGAGTTCTCTATCCATGGACATGGCTCCTTCATCAGATCGGTGGTGATGGTTGTGATGGAGGTAGGCAAGAGACCATTTAAAAGGAAGATCTTTAGCCTTTCATAATATGATGTGAGCACACAAAGAAGGAGACTTCAGAGACAAAGTATTACGGTGAGGCTGAGGCACATGGAGAGCTATGGGAAAGCAGAGTAATACTTGGAGCAGGAATGAAATTTAAACCTGTTACCACCAAGATCATTCAATAGAAGACAGGGCAGGGTGAAAGGGCCTAAGCACAGAGGAGCCTCCATAACTGGAATGGACAGTCTGTATCCTGGTATATCTTTTCTCAGTAGTGTGGCTGTGAAACATATCTTTTGTAATTTGACCCAGGAGTTTTTCAGAATGCATTACTTAATTTTAACAAATTTTGAAGTCTTCTAACATTCTTTCTGTTATTGATTTAACTTAATCCTGCTGAAGCCAGAGAACATTCTTGGTATTATTTCAGTCCTTTAAAATTTGTTGAGACTTGCTTTATGGTCTAGAGTATTTTCTATTTTGGTAAATGTTCCATTACACTGGGAAAGAATATGTATTTTGAAAGTCAAGTACAATGCTCCATACGTGTCAGGGGATTTGCTCTTCATATTGTTCAGACAAGTCCTCTCTGGTGTTTCTCTTACTTGCTTATTCAGTCACAGAGAGATAGTTTTACTAGTGTCCTCTCTCTCTCTCTCTCTCTCTCTCTCTCTCTCTCTCTCTCTCTGTCTGTCTCTCTCTCTCTCTCTCTCTCTCTCTCTCTCACCTATCTATCTATCTCATCTCTCTCCTCTTATAGGTTTGAAATTTTCTTAATAGGAACAGATACACAAGTTTGTGGTATTATCTTGTTAAATGAGGTTTTTCTGACATGAAATGGATTTCTTGTAACCACTATTCCTTATATTTAAATCTAGTTTGTCTCATATCATTGTAACCACACAGTTTTCTTTTGGCTAATGGTCTGCATGGTAAACCTTCATTATCTTTTTGATCCTATTCTATCTCCTAACCTTTAGAGCGCCTAATGCACCTGAAGGCACAGGCAGTCAGAGTTGTGAGGCCAATACTTGAGGAAGACGAGTAAGCAAGGAAAGGAAAGAGACAGAAGAGGAAGGAGAAGAAGAAAGTTGGGGAGGAAGTGGAAAACTAAGTATTTCAAGCAGGGTGACAAATTAAGCTTGACCTGGCACTGCCACAGAGACACTTGTCATTCTGTTGAGATTAATGGAAGGTTAGACTCAATGCTATGCTCTAGTTAATGATGTTTCAAGTTATTGTGAGTAATGCACACCAAGCTTAAGAAAATAACTATTACTGAAAAATTGAAGCAAGGGCTGGAGAGATGGCTCAGCAGTTAAAAATGCTCATTGCTTTCCCAAGAGGCCGTGGTTTGATTTCCGACATCCACATATGGCTAACAACTAGTGATTCCAGTTCCAGGGGACTGACTCCCTCTTCTGACATTTGTAGGTAGCAGGCATGTATGTGGTACACAGATGTACAAATAGGCAAAACAACCATATACACAAGGTAAAAATAAAATTAAAAATTAAAGAAAAAATATAAACAGCAGATTAAACCAATATTGTTATGGAATTTAGCTGTTGAGAGTATAATTTTCTATAAAAAATATGATAATCTTAAGGCCTAGCATGTTCTCTCTCTCTCTCACTCTCTCTCTCTCTCTCTCTCTTTTGGCTTTTCAGTAAGTTATTAAAGCATCCATCTTCCTTTGCAGTTGGCACTTTGGCATCTCCTTTCAAAACATTCTCTCTTTCTGGTTATGCAGGGCTGCCCAAGCTCATTCTGTCCAAGACAGAGCATACTTATATTTGCATCCCTAAATAGAATGAAAGAATGGTCCATTGACACTGTTTCCCCTGAGTCAGGGATAGAAACTAAATCCTTTCCATGTATCAGAGCAGGCTTGCTTCTGGAATGGCACTTAGCTGGTTCATTCTGCCTTTCCCCTCCCCAACTTCTCAAGGAGAAACTGTTTTCTATTTATACTCAGAATACAAAAGTGCATGATTAAAAAATTATTATTTGGCTTCCCAAAGAAATAGATTGTATCAGCAAAGAAATAGAAAGACACCGAGTAAGCTTAGTACTAACCCAGAACAAATTCCAAGATGTAGTTTGATCCTAAAAAAGGAAGAGTATGGTTCAGTGGGCACAGAAGCACACACTTGCCCTGTACAGGTGATCTCTTACCCAGATTTAGAAAAGAGTCCACTGTGGATGGCTCATGGTCCCCACCAGTCCTTCTGAGGAACACTACCAAAGGGCCTCACAGATATAGATTTGTTGCTTCTAGGAAGCCAACAGATGCCAATAATCTCAATTTGATATCTCTTTTGATAAAGAGACATTCAAATTGTCCCTTTTGATTTAACAAAGCCAAATCAGTTTAGCCCATTCTAGGGTCAGTGAAATATACGGGAGGCAAATAAAACCCTGGAAGAGCAAGTACTTTTTTTTTTTTTTTTTTTTTTTTTGCTGCAGGATGGGGATGGGGTGAGAATCATTCATGCCTTTAAGTTTGGGAAAGGAGAGTCTCCTCTTGATTCTAAATCTGAAAGCAAAGAGAAATTTTCTAGAATGTGTACGTAAAGGACAGGAGGTGGGTAAAAAATTGAGAATTGGTGATCTCCTTTTCCTCTCCTCCTCCTCCCTCTCTGCCTCCCCCACTCCTCCATTTCTACCCCCTAAGACAGGTTCTCGTGTAAACTCAGTGTAGCTTCATATTCACTGTGTAACTAATGATGACCTTGAGCATTTGCTCTTCCTGTCCTCATCTCCCAAGTGCTGGGATTACAGACATGTGATGCTCTGTTTGTGCAGTGCTAGCAACTGAGCCCAGGGGTTTGCAGACACCAGGCCAGCACTCGCCAGCTGACCAACATCCCCTAATGGTCTTGGCCTTCCTAATGGAGGATCACCTGCATAACATTTGCTTGGTTTTTATCTTATTAAAAGGAAAAGTGACATACGGAAGTTTAGGTGCTGACTGAGTACCGTTTATAAATAATAGAGCTCATCTCTATGTTTCCGTTTTTACTATATGAAAATTTCAGGGAAAAAAATGAATATACAGAAAAAGAATAACTGGCCTTCACTAGTCCATCATTCAGCCCTGACCACCAGGAGCATGAAGTCTTCTGTGGTTTACCTATTCTGATCATCATTTTTAACTATTACTTGGCAACTAGTCCAAACTACCTTTGTCTTGTCAATAACTTGATCTGGGTTAAATAGATGGTCTAAATTGTCTAAGGGACTGTATTCAGTTTAATAGTCACAACTTGAAAGTCTGAGCTTCGCAGACAATTTTTATAAAAATACAAGTTATCAAAATTTAACAAATAATACAGAATTACAAAATAATACAAAAAGCAATTATCATAGGAGATGTAGAAAAAAGTACTAAAGATATTTAAAGTTCTACTAGGGCCAGATGGTCTTACCTCTGAATTTTATTTGTAAAGTTAAAAAAGTTTAAAATTTTCTTATTACTTCAACTTGTGAGGCTGCAGGAAAAAAAAAATTGAAAGTTCCTTTATTAAAATTTAAGGTATTTGCAAAAATAGAAATAATATAAGCATAGAAAATTAACAAAAATCTCTCTTTTGCAGAAATTACAAACCCAAACTCCTCTATTTTAAAACTTTAGTGTTTGAGCTATGTGTTATCACACAAATATGCAGAAATAAGTAAGATTTGTCCACCAGCTGTCGGCAGCACACAGAAAGAGAAGGCAGAGAACATTCTGCTAAAGTAAGGACAGATGATGAATGATTATATTTAACAAGACAGCTGAAGGATACGTATGTATCCTTTTCTTTGCTTTACTCAGCACTCCACAGACCAATCATGACTCTCAAAAGAATGAAGGGAGTGTGAATGGGCTTTTCTTCCTAGACCCAGGGGAAGTGTTGTCCATCTTTGCTTGCTATTTAATCCAAAAGAGGTAGAGGAAGGAGATCACACCTCAAAGAGAAGGAGGGAGAAGAAGACAGAGGAGGTAGGAGGGGGAGTAAGGATGGTAGAGGGGGAGAGGGAGGAGGAGAAGAAGAAGGAAGAGGAGGAGGAAGAGAGAGACAGAAGCACTAGCACTAATGGTTTCATTTGATCTGCTGCAAACCTCCCTTCAACATTAAACCATAGCCCATGGCTCTGCTCAGTTTAGTTAGTCATTCTTCCCTTCTTCAGAGTGACAAGAAAGGGATGAGAGAAATGCCAGAAGCTTTCCAGGCTACCTACACCTTGAACAATTGTCCACAACACTACCAATAGCAAATAATGTCCCAATTCATAAAAACGGTAACTATTAGACAGTATTAAGCAAGTTTCAAAATGCCTACACATCAAAAAGAAAACTTTTCTCATTGTAACGAATCTCACCCAAGCGTGTCCCTGTCCATAGTTTTCCTTGCCCCATGAAGCAGCCGTAGCCAACCCACAGCTGGCTGCCCCCAGATGGAAAGCTACGTGGGAACATGGTGTGGTTATTAGTGCGTATCCATCCTGTCCTTGGTTGGAGCCTGGGAGCTGACGAGCATAGGAACTTGGGAGAACGTCAGTGAGGTGTTCTCTCCTTATTGCACATATTACTGTTAGGGCATATTTGTCAGGGTTCAGGAGAAGCTGGCTCCCCCAGTACCCAAGGATGGATCCATTGGTTAAGACAAGGATACTGAAATAGCCTCATCTGCATGTGGAGCTCAAGCCTAAGTGACAAGGTCCTGCAAGGACACCTTGTCAGTAAATGGACCACATCCCTATGCTTCCAGCTATGGTTTGAATAAGCACCAACCAAGCCACATTTCTTTGCTTCTGAGAAGCAGAAAGTATTTAATATTTAGCTAGATTTTGGTCAGGACTAAACTGAGGAGCAACCAAACTCCTACTGCTCTCAGGATGAGAAAATCCAAGGTTCCAGGCCTGCTTCGACTCACTCTGAGCTCTAAAACAGCCCCACAGCTCCTCCTTTGTTTTTATTTGTAAGGGGGAGGTATAATTCTCATTATTAGTCTCTATTTGAGAGACAGTTCAGTATTGAATTAGAACCCAATTATTATCAATTTTGGTAAAGTTGTTTATCTGCTGTTGTAGGAACTAGACGACACAAGGGACTAGGGCAAGGAAGGTCCCAATTGCCAAGATAGGACCAAGGAGGGGAAGGAACCAAACAATTAGGAGGTTTGAATGTCAAGGCATAAAGGCATTAGGGGTGTGACGGGTTTGTAGACCCCGTTGGAAGTTTTTGGGTTTGCACATATGTCCCATTTTACCAGCCCAAAGTCATTAGTTTTAAATAACATCCCTCCCACAAGTTAGCAAGTCCAGCACAGTCCCAGTAAACAGGGTTTGTCTGTCCATGGAGAGATGTGGAGCTGTGAACCTGGCAGCAGTGGATGATGTAACTCGATCCAGTTTGTCCTGGAGGTCACCAGCCAAATGGTGTGTTTCTGGACAGGTGTGGCTTCATCAGGTAATCAGTGGGGGATGGGATGATCTTTCTTCTTCCTTGGTCTTCTCTCAGCTGCTGGGCTCATATAGACCAGTGGAATAATCTGAAACCTTGCAGGAAAGAGTTGTGTATAGGGATGAGTATTTTATTGGCACTAGAGAAGCATAGGAGGGTGGACACATGTTGGTTTAGAAATTAGGAGAGTATATTGGATAAGGCAGAGGAAAATCCTGTAAGGCAGAAAGGATGTTGAAGAGACAAGTGTCCTGTAGCATCTGTGAAAGAGACACTGAAGAGTTTCCTTGTAAAGCCTTAACAGGCATAGCTGTAATCAGTAGGCTGGAAAGCAAGGTGCAGTTATGAAATAGAGACATTACATGGGCACTGGGATTTGGGATTTTAGTGGGACTCAGAGAGACAAACATTTCTGAGTGGAGGTCTCAGGGGACCATCTCCTTGTGGCTTCCTGCAAAGAGGCATTAGGTTTGTTTAGTAATAGGAGGAAATTTCACCATCTATCAGATCTGGAATCTCCTTTTGTTCTTGATTTCTCTGTTAGGGAATGAAAGAATGAGGTTCCAAGTTACCAATTCTTGGATGTCATTCCAAGTGATTTTATTGTGGTTCCTCCTGGGGTGTCTTCTCCATTTCCTTGGTTGGTTAGTCTATCAGTGGATATTTCTGGCTGGGACTCAAGTAGGTTTGGGCTGGTCGTGACACAAGAGCAAAACCCTTTCCCATTATGAGGAGGGGGTTGGGTCCTTTCCATATATTATCTAGAGGGTCATGCCATCGTACCAAGATGAAGGGGAGTGTTTCTGGAGTATGGAAATGGAGAGAGATGGGGAGATGTTTCAAGTTTTTGTAAATGTTGAATATATTTAAGGTGGTTGATCCAGCCAGTAGGGCATGTCTGAAATCTCCTTTTGGATATGCACTTCCTATTGAGAAATATTTTTGTAAGTCAGTACCGGCCTTGTGATGAAGTTTGATTAAGTTCTTCTAAGGAGAAGAGCTATCTTCTTGGTCACCATGGGTTTGTTAAAATACATAGAATGTAAGTTTCTGTGGGAAGATGAAAATTCTCTCCTTTGGGAAAGAGGGGTTGCTTTATGTCTCATTTGTAAGTGGGTCATGCTTTATGGCCATTAATAACTGAATATATGGAGAAAATTGCCCAATTTTTATTTTTAAGTTGAATTTTTGAGTGTTTAGTGTCTTTTATTCATGACAATTTGAAGTTTAAATTTTATCATAAATTTACCACTGTTTGTAATCTGATTAAAGTGTAGACAGATACTTGAGTTGTAGCAAAAGCTATGTATCAAGGCCTCTATACCCTGTTGGTGGAATAGAGTCTGGTACATCTACTATGGAAATTTAGTGTGGAAGTTCCAAACTTTTTTCCAAGTGAAAACATAAAAACAGTAGATCCAGCCATAACACTCTTCCATATAATCCTGAAGGATCCTAAGTCAGCATACCACAGAAATGCTTACACAGCTTGCTTATTGTTGCACTATTCAAATAGCTAGGAAATGAGCCAGCATAGCTATCTATCCATGGAGGCAAAGAATAGTACATACACACCAATGCTATTTTATACATATATAAAGAAAAATAAAATCATGACATTCTCAGGAAAATGGATAGAATTGGCACTTATTGTGCTAAGTAAAATAAGCCAGCCTCAAAAAAGATACCTGTTATTTTTATATACAAAACCCTAGATTTAAAGTTCTATGTATCTGGTCACTGCCACATACCTGAGTACCAGACACCAACATGGACAGACATCTCCTGCACCAGAGCAAAACAAGGCAGCTGGCCAGAACACGTAGGAAGCTTGCAAGCTCAGTATCTCAGTCCCCAGTCCGTGCAGAGACTCCCTACTTGACAAGGGGCCATGAAAAATAGAAGATCAGAGAGGAAAAAGAAGCCAAGGAACAAAACACTCATCCAATAAAGAAAATGTGGGAATTTGGCACCTAAACCTGGAATCACCCCAAAATGCAGAAATGCCAGCATAAGAACAGAATCAATAACAGCCAGGCCAATGTGTCACCACCAGAGACCAGAGCCCAACTGTCCTTCTAAAATAAAAAAAAAACTGAACAATCTGATGACACAGATGAAGCAGAAGAAAAAGGTCCTTAAGACCAACTTTTTGAATATAAAGGAGGTCCTTAAAGAGGGAATGAATAAATCCCTCAAAGAAATTGATGGAAAGACAATCAGACAATGGGAGGAATTGAGTAAATTCATCAAAGAAACATAAGAAATCACAAACACATGATTACAAGAAATGACTAAATCTCTTAAAGAAAAAACATGCAAACAATTGAAGGAAATGAACCAAACTGTCCCAAGACCTGGAAATGGAAATAGAAGCTATAAAGAAAACACAAACTGAAGGGATGTTGGAAATGAAAAACCTAGAAAAGTGAACAAGAACTACAGAGCCAAGCTACAGCAAAAGAATACAAGAGATGGAAGAGAGAATCTCAGGAGTTGAAGATTCTATAGAATAACTAGATACATCAGAAAAGGAAAATATTAAATCCAAAAAATTCCTGACACAAAACATCCAGGAAATCTGGGACATTACGAAAATACAGAACCTAAAAATACTAGGAATAGAGGAAGAAGAGACCCAGTTCAAAGGCCCAGAAAACATTTTCCACAAAATCATAGAAGAAATTTTTCCAAATCTAAAGAAGGATATGCCTATAAGGGTACAAGAAGAATACGGAACACCAAATAGATTGGACCAGAAAAGAGAATCAAAACACTAAACATACAGAACAAAGAAAGAATACTAAAAGCTGCAAGTCAAAAACAACAAGTAACATACAAAGGCGAACCTATTAGAATTACAACCAACTTCTCAATGGAGACCCTAAAAGCAAGAAGGGTGTGGATAGAAGTAATGTGGACTCTAAGAGAACACAGATGTCACCCCAGACTACTATAGCCAGCAAAACTTTGAATTACCATAGATGGAAAAAAAATATTCCATGACAAATCCAAATTCAAACAATATGTATCTACAAATCCTGCTCTACCGAGGGTACTAGAAGGAAAACTCCAAACCATGGAGGTTCACTCAGGAAAACATAGGAAATGAATGATTTCACCCTATCAAAATCAATAGAAGGGGCACATACACAACACAACCAACAACTACAAGATAACAGGACCTAACAATCAGTGCTAATTGATATCTCTCAACATCAATGGACTCAATTCCACAATAAAAAGACAGAGACTAACAGAATGGATGAAAAAAACAGAATTCATCCTTCTGCTTCATAAAAGAGACACACCTCAACCTCAAAGATAAACATTACCTCAAGTAAAGGGTTGGGAAATTTTTTTCTGAGCAAATGGACTCAAGAAGCAAGCCAGTGTAGTCATTCTAATATCTAAGAAGAAAGACTTCAAACCTAAATTAATCAAAAGAGATGGGGAAGAACACTTCATACTCATCAAAGGTAAAAAATCACCAAGATGACATTTCAATTCTAAATATCTATGCCACTAGCACAAGGACTCCCAAGTTTATAAAAGAAACATTACTAAGGTTAAAAACACTCACTGACCCTCATACACTGATAGTGGAGATTTCAGCAGATCACTCTTACGAACTGACAGGTCATCCAGACAAAAACTATACAGAGATTACTGGAGCTAGCTGATGTTATAAACTAAATGGACCTAACAGATACCTACAGAACATTCCATCCACACACAAAAGAATGTACCTTCTTCTCATCACCTCAAGAAGCCTATTCCAAAATAGATCACATACTTGGCCATAAAGCAATTCTCCATAAATATAAGAAAATTAAAATAGCACCCTGCATCCTATCAGACTACCACAGAATAAAGCTAGATTTCAACAACAACAGCAACAACCGAAGGCCTAAAAATTCATTGAAACTGGACAACTCTCTATTGAGTGACTACTGGATCAAGACAGAAATAAAGAAAGAAATTAAAGCCTTTCTAGAATTCAGTGAAAATGAATCCACAACATACCCATACTCATGGAACACAATGAAAGTGGTGCTAAGAGGAAAATTCATAGCACAAAGTGCCTATCAAAAACAAGTAGAGAGATCACATATTAGCAAATTAGCAGCACATCTAAAAGCCCTAGAGCAAAAAAGAAGCAAGCACACCAAGAGGAATAGATGGCAAGAAATAATCAAACTGATTATTAATAAAATAGAAACAAAGAGAACAATTCAAAGAATCAACATAACAAAGAGTTGGTTCTTTAAGAAAATCAACAAGATAGACAAACCCCTAGCCAAACTAATTACGAAACTCAGAGAAACTATCCAAATCAACAAAATCAGAAACAAAAAGGGAGATATAACCACAGACACTGAAGATATTCAAAGAATCATTAGGTCATATTTTAAAAATCACTAGGTCACATACTCCACAAAATTGAAAAGTCTAAAAGAAATGGATAATATTCTTGATAGATACCACCTACCGAGGTTAAATCAGTATCATATAAACAATTTAAGCAGACCCACAACCCCCAAGGAAATCGAAGAGATCATTAAAAGCCTCCCAGCCAAAAAGAAAAAAAAATAGCCCAGGGACAGATGGTTTTAGCATACTAACAGACACCTGATCTTCAATTTAAAAAGCCATGCATATGCAATGGGGAAAAAAAGCATCTTCAACAAATGGCGCTGGTATGCTTGGATGTCCACATGTAGAATCCATAATGATTACCCTGTACAAAATCCAAGTCCAAGTCGATCAAGGACCTCAAAATAAACCAGATGCACTGAATCTGATAGAAGAGAAAGTGGGGAATAGACTTGAATGCATTGGCACAGGACACAACTTTCTGAACAGAACACCAATAGCTCACAAAACTGAAAAGCTTCTGTAAGGCAAAGGACACTGCTAATAAGACAAAATGACAGCCTACAGAAAGGGAAAAGATTTTCACCATCTCCACTCCACTAGAAGGCTAATATCCAAAACATATAAAAAAAACTCAAGAAAATGGACATCAAAAAAATAATAATCCAATTTAAAACTGGGGTGCAGATATAAGCAAAGAATTCTCAAAAAGGAATCTCAAATGGCTGAGGAACACTTAAAGAAATGTTCAACATTCTTAGTCATCCAGGAAATGAAAATCAGACCTACTCTGATACTCTGTCTTATACCTATCAGAGTGGCTAAGAAAAATAACACATTGGACAGCTCATGCTGGTGAGGATGTGGAGCAAGGGAAACACTCCTTCATTGCTGGTGGGACTGCAAACTTGTACAGCTACTATGGAAATTAATATTGCGATTCCTCAGAAAATTGGAAATCGACCTACCTCAAGACCCAGCTATACCACTCCTGGGCATATACCCAAAGGATGCTCCATCCTGCCAGAAGGACACTTGCTCAACTATGTTCATAGCAGCTTTATTCATAATAGCCAGAAACTGGAAACAAGCTAGATGCCTCTCAGCTGAAGAATGGACAAAGAATCGTGGTACATTTACACAATGGAGTATTACTCAGCTATTTTTTTAAAATGACCTCATGAACTTTGCAGGCAAATGGATCGAACTAGAAAAAAATCATCCCGAGTGAGGTAACCCAGTCCCAGAAAGACAAAATAGGATGTACTCACTGATATGTAAATATTAACTGCTAAGCAATGGATGAGGTGCTGCAATCCACAGATGCAGAGAAATGATGTAACGATGAGGGAACCAGCGGGGATACAGGGATCTCCCTGGGAAGGGAAAATGGAACAGATGGACCAGGTGGACTGGGGGACAATAGGAATGGGAAAAGAAGAGACCAGGTGTGGGGAGACGGATGGAGAGAGAGAATATATGGCAAAATTACCAGAACTGGAGGACATTTGAGGGGGAATCAGGAGACCTAGTGCAGTAGAAACTAACTGGAATCAATGAAGGAGCCCCTAGCAAGGACCTCTGGTAATGGAGGATAGGATCCTGAATAGGCCATCTCCTGCAACCAGGCAAGGCCTCCAGTGATGGAACTAACACACTATCCCAGCCACAAAAATCTTGACCTATAATCCATCCTCCCTACAATTTCTGCTGGAACAATGGAAGAGCAGAACCCCATGCCAAAGGGGGAAATCCATACCTGATTGTTAGCTGCTGTGACTACTCAGCAAGGAGACAAGGAGGAGTTCTCATACATGCAAACTCTGCCAGACCTCAGCAGAGGGAACCACTCCCATGGCAAGTGCCAACCTGGACAGTGGAACCCTGAGCATCTGAGCTCAGGTGTTTTCATTCTTTCAGAATTCCTCAGGTATTCTACTGATAACACATGCAGATCATTAGCAATTAAACAACCTCCACAGTAATCCAACACCTGTAAACAATACAAAATGCCAAGGCCTATGCATTCCTTTTTTCCAAGAGTGCACAAAAACAATTATTTTAAACACAACTAAAAATAAACTTCCACAACACCTGATACTGCAGGGAATGCCAGGAACTAGCACCTAACTGCTGAATTTTAGAGTTATCTGTATGTGTCGTCCTGCCATTAAACACCGAAAGTGTTGTTTCTCCACAGGTGACTTTGGCATATTAAGAATACAGCTTGTGCTATTAAAGTTCTGTATCTACTATGTCTCCAGCACATGCTACATATTTGTGGACTTAATGTGCCAAGCCCCTGAGTCCAGCTCTTTGAATTTCTGTGGAGTACTTGAAACAATTCCAGCATCTTCTCCTCCCACACGAAAATGGATCTGGCCAAGAATATGGGGCAATGGAAACATCATTTCTCACTTACCCTCTTTGTGAGTTTTTCCCACCAGTTTTCCTCTCCAGCTTGCCAAAGTCTTTCAAATCTGTAGGAGCCCAGGAAAAGCTGCTTTGGGAAGCTGACGAGAAAGGAATGTAACATTGATTGAAAAGGGAGGAACGTTTTGAGAGAAGGAGCCAGAATCCCTGAAAAAAAAAATTTTTTAATTGAATTTCTAAAAGGAGCCTTGATTCTTGGAGTATGTTTATTTCCCTTTAAGCTTGGGAGATTTTCCAAAGGACACCAAAGCCAAAATACTTCCAATTAGGAGTAGTAGACCTTGGCTGGCCAAGAATCTGCTAACTCACTTGGAAACTACCACAAAGAATACCATTACCCCTTCCCTTGGGAGAACATTTCCAGTTTCAAAGCCTTAAAGTATTCTAAGATGTTTTCTCAAGTAATAACTTAGAAATGTTAATATTAATGGGTAAAAAACAGAAGGACTGTGCTTTGTGTTGATACTTTTGCATTAGAAAACGGATAAGATTATTCGGTAAGAATTTCACGTCTTTTCAAAATCTATAGTCCATGAGGAAAAGGGATGTGCTATTATATTTTATTTATTTAAATTGCATGTACTTTTATGTGTTTGTTTGTTTATTGTGCATGTGACATGGCATGCAAGTGGGGCGTGTCTCCTTCCACTGTGCTATTTCCAGGGGTTCAACTCGGGTCATCACCCTTGATGGCAAACACCTTCACCCACTAAGTCACCTCCACAGCTCAGGATATTGAACGTTAATATCACACCAATACTAAATCAATAGTATTTCTAGTGGGCTGCTCCTTTACATTCCCCCTCAAAATATTCTAAACCAATATTCTAAGTATGGTTTTAACATACTCCATTATACCTATCCTTGCAGCCACACAGTGAACATCTGTAACATTAACCATCATTTTTACTTGATGAAGAAGTGGGCATGGCAGCATGACCTTGTAATCTAAACACTTGAAAGGCAGAAGCCAAAGAACTACCAGTTCAAGGCCTGCAGGGACTACACAGTTAAAAAAAAATGGTGGAGGATTAACTATATCTTGTTCCCAGTTTTCCAGTTTATTTTAAATTCTACCACTTTTCTGAGTGTCGGGGGCCTGCAGGAAGTGAGTTTTGGTTCTCTGAGAACATAAAAGTGAATAACAGAGCCCTGGCCCTTCAGAACCAGAATTTGGTGGAGTAGCCAGACACCTGGAGCCACTAATAGTAAAGAGGAAACTGATGCAAAACAGCATTTCCAGACCATGGGAACAGAGGTCTGTGCACTGTTCTATGAGAGGGGATGGGTAGACGGGAAACCAGAAGGTTGAAATTCATCTGAAGGAACTGCAGGAGTTTCCATGGGGAGATGGCCTCCGATCAGTTATCAATGGGAAATATTTATGAGGCAAAATCTTTCCAGACAGAAAAAAAAGCTCAAAACAAACAAAAAACTTACAAAAAGAAGTTTTGTTTGTTTTTCTTATTTTATTTATTTTTTTACAAAAAAAATGGGGGGATCTGTTGCTAGAGAGATGACTCAGCTGTTAAGAGCACATACTGCTTTTGCAAAGCACCCTGTGTCAGGTAGCTCACAATTACCTGGAACTCCCATTCCAGGGGATCTGACAACCTCTTCCAACTTCTGTGGGCACTTGTACATATGTGCACATACATATACACATAGATAAAAAATAAATTATATTTTTATAAAAATATATGTATCAACAAATAGTAGATAAAAAGGTTTTGAATTTTGAATTTTTAAGTGTGTCCGTTTGCATGTTGTTGGTGCTGGAACACAAAGGAGCATGTGAGAGAAACCTGCTAGTACAAAGAATGAGATGATCAAGAATTCCATGCCTGACATGCTTCTAATTATGGAATCTCAAAGGGCAAGCACACACTCACACAAGGCAGTAGGGAGTTACTTCATTCGGCAGACAAAGCTACGAAGTGCAAGAAAGAAAGACTTCAGAATGCAGGGAACCAGAGGCACAGGTGGGTGCCAGGCAAGGTTAAACTACACCGCTAGAGCGTCCAACAGTGGCCTTGCCTCCTGCTGCAGGTGACTGTGGGCAGAACAGCTGATGTAGTGACCCCAGGGCCAAGATGCAATGGTTTGATTGTCGCCTATAGCATTTGTTGGAAAAGCTGATTTGGGGCAGCTGTTTGGTTTTTCTTATCTATTTACCACAAAGCAACTGGTCTCCTTTATTTTGGGGTTCTGTGTGGCTAATTCTTTCAGAAATGTATCAAGATAGACGTCCTTTCAGAGAGTGGCATGAGGCATGTCAAAGCACACACAGTCCTGCTGCAACAGAACGCTTTTACAGGAATGCTTCAAAACATGTTTCCCACGCAGATCATATCTGGAGCATTTTTATGTTTGCATTAACACAACCAGCAATACTGCTTATAAATGTTATTAAGAATCCATTTGACAATCATTTTACGTGCTTAAGAGAAACTAGATGTCTTAAATATAGTAGAAAACTGAAAGTAGGAAGCAAGTTGGGGGAAATCAACGTTTTTATCTTGATCAACCCAATCTCATTCTGTATTTTGTGTGTTTGTGAGTGCATGTGGGGTGCGTATGTAAGTGCAATAAGTACAAATGTACATTCTCTCTCTCTCTCTCTCTCTCTCTCTCTCTCTCTCTCTCTCTCTCTCTCTCTCTCTCTCTCTCTCTCTCTCTCCCCACTCTTTTCTTTTGAGACAGGATCTCTCCCTGGCCTAGAACGCCCCATGTCCTCTAGGCTGGCTGGCCAGTGAGCCTAAGGATCCTCTTGTCTCTGCCTCCTCCAAGTACTGCGATCACAAACACCTGACACTGTGCTAGATATTTTTTAATGTAGGCTCTAGGGATCAAACTCAGGGCTTCAGGCTTGCCTTGCAAGCACTTTACCAACGGAGTCATCTTCTCAGCTCTTGTATGTATTTATCATGTATGAGACTTTTCTTTGGCATCTCATTCAAGAGCCATTGACCTAACATTTCCACTATGAACCTAACTTTCCAGTATCTTTGTCCCATTTCCCAGCTGTCTTTCACCCTGCCCCCAACCCTCTATTTTATATAGCTTTTCTTTTTTACCCAAACTGAAATACATTTACGCACCATTTCACAACGCAGTAGCAATATAATTGGGACATACAAGCAAGTCTCTGTTCCTCTGTGAACAAAATTTCCAATGGAGAAAGGGGCAGATTTACCATTGGAAGCATGGTCTTGTTTCCTTCTAATATCCCCCAACTCACAATTTTTTTTCCTACAAGTATTCATTCTCTGGTGAAGGAGGAAAATATATTCAAAAGTGAGAAAAATCTGAAAGAAAAGCAATTATGCTTCAGAAAGTCCAGTTATAAAACACAACCTGTTGACAGAACATACATGGACCAAGGTAAATCCAGGGAGTGATAAAATATTTAAGTGTCTAGTCTTAAGACCATATTTGTAGAGGAGGGAGCATTGAGACTGTGGTAATGTATAAGCTGTGGTTACTAGCATACAGAGTTTGACTGTCCTATCAAAAGATGTTGAGCCAACAAGTAAGAATCCCTGTAGATCTCAGGTAAACCTTTGTTTCTGACTTAAACAAGCACTGGGCAAAGAAGTGCCTGAAGAAATCATGTGGGGACTAAAGCGAGTGTGGCAAGGTAAACAGAAGAGCCAAACGGAATGCGTGGGGAGGCTGGAAGGGTGTTTTCTATCCCTGGATCCAAACATGGGTTGTGTTTCCACAATCCTCTCCCACGGGGTTTATCGCACCACAGTAGGAGTGATCAGCATTTTATAATGCCACTTTATTTGTTTTGTTTTAGTTATTTGGCTACTTTTAATTAAATCCATAACACTAGCACTTTTGAGAATTTAAATGTGCTCCTTACATCCATGTACTCTTCTAATCTCAAATAAATAAATAGGGTTGTAATTACTTCCTCCCCTTTTTAGGAAAATAAGAGAATAGCAACTTCACCATGGGACTAGAGGGATGGCTTAGTGGTAAGAATGCTTGTTGAGCAAACATGAAGGCCTGGGTTCAAATTCCAGGAGCCACATAAAAAGCCAAGAGAGGGTGAGGCTGCATGTGTGCCTATAACCCAGTGCTGTGGAGGGCAGAAACAAGAGGATCACTTGTGCTTGCTGGCTGCCAGCCTAACCTCAAGTTCAGGGAGACCTTGTCTTAATAAGGTGGAGAGTGATGGAGCAGCACAGCAAACTGGCCTCTGCCACACACACATGCACATAGGCTACACACAGACATGACACACACATGCATGCACACACACATGCACATAAACTACACACAGACATGACACACACAGACATGACACACATGCACATAAACTACACACAGACATGACACACACATGCATGCACACACACATGCATGCACACATACATGCACATAAACTACACACAGACATGACACACACATGCATGCACACACACATGCACATAAACTACACACAGACATGACACACACACACATGCACACACATGTGCACATAGGCTACACACAGACATGACACACACACGCATGCACACACATATGCACATAGGCTACACACAAACATGACACACGCATGCACACACATATGCACATAGGCTACACACAAATATAATGCACACATGCATGCACACACAAATCCACATAAGCTACACACAGACATAACACACACACATGCACACATATATGCATACACACACAAAATAAAAATTAGTTTTTACAATTTCTTTTCATTATTTTTAAGTACATACGTGTGGGGAGTGGAGGTATATGCATATGCACTTATATAACTACAGGTACACCCAGAAGCCAGACGTGTTGGATCCTGTTGGAGCTGGACAGGTTGACAGTGTCCATGTCACCCACCATGGGCACTGGGAACTAAACTCAGGTCCTCTACAAGAGCAGTGTTCCTAACCACTGAGCCATCTCCTCAGCACTAATAAAATTATTTTTAAAAGAATGCTACTAAATCCAACCAAATGGAAAATGGCACATCCAAGTCTTGAAGTAAATCTAACTCCCAAGCCCATAGCCTTAACCTCTTTATTCTGACAGACTCCAGATATCATCCAGAATATGATGTCTGAAGGCATCATACACAGCCATTGCCACTAACACTGTTTCGATCAATGATGAACCACATATTCGGTGTTGGTCCCTTAAGGAGTGAACTGCCTAAAGATGTCCTATCCATCTTAATTTGCATAAGTATACTCTATGATGTTCCCACAATGACAAAATCCCTTGATGCTGCATGTCCCGAATACATCCTTGTCCTTGGGCAACGTGTGACAGTATACAGTGTTTGCATTCTCTTTACTTATCATTTACATCTTCAGATCGCCAGACTGTGTACTTTAGAGTATCCAATAGCTCTAGTAAATTAATCGCAAAGCTGCATCCGGCTGCAACAGAATGTGTCGGAAGTTTGATTTTTAAGTCAATACATAGTAATCCAGATGTTGCACATCTCTCTGTGCTTGCCTCTCTGAAGAAGAGAAAGATTGCATTTTAGAGAAAGTTCTATCATATACAAATGAGCCTCAGATTCTGTAAGCAGAACTTCCCAAAGTGGAAAGATAGAGGCTTCTTTAGGAAGAGCGGTCTGGTTTCTTCCTAATACCACTCATAGATAGACAGAGGCACCAGACTAGAATCTTAATGTCCTCCGTCTTGCATTTGACATTGTTCACGCTGCTTTAATCCCCATAAAATATGTTTATATTATAGAAAGCCGTCAACTGAAATACGTCGGATAATCTAATTTAAGAATCCACCCATGAAACCTTATTGCTCAAGGAGTAAGGCTCAATATCTCATTAAATTCCTACTGCTCTAAGAAAAAGAAAAGAAGAAAAATTAGACCCTAGATACCCTCTCTTCCATACAACAGTCATTGATGATTCCAAGTCTGTGACTTAAGCTGCCTTTCTTTCCCATCCAAAAGCCTATGATTCACTGCATACCTTAGCATTGACTTTACAGGCTCACAGTAGAACTCTGCCAGGCCCCTTTCCACAGCTTCCATGTGTCCTAAATCCAGCCCGTCCCCAGGATAGCTGTTAATGCGGGCATCTGTTTGTTGAGTGCAGATGCACGGCCTGCACCCACTCTCCAGAGTGAGACAAATGTTTGTCAGAAAGCACAAACAGCTGCACCCAGCTCACTTCAAAGCACTTCTCACAGAACTTCTCACTCCATTTAGTAGCATTCTTCACAATAATCATTCTTCACTGTCGTTGGGATCTTGTACTTCTAGCTCTTCGCCTCCTCTATAAATATAATTTAGTTCATAATTTAAGATGCTATAAATTTTTCATAGTGAAGAGAAGATGGGTTCTGAAACTTAGATTCCTAACATTGAAAATAAAAACACATTCAAAGATGAGGCAATAGCTTAGTGTGTAAGAGCCACGTAGATGTGCAAACCTGAAGGCTTGAGTTCTGATCCCCGGCACTGATATAACAGCCTGGCATGGCCGTCTACACACCTGTCACACCCATACTGCGGCTGGAGAAAGGCAGATCCTGAGAGCTCACTGGCCAGCCAAAATGGCAAGCTTCCTGTGCAGTGGGAGACCCTGTTTTCAGGTCAATAAGGGAGAAAGCAATAGATGAAGAAACCTGACATCCTGCTCAGGCTTCCACATGTACATGTGTGGACTTACAGACTCAAATATTCATGCATACAGCACACACACACACATACACACACACACACAGCAACAGTTTACAAACATGTTATAGCAAGACAGTCTCAATCACAATATCCAGCTTCAAAAATTCCAAATGATTTTATTCTTATATATTTTCATAAATTAAAAGCATCCAGTTCTCAAAATTTTATAACTGAACTAAGAGTCTCTGCCAATTTCATCCCATTATCTTAGCTTAGAGATGAGACTCACAATAAGACAGCCCAAGGTTCTAAGATGCAGAGACAATTTTCAGGCTACAAAGGGAATTAGAGATGGAGAGGAATACACCAGAAAGAGAAAACTACACTTACTGAACCCAGTGAAGAGGAAGCAAACTAAAAGTGGGACAAGTCTATAAACTCTCATAGTTCACTCCAGTGACATACTTCCTTCGACAAGGCTCCATGTCCTCAAATTCTTAGAAACTCCCCAAACAGGACTACCACCTGAGGACCATGTGTTCAAATGCATCATCCTAGAGAGAACGTTCTTCACCGAAACCACCTCACTGGAAACAGGATTAATGACTAACATCATACTGTGAATGACACAGCATATTTTTTCTGAGCAATTGCTTATTCCAGTGATTAAAATCTGTTGTGCAGAATGTTTCAAGAGGTCAGAAATTGTTGTGCATAACTATATTTTTGGTGATACAATTAAAGGTTACACTGGTGAAATATAATCTGTTTTTATTGCGGGAACTAACTTTTGTGAAGAGTTTTAATAGGTTACAAACATAAATGTGTCATAATACATAAAGAATACGACCTAACTCCTGTGGAGACTATTTCTGTCTGTATTTTTAAAAAGAATGTTCAATTGTTTCCCAGCTTTACTCAAAAAGCGAAAGACATCCTTGTGTTTAAAAATAAATTTTAAGCCAGGTGGTGGTGGTGCACACCTTTAATCTCAGCACTCAGGAGGCAGAGGCAAGTGGTTCTCTGTAAGTTCAAGGCCAGCCTGTTCTACAGAATGAGTTCCAGGACAGTCATAGGTACAACAGAGAAACCCTGTCTCAAAAAAAACATAAATAAATAAATTAATAAATAGAATTTTATAATGTATTTAATATGCAGGAATGTCTATATTTGAATGACATCATGCATTTTTTTCAAAATATATGAGTACATTTAGACAAAGTTTAATTAAAATAAAAGTATTCATATATGAATAATTTTTGAAGCTGAATGATAAATCAGGGTTATCTCTTTAATTTACTAGTATGTCTAATTTTTAATAATAGAAACTGTATGCAAGTAGTTATAAGAACACCAATCTAGTATCTACAGATATCCACCAAAATTAGAATGCATAAGAATAAAACAAGAGTCAAGGTGTTATGTACCACAGACAAAGCTTTATAAGAGGAAGTTATGCAACTTAGACACACATATATACATACATACAGAGAGAGAACACCTGGAACTCAGAATCTCAGTAGAAAGCCTACGCTATACTGACCGGGAACCATGATCTGCCCACTTGAGTCCTGAATGCTAGGATTATGTAGTATAACACCCTACCCAGCTAGTTGTACAATATTGATATTACATCTGAGAATGAGAGTCCTGGCTGGGATTCTGGAATCTATTACCGATTGATATTTATAGCCTGACCCATCCCAGTGGGTCTCTCATATCTTCTAATTGTATACATGAAAAAAAAAGAACACCAATACTCCAAAGGAAGAGGCTCCGTGTGTGTGTGTGTGTGTGTGTGTGTTTTACTGTGTATGTAGAAACAACCTTGGATGCCATTTCCTGAGTATCGTTTGCTTTTATTTGACACATTAGACATACTAGTAAATTAAAGAGATAACCCTGATTTATCATTCACTGGCCTAGAGTCACTGAATATAGTAAGCTGGTGGTCAGAGAATCACAGCACTAGAGCTATAAGCATGTGCCATCATGCTCAGCTTGTTTCCATGTGGGTTGGGCACCCACCTCAGGTTCTTATGCTTGCAGGACAAGCATTTTACCTACTGGCCCATCTCTCCAGACCCAAAGGACAGGTTTTCACCCCGATACGAATGAAACTCCTCTCCATGGCAGGTTGGTTATCCCAATTGCTCCCTCAAGCTAAGAGAGTACTAAAGTCCCTCACCCTCTTCCTCAGGAAGAGCCCAAGGCGCTCCCTCATCCCATTTCCTCAGCTCACACACAACCTGAGATCCACTGGTCTTGGCGTTCTGAAAGGGAGAACCTACAGAAGATGATAAGCAGAAAAAGTAAATACTGAGACGAGAGCCCCATCTCTCAGGCCATAACCAGTCTACAGTACTGCATCCAGGTACACTTCCTCCAAACAGAAGTGGATCCTGAACTTCCCTCCAGCTATGTAGGAGAAAAATAAAAGGTGTGTATCAAATGGAATTCATTAACAAGCCACAGTATCCATAAAGACAAAATGATTCTGATTTTCAAGCCTCACATAAGCAGTTAAATATCAATGTCTCATGCTGCTGGCCCACAATTCCTTTTGTCCCTACCCCAGGTCACTCTGATACCCTTTCTCCTTATGTAGAGAAACGAGGCAAAGAATAGATGAGGAGAGCCTTGCTTTCCCACCTCAGAAACACAGTGGGCAAAGAACAAGAAACTGAGTCCCTGCTAGACTTACAGTTGTGTCCTTTGTACATTCTTACCTTCTGATAAGAAATAAAAAGGGAAAGTCTTAAGCGCTATCAGTATTTCTGGCCTGATTCATACTCTTTCCTACAATTTAACTTTATGTACTTCTCATTCTAATATACACACATGCACGTACACACTTCAACCATTGTTTTCTCAGTGCAGGAGTAAACCAGTCCCAGTTCAGTGATCCCTGACTACACGTGAAAGACTCAGAACCACCTCAGTGTACTGCCTGTGTAGATTCAGTGCATTCCGTAAATGATGTAATAAAGCTAGATAATTTCTATTACATTCATAATAGTGTTGTTTTACTATGACTTCAGCTGTCAGCTTTACGTACAGACCAAGAGACAATTTTCAATGGAATGGAAGTTTTGCTATGTGTCACTGTTTAAACACAGGTAGAGGGTCGCTAACAGAAAACTGGGAATGTGAGCGGCCTGACCCATGCCCTTAATTCCAGCACTCAGGAGTGGAAGTAGGTAGGTCTCTGTGAGTTCAAGGTTGGCCTGCTCCACATATCAAGTTACAGGTCTGAACTACACAAACACAAAACAATACAGAACAAGCCATCTGGGACTTGATTATCTTTGTGTAGCATTATGTCCTATATCTCATGGAGAACATTTTTTTCACAACCAAAGGGATTGATGAAAAAGTAGCACATCTGGGAAAAAACTTCCAGGTGATACCTAAAAAGTGTTTTCCAGCTGTAAAATTATGCCAAATAAAATATATTTATCTGAAGAACAGAATGAGGTTTTCCATAGATATTGGCCAGTTCAGACAATGGGATTTTATGTCTAGTTTAGGCAACAGCTCCAGTCAGAATAATTTACCTGAAAAAATATAAAAACATAAGGACATCATTGCTCTGTTAAGCTTTACCTGCTACTGGCACTTTGAAATGGAGGTAGAAGAAAATCATTTAGTTTCCAGGCTTCTGTCATTACAGACACTGGCCATTTCTGTTTCTGCTGGAGAAAGTCCTCTAGTTACACGTAGCAGAGGGAGGAGGGTGCGTGGGAAAACAGGAACCCAATAGTGCATCCAGAGCTCTGCTTTAGCATGGCTTGCACAGAGCTAGACAGTCAGTCTGCCCACTGGAGCCACATACAAGAACTCAGTTTATTTAAGTGGGGAGTTTGATAATGTGCTTAATGAAAACATTATAAAGTTTCTCTGGAACTTTTCTTAGAAGGTAATTCATGTTAATGGATTCTACAACTTAAGGAGACTCACATGCACAGCTAAATTATGTCAGTTAAAATAATATTCATCGTCACCTAAAGTCAGGGGTGAACTTTTCCACCCATTCATCTCCTTTAAAAGTAAACATCTCTGAATTTATCAAATAACTGGACTCAGAGTTCCAGACTGTCCTTCATTTTATCAAAGTATCTCTGGATTTCTTCAATAACATTGACATTTAGTTCCAGAATGCTATTCATTTTACCTGGTAACCAATATCAAAAAATATATATATACCACTTACACAACTGCAATGAAATTTGAGCCAAGTTCTTGAGTGTATGATATAGTAGTTGATAATGAAATAATGTCCATATGTACAAAGCAGCAATTAAAATCTTTAGCAGTCTTCGGGAACATGTTCGCTCCAGCTAACAAATCTCGTTTTTAATTTTTTAATTTTTATTTTATGTTTACGAGTGCTTTGCCTGCACATATGTCTGTGTACTGTCTACGAGCCTGGTTCCCAAAGTTCAAAAGAGGGTGCTGAAAGCCCTGGAACTGAAGTTACAGGCAGTGGAAGCTGCCATGTGAGTGCCGGTACTTGAACCCAGGTCCTGAGGAAGATCAGCCAGTGCACTTCGCTGCTGAGCCTCCTGCTCCGCAGGAAATTTGCTCCTGCAGGAAATCTTTTGAATAGCTGCTCTGGCAGAGTGTAGGTTTTATCTTCACTTTGACCAGAGGGATACAATCAAGTCTACCCTACGCTTGTTCTCAGAGAGTATGTGGTCCAACTGTGTGCATTGCTCATGTTTTATCTTCTTATAGGATCACAAGAGAAAAACTAAGAAAAATAAAACCATAGAGATTTTCTGGCAAATTAGACAACGCTGACAATGTTTTCCCTTTTATCTAAGATACTAATTCGGTAGTAGATCCAGGCCTCAGCCCATCTTACCTCCTTTGAATCTTCCTGTTTATAAACAAATTCATATGTTTAGAATGCTAGGGACTTCACTTTAATCTTAGCTAAGGAACTAGAACTATATAAACAGGAAGACTGGAAAAAATTAATTTATTAACTAGACCCAGATTATATATAGCAATAAATTAAGCCTTAGATTTAGAAAATGCAATAATTAGTCTTTGGGCAACTATTTATATTCTTTTGATCTTTTATCTTTATAGACTATTTAAAACTAATACATATACATATAACTGAACCATGTTTTCTTAACAAGATTTATGCTGTCCAGAGTGAACTGTTTTATTTTTTATTTACTTGTTTTTATGTGTATGAGTGGTTTGCCTGCATGTGTGCATGTGCCTGACTGGTGCCCAGGGGGGTCAGAAGAAGCTGATACATTCCCTGGCACTGTCGTAACAGACAGTTGTGAGTGCCATGTGAGTGCTGGAAATTGAACACAGATCTTCTAAGAGAGCAGCCAGTGCTCTTGACCCCTGAGCCATTTCTCCAGCCTTAATTGAATCATGTTTAAGTGGAAGGGTAGAATGATTTCTCCTAAATATCATAATGCACATAAATAAAGTCTAAGGGGTTTGAGAGATGACTCTTGTGCCACTTCCAGAGGACCGGCGTTCAGTTCTCAGCACCCACATTGAAAATCTCACAACTGCCTATATTTGCAGTTGAGGAGCAGATTCTCACACCTTCTTCTAGCTTCCTTGGTACCAGGCATGCACATGGAGAACAGAAATACACACAGGCAAAGCACCTAAACACATAAGCAGTGATGATGAAAAATAAAATCAAAGTATCATGTCATTAAAAAAACAAAAATAAGCATTTATTACCATAATAAAACTACAAAGACTCAGTCTATTCTATTTATCCTAGATGACAAACTTATCCTAAGGATCAACGAATTCACTCAAAAGCATGGAAAGAGCTTTTGAACCTACAACCATACAACCTCATGCAGACAGTCCTGTGATTTTTATTGGTGTCACTGTTTCTCATTTCTTCAATGGCTAATATATTTTCCCATGATGGAGAAGCTCAAATATTACTTGAAGATATTCCAATAGCACAATCAGCGTGTGGTACTAACATAGACATTTTTGGCATATTTATGCCAACTGAAATCTACCAGATCAATCTGGTTAATAAGTTTCAGGAATCCCAGAACTTGAGCAAAAGTTACTTGCATCTGGAAGGTATACATCATGACTTATTTTTATAATGATAGTTCATATTAGGGTGAGATTAACTAAAATACAGGTAATAACCATGATTACGTGAGTATAGACATCTCAATTCTGAATCCAAATATATAGAAATCTCTCATAAATAAGAAAAGTAAACTTAGAAGTTGGGAGTTGACAAATCATTTCAGCTAAATGCATCCCTTGTAATATAGAAACTTCTTATCACTTCCTTTAAAGATTAAAACAACTTGGTGGCTGGGTGGATAGCTCATTCTGTCAACTGATGACAATTGCAAGGACCTAAATTTGGTTTCTAAAACACACGTGAAAAGCAGAAACATGGTGGGCTATGCTTACAGTCTCAGCACTAGAGAGGTAGGAAGGTGGATCTCTAGGCTCTAGGGTCAACTTGCCTAGCCCTCCTTGCTAAGCTTCAGAATAGTAAGAGACCCAGTCTAAAAAAGAAAATAGATGTACAGTGCCTGATGAATACCCAAGTTTGCAAAGTTGTCTCCTAACTAGCATGCATACACAGAGACACATACATACACAAATACATGTACACAGTCACATACAGACACACAGACACACATAGACACACAAATATACACACAATATAGATACAGAGACACACACACATACAGAACACACATAGACACACACAAAGATACAAATATGCACACAAACACACACACACATAGAGTAACAACACTACTACAGGTAAAGCAACAGAGCTACTGGCACTTACTGATATTTGTATAGAAGACGCACCACACTAAAAAGTCCTGGACTTCACTCAGTAATAAAAATGACAAAAGCACAGATATTTTTCCCACTTTACAGGTGACTAAGTCCACAAACTGTGGACGCCTAAGTAACTTCCCTGAGGTCTCATACTGTCGATTTTTTTTCTCCAGACGGCCAGAAATATATTACAATTTAAATGTATTTTCACAAGTATTAGTTATTACTATTCAGGTGCATGTATTATTGGTTAAACTTTTATGTCTGGTTATTTGACTCTAGTTAGCAAGTTAAAACAAAAACAAACAAACAAAAAAAAAGCAAATGGGTCTCATAAAAAGTTTCCCCTCTATTCTTGTAGGACGGAGATGCTGCATAGGACATAGGTCTATGCAGCAAAATGTGACAGCAGAAGAGAAGTAAGGAAAGCAGGAAGGGACATTTGTAAGCCAAACCCCACAGTCAGAGTCTGAAGATCCCCTCCTGGAACACCTGAGCTTGAGCACCTCTCTGTGCTTTACACAACTAGAACCCAGAGCCCTTCTGTGGGCCATGACTCCTGTGGACCACACTTGGCTAGCCCCAGAATCCATAAACAAAGCCTAATGAAATGGTCATCATAGAGGTTAATGGAGCAAAGTGAAGTCACCTCAGGCAGAGGAAGCCAGACTGTGCCTCATGCCTCGTGTCAGGAAGAAACAATCCTTCCTGACACATCCAGCAGAAAACAAGGATAGAACTAGTCTCAGTCAATTTTCCAAAGGAAGCAATGGAGAAGACAGACAGGCAGACAGACAGAGCAACTGAGGAGATCATATAGAGCACTGCAAGTAGCGGTATATTTGTTGCTAAAGAGAAAATCACAGCAGATGCATATTAAAAACTGCAAGAAATATTTTAGTGAAGTGCATTATAATAGGAGTCAAAACAATTGGGAAGAGAAACTGATCTCTCTCCAGAGTTTTAAGCCCTGTGGGAACTGGGGAACTGGACAAAGACTGGCCAATTGGCCCACCTGTACTGTCTAATCAGGACTGCAAAGCTCAACTCCTGAGGTCACACACCGCATGTGGGAGGCTCCTAATTCCTAAAGAAAAATACTCTTGGATATGGAAGGCTTACATCTCACAGTAAGCAAATCCAAGATAAATCCTCTAAGAGGCCACGCCTGCAGTTATGAAGAAACCTGCTAAATCATTTCATTACAAGACAGCAGGAAGGTCCCTAAGGGGCTTCAACTTTCAGTCCATGTTAGGACTCCACTGACATCCACTGCCCAAGTTGCCATGGTCCCTCACTGAAATGCTCATAGTACCACAGCTTTCTTGCCTGTCTGACATGGGGTCTTGGGAGATACAGTTCTTGGAAACTAGTGGGAATACCTACCTTCCTGAACTTCCCTATGACCTACTAGCAGAAAAACAAGGAATTACAGTGGTAATAAGACCACATTTTCTGAGTATCTGACAACTTTTGCTTTGACCAGTCAACATGAAAGCTATAAGTCATAATAATAATAGAATATTGAGACACAGAATTAACCTACTTTCTTGATGTATTGAGATGGCTCTATACATTTTTCACATCTCCTGATAGCAGAGAATAAGCAGAGGTAACAGCATATTCTGCTGTGTGTTTGCTTATTTGTTAGGAACAAAATTTGGGCACTGATACACCAAACATTATAATATTAATGTATATATTAATGGTATATATTCATGTCTATATTAATGATAATGACCTAAAGTTCAAATTTTATGTGTTCTTCTCTTTTCATTTTTCTGTACTTTTCCAATAATCATCAAAATATGGACTGCGTGTGAAGAGTTTACAAAAGTTAAGGAAATCATTTTTAAAGTGAAGAATGCTTTATATTTTTTTTTTAGCACTTTGGTGAAATGCGTTTTTTTAAGATTTACTTTTATTATTTTTTCACTCCATGTATATATGTGAATCTGTGTGTAGGTGTGTGCACATGAGTGCAGGCACCCATGGAGTCCAGAAGAGGACACCAGATGTCCTGGAGCTGATGTTAGAGGTAATTGTGAGCAGCACAACACAGGTGCTGGGAACCAGACTCAGGTCTTTCATAGTGTGCCTAACCAAGAAGCCATCTCTCCAGCCCTGAAATTATCTTTTTCAGGATAAACAAAAATTCCAAGCCAAAGTGAAGTTTAAGAATACAAACTCATTTCCCCCCAAACAGTTTTAATCTACAATTGCCTTATAGGGAAAAGTCATCCATATTTCGTTAGAAGCTTAAGCATATACTAGGACTCAGTCTCACTCAGCCACAGTCTTGTGTTTCTGGAAGAACAGCTGCTGTCAGCAGGCAATACAGAGCCCTCAGGTGCCTTGTCTGTTGAGATAGTCCAGTAGGGGTCAGCCACCAAGCTCGGCCTTTGCTTTAAGGCTGTGCATCAGTTGAGAAGGCTCTGCATTCTGCGTTCTGCAGGATCTGTCAGAGGAGAAGAGCTGCTGCCTAGGGGACAAAGCTGATACAGGATGAAGAGCTCTCACTTCATACCTTCCTCCTGTGCTCTCGCGGGGCTCACTCATGAGTTCCAGCCACTCAGCTTCCAAAGAAGAAAAGGAAAATCTTCTCTGGACCACACAACATCAGGCTTTTCTTGTCTGAAGGACAGTACTGCTCTTTCGCACTGGTTAATGTTGTGGATAGGCTTGCCTACATTCCAGCTGGAACATTAGTTCTATTCCTGTGCCTGAAGCCAGTAAGAGAAGAGGGCCTTGCAGTAATTGGTTTTACCACACATCATTACTTTTTTATTTTTAAGAATCAAAAAATAATTTACTTCAAGATTTGATTCAAAGATTACAGTCAGTTAACTAGATCACATGTCAGGCTACACTCTAACCTAAAGTTAGTACATTAAAAGATAAAAAAAATATAGCACAATGATGATGTTGAGATAAATGGATAAATAGACAAAATATAAGACAGATTGGGAAAGAATGGATAGAGAAAGTAGGACAAGAGAGAGAGTCTGAACTATTTCTCAATACTAGAATATTTTTCTTATGTGGACATGTGTACACCTGTGTGCGCCTGTGTGTGCATGTATGAGCATGTGTCGGCATGTTTCAGCATGTATGTGCACGTGTGTGCCTGTGTGTGCATGTATGTGCATGTGTAAGCATGTGTGTGCATGTATGTGCGTGTGTGCGCATGTGTGTGCATGTGTAAGCATGTGTCAGCATGATGTACATGTGTGTGCCTGTGTGCGAATGTATGTGCATAAGTATGTATGTGCATGTATGTGCATGTGTGAGCATGTGTGAGCATGTATGTGCATGTGTGTGCATGTGTGCGCATGTATATGCATGTGTGAGCATGTGTCAGCATGTATGTGCATGTGTGTGCCTGTGTGTGCATGTATGTGCATGTGTAAGTATGTGGGTGCATGTGTGAGCATATGTGTGCATGTGTGAACATGCATGCAGAGGCCCAAGGAACATACTGAGTGTACTGATCTATCACTGTTTTACTCCTTTGAGACAAGATCTCTCATTTAAATTAGAACTAGGCTGGCATCCAGCCAGCCCCAGGATCCTCTTCTCTATCCCCCACAGCACCTGTGACATAGGCACCCAAATAGTTATGGTTGGCTTTTTCACAGGGTTCTGAAAATCTGAACTCTGGTCCTCATATGTTCTTACCTTCTGAACCATCCTCCCAAACCTCTTAGAACGCTCTATGGTGCTATAAATAAAGCCAGCTAGATAAGGAATTTAGCAGTTTGTTCTCCACATACCAGTAAGTTCCCTGGTAATCATTTTTAGATACTAATGAAGGGATTTAAACTTCATGTAGCAGTTAAGAACAATATAAAAATTATTAAGTTTGATAAAAACAAAGTCTAAACAAGGTTCAAACCATAAGCAAACTATGTTAACAGCCTGAAATTTTACCACTACTCAGAAATAAAATTAATTTTCCCCATTTTTTTTTATTCAAAGGGAAGATGTCAATTTCTATAGGTAAAAATACATGTACACATTTGCATGTGTATTTATGAATAAATTTGAACTATTATAATGCAAGGAACAACTTGACCATGGGATGCTCAGCCCCAGTCAATATATCTACAGCACAGCTTCCAGACCTAAGGCTCAGGGGATATCATGTAGACTGGAAGACTGTAGGAGCCAGAGGACCAGAATGCCTGCTGCTTCAGCCTAAGCAAGACCTGCACCATGACAATACCACATGCCAACTTGGATGGGCGAAATTCATAAGGCCCATCCCTAGAATAAGAGCTACAGTTAATTAATGACTACTGAAAAAGGGAGAATTAGTCTTTCTTGTGAAGGAGCACTCTAATTAGTTACCCAATACCAAGTGGTCAGCCCCAAAAACACACATATATGAGCAACAGGTTGTTTTTATATATTTATATGTATATCTATGTAATTATAATAAAGAAAAAGAGACCACAAACTTGTGAGGGATACAGGAAGAGTTGAAATGAGTAGAAGGAGTGAGTAAATGATATAAGTACACCACTCATATATGAAATTCCCAAAGTGAATGGATAAAATGTTTTAAGTAAGAATAAGTGAGACATGCATAATTGACATCAATATTTTCATTTGAACT
Source organism: Cricetomys ansorgei (assembly GCA_026225945.1). NCBI lineage: Eukaryota > Metazoa > Chordata > Mammalia > Rodentia > Nesomyidae > Cricetomys > Cricetomys ansorgei. The sequence goes on from JAMJFZ010000021.1 coordinate 5,491,384, forward strand.
CCTTATGAAAACACTTGTTCTGCATTTGTGAAACATAAATACAATTTCAACTCAAATAAATATGATTGGTGACCTCTTACACAAAGGGAAATATTTTCATTGTATATAGTTTAAAGCTATGTGCTTCCAGGAGTGTCGGCTTCCCCGGGTGTTCCAGCCTCTCCCCCGCTTCTCTCACCCATTCACGCTGCAAGGGAGGTCAGAGGTGAGAGTTAGGAAGGGGTGGCAGGGGGAAGGAAGGAGGAGGGCATGGGCTCTCACCAAAGCACAGGAATCCAAATCTCAGCGCAGAGAACCAAACAAATCAGGCCTCGGGACTCTCTTCTGGTGGAAGCAGAGATCACTTTAATGCAGTGTATAGGTTACAAATATAAGGCCACAAGCAAGGGAGGGTCTTTGGTACCCAGGGTTGGGATCCATTGGCTTAGACAAGGATATCGAAGTAGCCTTATTTGCATATGGGGCTCAAGTCTAAGCGTCAAAGTCTCGCAAGCCACCTTCTGCATGAGCTATGGTCTCACAGAGAAAAAAGTGAATGGACCCTTCCCTATGTTTCCAGCTACAGCACAGGTAAGCAGCAACCAAGCCACATTATTTTTGCTTCTGGGAAGCAGGCAATATTTAATATTTAGCTGGGTTCTGGCCAGGGCCAAAGTGAGGAGCAGCTGAACGCCTGCCGTTCTCATCAGTTATTTTACCCAAATTCTGACTCTTCTGCCTAAATGTCACCAGACTCTCCCTTTATCTATTTTCTCTTTTCTCACAACTGCCCAATTTAACCTTCTAAATTTCTAATCGTATTTCGCAGAAGTTTGATCCTTTTAAAATCAGGAACAGTTTATTCAATGTGTTAAAATAAAAAGCTTTTCCTGATCTTCTTTGATCCTGGACCTCTTCTTAGAATAGACTAAGAAATACGATGCTTCCTAATTTGTAGATACGCCTTCTACAACAATTCAGTCATAACCATTCCTAATAGTCCCTCACTAGCCCCTTCCTCACACACGCACACCTGGAGGTAACAGCTGGTCTAATTGGGTATGTCTGGATTTGGTCCCAGACCCTCTTCTTGATAGTCTGTGAGGACCATCAGCTGGAGACACATGGATAACAGTTACAGGGCTACAGACACAAATGAGACAGAGACCATTTCCAGCACCACTAAGACATGGAACCTTGGGATCTTTGATCCGAATGGAGCCAAACATTTAATAATCTGACTGCACAGGAGTTATTATTAAAGGCATACATTTTTATAAATACATTCTTTAAAATATTTTGGATAATATTGTTAAAGGCCATAGTAAAAGAACATCCTTCTTTAACAACTTTTAGGATAAAATGTGTTTATTGCTTTTTTAAAAAAAAAAAAAAAAAACCTCTATTAAAAGGACCTTAATGAAAGGCAGTAACACGGATCCTGGTCCCCGCATTCCTCTCCCCATCTACCACTTCCTACTTCTGTTTCTGTTTTTATTCTGTGTAGTGGCTCCCTCTCCCCCCGCCAAAAAATAATATACATACAACACATCCCTTTTTTCTGTTTTGAAACTAAAATAATTACATCACTTCCCCCTTCCTTTTCTTCCCTTTAGCCTCTTCCTTTTTCTCTCTCAAATTCATGGTCTCCTTTTCTTTGTTATTGATATACATATATTCATAAATATATTAACACAGCCTGCTCAGCCCATTTAGGTTACTTGTATGTATATGCTTTCAAGGCTGACTACTTGATATTGAATAACTAGTTAAGGAGCTCTTCTCTGGGGAAGACTAACTCTCCTGCTCTCAGCATTCCTTAGGTTCCTGTAGTCATATAACATTTTCCCCTTCTGTGTTAGAATGTCTGTTAGTGTTGCCTTTGACATATAACACAATATTCACTGAGTACTTAAATATTTGCTGCTGTTCTTAGAAATAAGGGTCTGTTTTTATTTTAGCTCATTTGTTACATTTGCATCTATCAATAGTCTTTAATATTCTGTCATTCTACTAAGTTTAAATGACTGTAAAATGTATAACCCTGGTATTTTGAGTCTCTGATATTCTATTGAAAACAAATTTGCTGATATTATCCCTGGTAAATTTTTCATTGGTAATATAAATATATTCTGTCATTCTAAGCTCTGCCTGCCACTGCCAAGTAGGATATCACATTTCCAGACTCAATAACTCATATTCTTCTTGTAATGCATTGGTATTTTAGCCCCTTTAAGCACTGAATATAATAATGTAGGTACAAAGCTCTAGAATCACTTTAGTGGTCATACAGTAAGATACTCTTGGAGAAATGCTATAAGCTAGAAAGTGCCAGAGGTAGCAGCTAGAATACTTGGTCCATATATCATGAGATTTTTCAATAGCCAGCTGGACACCATCATACACACACACACACACACACACACACACGCACACGCACACGCACACGCACACACACACACACCAGATGCCTATGGTTCTGCGATGATTTCATACATCTTTGATACTATCTTCTCCCTGACTAAGGGCAATTACAATTCCCGACCTCCAAGTCCAACTTATAAAGCTCAGAACAAAGACCTGAGTCATGGCACCTTGGTTTCAGCCTCCAGTCTTTCTTGTGATTAGGGAAGCACCCCATCCCCTACCTCGGAGCCCATTCCCCTTAAAAGGTTTTTCTAATGTTTTTTTCCGCAGTAAAACCAGCCTTGTACATGTATATAACTACTTCATTCACAGGCAGGCCAAGTAATAAGCTAGGAATGCAGTCCTTCCCAGTAAGACCAACAGCATCATCTCTGTGCTCCATGAAATAGAGCACCCTTTATCCCTGTCACTTGCTCAACATCAGGTCCTTTTCATGGTGGCAGCACACTTGAACTGTGACTCTTCTTTCAATAGAGCTGAGCTTTCTGATTTCTTGTTGAGGAAGCTGACCTATGTTTTTGTTCCTGCCCTGTCTATCATAACCCTTCAGGATCATAACCCTAACCATTTCACTGTTCTTTAAAACAATCCCCCTGGGGGCTGTAGAGAGAGCTTATCAGTGAATGGAGCTGCTGCTCCTACAGAGAATTAGAGTTGAGTTCCCAGTATCCACATTGGGCAGCTCATAACCACTTGTAACTCCAGCTCCAGAGGAGCTGATACCTTCTTCTGCCTACCATGGACATTTACACAAATATGAATATCCTATACAGGTACACATGCATATGAATAATCTTGAAAAGTATTATAAATAAATAAATATTAAAACATTAGCAACTCTTTGAGACTAAGTTTTCCATGTCTTGTTCATATAATTGCTACCCTAGGGTTAACCAGATCCCTCCTGGATCAGCTGCACTCTTGACTGTATCCTGTGAAGTCATCTTTAATTTTTTTTTCCTTCCTTTCCTTTTTAACACGCAAAATTACTTGGCAAGAATTTTTCTCTTGGGTTCTGAAGAGTTGTCTAGTGGTTAAAGGTGCTTGCAGCATAACCATGAGAACCTGAGTTCAGACCCCAGCACCTATGCAACAAGTTAGGTGTGGTCTCACATGCAGCTGCAACACCAGTGCTGTGGGTAACACAGACAAGGGGGGGTCACTGGGGCTGGCTGGCTGGCTGCCAATCTAGCTGAAAAACATGAGCTCTAGGTTCAGAAAAAGACCTTGCTTCAAAACACTAAGGCTGAGAGTAATAGAAGACACCTAATAACTCCTCTGGCCTGCATATGTGGGCAGACACGAGAGAGAGAGAGAGAGAGAGAGAGAGAGAGAGAGAGAGAGAGAAACAATCAGAAACATTTTCTTATCATTCTGAATTAAGATGTGTGAAGACAACATTCTCGTAGCCACCATGTTCTGAACATATTTTAATTTACTTTGGCACTCGATTAACAGTTTAGAGGAATTTAAAGTTCTAGGTACAATTAGATATAATCCATCTTTTCAGAGCTTTTGTAGCATCAGCCTGTTGCTTCCTGGCGAACAGAATGCTATGATTCTCCCCAATATCAGTGTTGGGGAAAGAAGCATCTTCCCCAGCTCTGGGGCAACAAGAAAGGCTTGCTCTCTCCTTGGTGACTTCCATTCCTCCCTTCTACGCACAGCCACTCCTCACTCCAAAGCCTCATGTCTTTCTTAGCTTTGGGAAACACCGCTTTTATATTTACATTTTTCCACCCACACTTTTATTTGTTCCCCATCACACTGTAACTCTCAGAGTGTTGTTTTGTTTTCTGTCTTTGTTCCCCATCCCTCTTTCTCTCCAGCTGCATCTTTAAGTTTCCCTTATTTTCGTCATTGCTCAGCCTTCAGGCTCTCCTGTGGGAGACAGGCTTAGTAAAGGTATGTTTCCAGTTAAGGGTTTGCTCTGGTTGTTCAGCCCCCCTGGTGCCTGAGTGTTACTGTCATTGTTCTTGTTACATTGCTCTCTGAACCCCAAATGATCTCCTCAGTTACAATCTACCCTGGTTCGTTTGCACTTTTCCGCCATGCTACTGGTTTCCTCCATCTCTCTCAGATGGCTTCCAGTTTCGTGAATGAGGATTGCAACCGTGTTCTCAGTAGCTACAAGGGTCCCTCTGCCTTTCAGAATGACTCCTTTCACTTGAGCGCACGACACATGCGTTTATATCTTACCAATGTTTCAGCTCTGATCCGGGGAGAGGAACCTATGTTGGCGAGTAGGACATATGACTGAGTGGTTGTGTCTTCAGCAAGAAAACACTCTTTAGGGAGGAAGCCCCCCAATGGCAGAATGGAGGGGATTGGCCTGCAACAGAGACTCACCCTGGGAATCTTAACTTTTCAAAAAGTTTTTATTAGTATACTACATATACTAATATATATATATATATATATATAATATACTATATATAATACATATATATCATGGTGGGATTCACTGTGATCTTTTCACACATGTATTAATGTGCTTTAATCGTTTTCACACCCCGTGGCCCTCTCTTGTCCCCATCACTCTCAGACACCCTTTCTGTTCCCAACTAGTCCCTTCTAGCTTCATATTCTTATCTCAAATTTCTGGTTTTGTTCTGTTACAAAAATAACTTTTCTTTCCCTCTTTCTTGAGGTGAGGGGGGCATTCTCTGAACACGACAACAGGGGGGAAAAAAAAAACGAAAATGAGTGAAAAGCACACTGTGCTAGGGCACGTGGTGTTCTGCCCATGAACAGCACTCGAAGGGTTAAATGAAAGAGCGAGCCACTGCAGGAGAGGGAGTGTGGGGTAGACTTAGTAGTTGTGAGGGGGAAAAAAAGAAACACCTCAAAGGAACAGAACACCCAAATGCTCACTTGTTTTCTACAAACCACAGACAATACTGATGCCTTCTCTCGATTAAGCCATGCCCAAGTGCTGTCTATTGTGTAACTGTCTCATGAAAATGAGTAATTCTGTATACTCTTTCATCAGTCTAAAGGCATTTCTCCCAGCTTCCTGCCCCTCAGAAAATTACAGCACAGCATGGTGTGAACATGTCGGTACCTGTTGCCATGACCCTGGGAACTGCTTGACAGAAGCAGACCTTGGCACAGGTGGTGTGTGCGCCAACTTGGCTGAACTCTATGAGGAAGTTCTACAAATCAGAGGCACCTAGGGACTGCTCCTGGTTTTTGTCACATGAAATGTTTGCATGATCTTGTTTGGCATTGTTGTGACTTACATGCAAACTTATGACTTGACTTATATAAACTCTAACATATGCATTAATATGTTTGTGTTACGCTGCCATTATAAATGTATATCTTTATTACTTTGTTTACTCATGGATCCCTGAACTCTGATGTTTTGTTTTGTTTTGTTTTTTATAATTTTCTTTAGTAAGACAAAGTTTCACAAAATGTATCCTGTGAGTTGCACAATCAAGGGCAATTGGTAATCATCTTTCTCAAATCCAAGCTGTGGAAACTGGGCCTCAGGGGGCTCTTCACTCCCACATCCCCATGTGATGTTTTTCAGTCTCTGTGTGTAGTTAAGCACTGTGGGAGAAACAAAGGAAATGGCCTAAGCAACTCACTTGCTGTGGGAAGAGGAGCCCACAACACTTAACAGCTTACCAGGGTCCCTTGATGGGGCTGTCACTGTGGAAGTCAAAGGGTGCAGAAGCTGAGAAAGTTTGAGGTCCAAGTTTTGTCAGGGAGACAAACCTGGAGAAAAACAAGATGGTCAGCAGCGGGCTTAGTGGCTTCTTAAGAGCCATTGTTGGCCTTTATAAAGTGACATTCAGATAAACAAAAAGCAAGAAAAGGTAATCATCCCTCTTTTTCCTTTCCCTTACACAGGGTCTCACTATATAGCCTTACTGGCATGGAGCTCATGATGTAGACCAAGCTGGCTTCAAACTCATAGAGATCTGCTATCTCTGCCTCCCAAGTGCTGAGATTAAAGGTCTACACCCAGCAAACTGATCCCTCTTTAGATCTTACAAGCATTTCTAGAAGGGGCATAGGAGATTTGGGACTGCAAGCCTACAGCCACGGAGCGATAATTAGCTATACACACACTGGGAAAACACTTCAGAAAACGATCATCATTGACATCTTATGACTCTGTGGGAATGTTGATTTTCCTCCTTAAAGGACAAAGTGCTTTGTTTTGATCAAGACCATTAGACTATTAGAATGCACGATCAGTAAGCACACAGCGCCACCTTGTGCTGCCAGTGTGCCCCGTAAGTGTCACGTCTTGGCTGGAAAGGTGGGAGCAGCAAAAGTGAGGTTGTCAAAAAGTGGGAGCTAATGCAAGTGAGCAGGCTCTTCAGTTTTCCAAACACAGCCCTACAAGCAACTTCAGTGTTCTTTGCAAAGCAGCGGGACCCTTGGAAAAACAAAAAGAACAGTTTTCAAGGTGAGCACAGGATGAGTCTGGGAATAGTCACAAAAGTCAGGATGGGGGAAGAGAGGAGTATGGGTAGAAAACAGAAGAGGAAGCGGGTCTTAAAAAGGGAAGCAGCTTAAAACAAATCCAAAGGGTGTGGGAAGAGGGAATGGCACAGAGGAAGTAACTGTGCACACCCACAAACCCACAGCAACTAAGACACAACAACTAAAACACCCTTGCTGTGGGTGTATTAAGGTGGACAGTGATTTCCAAGTTCTGACCCCAGCCTCTGACGTGCCTGGTCTGCCCGTTCAGGAAAGTGGCACAGTGAAATGATAACTGTTTCAACAAAGTTGGTGGCCTTGGAAGCAAATCTAGAAAGCCCTCAAGAAAACATGTTGGGCATTCGGTATTGTTCATTTGATTCTTGTCAGGAGCAAAGGGAAAACACTTGGCACTCTGCTTGTCCAGTCTTTGGTCTCATTGTGATGGTACCAGACACCAGTGCAGGATGAGAAGTCAGTGAACCCAGCCCAGAGGATCCCAGTGCTCATATACTCATTTGATCTCCTTATTGTATGTTTCTATTAACTTTAAAAACTTAACATGACTATGATCTTCTAATCCTGGGGACTGTGTTCACAGTTGCTTCTTATTCTAAGGCAGAAACCATCTCTCTGCTCTCTTCTCTCTTTGCTTAGAGAGAACCCAAACAGCCCCGTGTTCTTTGAGGAGACATAACACACATCTACTCCTTAGACAAGTCAGTAATGAATGCCCACTTTTTCAATGATCCATTGGTTCTTTACTCAGTTATCCCATTTATTCTAGAAGACATTGAATTGCTGTTAGCTCCTACAGCTAAGAGAACACAGGACTGTTGGTAGAAGTGAGCAAAAACTCATGGTCTGAAAGATGTTTCAGCTGTTAAAAGCCCTTGCTGCTCTTTCTGAGGACCTGAGTTCAGTTCCCAGCGCCCAAGTCATACGGCTCACAACTGCGTGAAACTCCAGCTCCAGGGGCTCAGACACCACAGGCATTTGCATACGCACGCCATATATACACTGAAACAAATGCATACGCATACATGAAAATCAATATTTTTTTTTAAATTAACCTCCAGCAGATCTTGTGCTGTAGCCTTTTTTCATCAATCCAGACCCCTGTTCCACTGGACAGTCTGCATAAACCAAACACAGTAGCAGAATCCTTGCCTCCAAGGTGCTCACTCAGCCTAGCCTGGGAATAATGGAAGAAAGTGCCCCGTACACACTAAGAAAAAATGAAGCAATTGCAACAACCCAGGAAGTGCAAAGTCCTCTTTAAAGTCAGCACACTTAAGCCCTTGAAACTTTCTGCACTCTGTGGTACTGATTAAATAGAAAGTACGTGTTTCCCTCTTCTTTCTTCAAACATTTATAATCAAATGACTCACTCCCAAAATAGAAACTCCTATGGTTTTTGAAGTTAAAAAAAAAAGAGAGAGAGAGAGAGAGTGAAGCCAAGGCTGGAGATGGCTCAGCAGTTAAGAGCACTGGCTGCTCTTCCAGAGGACCTGGGTTCAATTCACAGGACCCACATGGCAGCTCACAATTATCTGTCATTCTCATTCCAGAGTATCTGACACCTTCTTCTGTCCTGCACGGGAACCAGGCATGTATGTGAGGCACAGACATACAAAACATACAAGTAAATCATTCATACACATAAAATAAATAATAACAATAGAATTTTTGAAGTAAAGTCCTTGTATCAAAATGAACCAAGTAAACTCAACTAAAAGGAAAATAATGATTAATCTTCTCAGCTTATACCTTAAAATGTTACCAGTATTACATAAACTTTACATATGCATATTAATTTTAGTAAATGTTCCTAAATATTTTCATTTTATGTGGGAAAATTTTGTTTTCCTCATATCAGTGGATGTTTTTACACTTATATTTAGCCAAAAGTTTGGGAATCTAGATAGATAGATAGATAGATAGATAGATAGATAGATAGATAGATAAACAGACATACAGATAGACAGATAGACATACAGATAGACAGATCCTGGGTGTGCCAGTGGTGGTTTGAATGAAAATGGCCCCACTTGCTCATAGGGAATGGCAATATTAGGAGATATGGCCTTATTGGAGGAAGTATGTCACTGGGAGAGGACTTAGAGGTTTCAAAAGCTCAAACCAGGCCCAGTGTCTCATTGTCTTTCCTGCTGCCAGTCGATCCAGATGTAGCACTCTCTGCTCCTCCCCAACACCACATCTGCACGCATGCTAATACTAATACACTTCCCATCATTTTGATAATGGACTAAACCTCTGAACTGTAAGTCAGTCCCAAATAAATGTTTTTCTTTATAAGAGTTGCTGTGGCCATTGCTGTGGTGTCTCTTCACAGCAGTAAATCCCTAACTAAGAGACAGTGCCGGACTTAAAGCTTTCAGAAACAAATGTCCAGGTCTGAAAAAAAATGAGAAAGAGGAGGGGAAAAAGAAGGAAGGGGGTAAAAGAGAAGGAGAAAGAGGAGGAAGAGGAAATGAAGGGAAAAGAAGTGCCTTTTGGCTCACAGTTTGAAGGTACACAGTCTATCCAAGTGGAGAGTTCCCCAGCCATGGCAGAGAAGGCATGGCCCCTAGCAACACCTTGGTGACTGGGAGCATACTGCACCTGTCTGTTCATATCTTGGTGAACCAGGAAGGAGAGAAAAGGGAACTGCAGTGCTCACCTGGCTTTCTCATTTTTCCTTTTGTTTTCAGTCCTGGACTCCAATCCATGGATGGTGCCACCCACATTCAGAGCAGGCAGGTCTTCCCTCCTCAGTCAATCTTTTCCTGGAAACACCTTTGCAAACACTCAACAGCACCTCACCAATGCCCCAGGGTGGCCAGCCTGCCTGCCTGCCTGCCTTTCTTTTTTATCCCTTCCTTTTGATGTGTATAAGTGTTTTGCCTCCATATATGCATGTGCATTCCAGGTGAGCCTGGTGTTTCCAGAGGTGAGAAGAGAGTATCAAATCCCCCTGGGACTTGAATTACAATTATGAGCTGCAATGTGGTTGCTGAGAACTGAACACTTATTGCAAGAGCAATAAATGTTCTTAACCCCTAATCCATCTCTCTAGACCCGCTCCCCATTCCCCAACCTCACCAGGCATTTTTCAATCAATCCAGTTAAGGTGTCAATCAAACTTAACCATCATAACGTAGGAGCTTTGTTATTGTTCAAATTGTTCAAATTGTTCAAATTCCTTCTGAAGATATGCAAACCACAGCAATAGACATTACAAACTTTTGTAAGAAGACCAATATTGCAAAGGCCTGGAAACAGAGAAGCAGTTGAAGTTGGCTGGGAGGACTGCTCTGAGACCACTTTAGCACCTGAAGGGTGAGGACTAGGGAGGAGTCAGTAGACAGAATAACTGAGGGTGGGGCATCCCTGGAGATGGAGAGCAGGTCCCTGCAGGAGTCTGGGAGAAAAGCAGTGGTCCTGGAGTCCACAGAATGTGAGCAGTGCCAGGAGTACTGAATGAAGAAAGAACAGAAGCAGGCCATGTTAGCCAGTATAGAGCTTGAACAATACTGTCAGCCATAGGAAACCACTTATTCAGTGGATTATATCTGCTTTTCCTGTTTTAAAAATATAATTTTCTTTCTATATATTAAAGGAATTAGATTCTTCATGGACAATTGATAGAAATATGTTGAGGGATTCTTCTAGCTCATGTTTCGTTTGTTTGTTTTAAATATGAACAAAAGACAAATAAGGAACAGGGAATGACATTTGGACATGAGAAATGCCTGTATGTCATATATTCTCATAACCAATGTCCATTGACAAATACAGCTAGGAAATTTGCAACAACTTTCCTTCTAGTGTTGTCTTTGCTATGTTAACCAAACTATTTGCAAGAGGCCTGCTCTGTGTTCCCCAAATAGCTTTGTCACTGGATCTCCTGCATGAGGCAGGAAATATGTTCCTGGTCCCTCCTGAACTTCATTCTAAGCTTGTTTGATCACATCTCTTAACTACGGATGGTCATTTCCCCACTAGGGATGGCTTTCCTGGACTTTAACATATGAAATACCCTTTTATCACACGTTAAATTTACAGTTCTTTGTGAGAAGAAGTTGCTGACAGGAGAACATTCTGGAACTGCACAAAGGAACTTTGTTATTTTTCACAGGAGTGTTCCCTTTTTTATAATACACCATGGTTTTGATTTGGGATCAAATTTGGGACTGAACCATCTCTGTTGAGTAAATCAGAACTGAATGTCAAGGTGTGATAAAAGACAAAAAAAAAATGTTTTGCATTTTCATAAGTTCCACCAAGTGGCCTGTGCAGACCAGACAAGTGCCTAGGACACTGTGGCAGGCTCCAGTAACAAAGTTTGCCCTGCTGTACGTACAGAAAACTGGGGTGGCTAAACAGGAGACTGGATAAATGAAGTCAGTGACTCACAGAATCCTTCTGTTAGGCTTCCAAGAAAATTAACTAAACAATAAAGTGTGCTGCTGGTTGTGGTCTAAAGTCCCGCATGTGGCACCGAGCAATCACCAATGTCGTGGTGTACAGCATGAGTGCAGGGTGACAGAGAACCAAAGCTGAGCCAGATTCTAGAGCATCTCCTCCCCTGGGTACAGGCTGGGTCCACAGGGGATGAAGCCCTGTCTGTGCCAGGATGGAACTGATCTGAACAGAACAACTTGAGTCTAACAACAAGAAGATGAACCGCTAGTGTTCTTGGTTTTACATAGAACATTCCTCATTCTATTTGTGGATTTATTCGATGTTTAATGATTTTTCATGTTGACAACCTACCTGGGATTTTGGTCTTTTATCAATCCAAAAGCTAAGCTCAATGGAGCACAGAAATGTGGACTCTGCCCTTGGAAGGATAAGAAACAAGACAGCACTGCCCTCTTCCCTTTCTCTGGCTGTAAATCAGAATGCTCACTGTGGGAGAGCAGTGCTGCTGAGCAGCCTTAGATGAAGAGCTGAGTCAAAGCTAGCCTTCAGAGAAGGCCTCCTAGGGCTTCAGTCTCCAAACAGCCCATTCAGTATGTGCTACAACCCAAAAGTTATAAACAAAAGTAAAACAAATTATAATTAGCCAGGACTTGTTCTATAATTTAAGAATTTAAGTGTATCTAAGGTACAGTGCTTCCTGGATATGGTCTCTGTGATGTGCAGACTTCATGCAATGATTGGCAGCAAAGGCCATATAACATTATGTATTGCATAGTACCCACGGAAGAAGACATACATGTCTATGTCAAAATGAACATGTTTTTAAATAGTGACTGGAAGTTCCATCGGGTACCAGGTTAGAAACTGGATGCAGGCCTAACAGGTGCTGGATTTGCCTCCCCATGGTGCCAGGAAGCAGAGCCCTTGCCAAAAGCTGTGTATGAGACTCAGGTAGGATGCTCTTTGATCTGCAAGAATTTGCAATACTGTGGCCCTACATTTATTTCTCCAAAGAATGCTTCTGAGATATCAAGACCCTTCAGTGCATGTGCAGGTTCATGATCTCTCTCCAACACACATCTGTCTGTCTTTGTCTATGTCCTCTCCCTCCCCCCTCTCTCTTTCTCAGAAATTAGGCTTTACCTACCCTGTAACTCTGGTCTCTGCCTCCCATAGGATATAGCAGGGCCTTGCAAAGCAACGCTTATGATATCTCTGCCCCTGCAAGCAAATGACCCTGATGCCTTTGAGTTAAGGACTCCTATATCCTGGGGAAAAGTCATAAAAGTGAAGGATTTCTCTGAAACAGCTCTCTCCCCCTCCCCTTTTCTCTCTTTCTCTCCGTCTAGCTCACCCTCATGCCAATACTCCTCAAATTATTCCACAAAATAGAAACAGAAGGAACACTGCCAAACTGGCCACAGTCACCCTGATAACCAAACTACATAAAGATTCAACAAAGAGAATTACAGATCAATTTCCCTCTTGAACATAGATGTAAAATACTTAATAAAATATTCACAAACTGAATCTAAGAACACATCAAAAAGATCATCCACCATGATCAAGTAGAACACATCCCAGAGACACAGGCATGGTTCAACATACAAAAATCAGTCAATGTAATCCACCATATAAACAAATTGAAAAAAACCATACAAACACATGATCATCTCACTAGCTACTAAGAAACCTTTCAATAAAAGGCAACAACCCTTCATGATAAAAGTCTTGGAGAGATTAGGAATACAAAAGACATACCTAAACAAAATAAAGGCAATTTACAGCAAGCCCACAGCCAGCATCAAATTACATGGAGAGAAATTCAAAGAAATCATATTAAAATCAGGAATGAGGCAAGATTGTCCATTCTCCCCATACATATTCAATATAGTTCTTGAAGTTCTAGCTAGAGCAATAAGAAAACTGAAGGAAATTAAGGGATACAAATTGGAAAGAAAGAAGTCAAAGTATTTTTATGATTATATATATATATCCAAAAACTCTACAGGAAACTTCTGCAGCTGATAAACAACTTCAGCATAGTAGCTGGCTACAAGATCAAGTTAAAAAAAAAAAAAAAAATCAAGAGCCCTTCTATAAACAAATGACAAATTGACTGAAAAAGAAATCAGAAAAACAATACAATAGCCACAATAGCCACAAATAACATAAAATATCTTGGGGTGACTCTAACCAAGCAAGTGAAAGACAAGCAAGTGTATAACAAAAATGTCAAGCCTTTGAAGGAGAGAAATTGAGGAAGATCTCAGAAGATGGAAAGATCTCCCATGCTCTTGTGTTCGTAGGGTTAACATAGTAAAAATGACCATCTTACCAAAAGCAATCTACAGATTCCGTGTAATCACTATGAAAATCCCAATACAACTCTTTACAGATCTTGAAAGGACACTACTCAACTTCATATGGAAAAGCAAAAAAAAAATCTAAGATAGCTAAAATGATCCTGAAAAATAAAAGAACTTCTTGAGGTATCAGTATTCCTGATCTCAAGCTATACCACAGAACTATAGTAATAAAAACCACATGGTATTGGCATAAAAACAGACACATGGATAAATGGAACGGAATTGAAGATCCAGACATAAATACATACATTTATGGACATCTGATCTTCGATAAAGGAGCCAGAAATATACAATGGAACAAAGAAAGCATCTTTAACAAATTGTGTTGGTCTAATTGTCTGTCTGCATGCAGAAGGATGCAAACTGATCCATATTTATCACTATGCACAAAATTCAAATCCAAGTGGATCCAGGACCTTAATATAAAACCAGATAGACTGAACCTGATAGAAGAGAAAGTGGGGAATAGCCTCGAACGCATTGTCACAGAAAACAACTTCCTGAACAGGACACCAATAGTTCAGGCACTAAGATCAGCAATTAATAAATGAGGCCTCATGAAACAGAAAAGCTTCTGTAAGGCAAAGGACACCGTAAATAGGACAAAATGGCAGCCTACAGAATGGGAAAAGAGTTTCATCAACTCTACTTCCAATAGAAGGCTGACCCAGTTAAAACTGGGGTGCAGATCTAAGCAAAGAATTTTCAAAAGAGAATCTCAAATGGTGGAGAAACACTTAAAGAAATATGCAACATTCTTAGTCATCCTGGAAATGCAAATCCAAACTACTCTGAGATTCCATTTTACACTAGTCAGAACAGCTAAGATCAATAACACAAAGGACAGCTCATGGTGGCTAAGATGTGGAACAAGAGGATCACTCCTTCATGGCTGGTGGGAGTGCAAACTTGTACAGCCATTATGGAAATCAATATGGCGAGTCCTCAGGAAATTGGAAATTGACCTACTTCAAGACCCAACTATACCACTCCTGGGCATATACCCAAAGGATATTCCATCCTACCACAAGAACACATGCTCAGCCATGTTCATAGCAGCTTTATTCATAATAGCCAGAAATTGAAAACAACCTAGATGACTCTCAACTGAAGAATGGATTTACAAAATGGAATATTATTCAGCTATTTAAAAAAAAAAATGACCTCATGAATTTTGCAGGCAAATGGATGGAACTAAAGAAAATCATCCTAAGTGAAGTAACCTAGTCCCATGTTGGAACAAATCTCACCCACATATGTCTGCCCATGGCTTCCTTTGGTCCCTCAAAGCAGCCGCTGCCGCAACTCCCAGGTGGGAAAGCTGCATGGGGAATGCCGGCATGGGTAGCGGTGGTGTGGTTCTTACCAGGCAACCATTTGCCTTTGATCGAAGCCCAAAGCCGACTAGAGAACAAAGGCAAGAGCCTCTCAGAATGCTGTCAGAGGAGCGAGCATTCTCTCTTGTTTAATGCGGGGTCATACATTTATCAGGTTGGGGGCGAAGAAGGAACTTTTGGTATTCAGGGGTAATACATTGATTAAAACAGGTAAGCAATTCTGCCAATCTTAGCCCTCCCCTTCAAGGGGGTGGAGTTTTTCTGTATCTTGTACTCTGTCAGTGCAGAGGGGAGGGGCCAAATTCCCACTATCTCTTTAGGATAAGACCTGAGTCACTAGCACCCTCTGGACCCATAACTGGGTGGCCATTCCATGAGGGCACCACAGTCCCAGAAAGACAAACATGGTATGTAGTCACTTATGTATGGATATTAACTGTTAAGCAAAAACAAAGCTACTAATATCTACAGACACAGAGAAAGTATACTGTGGTGAGCCCTTCAGACTCTTGGCCTAGACCCTGCTGTGAGCCTCTGGCTATCGGGAGATCTTCTGAGCTAAACTGAGTCATGAATAATTAATGACTGCCCGAGAGCGGCTTGTTTAGAGGGAAGCCAAAGCCCCCTGAAGGGATACTTCTTCTCTGGCTAAACCTTTAACTTCACCTGGAGAGCTATTGTCCTAAGCATCTAACTCCACTGGAGAGAGGCTGTCTCCCCTAGGTAAACATCCCGCCTCAGCAGGGAAGTTGTCCTGCTCTGATACCTATCTCATTCAGTATGTTTTACCTATGCACTGTCTCACCCTGTAATTAACACCTTGGTTCTAACCCCTGTAGCTGCACGTAGCCCCCTGATGAAAGGGGTATAAGATTGGAAGGAAAAATAAAATTTCAGCTCCATTCCATCTGAGCTCAATGATACTGTGTGTGTCTGGCCTACTTCTTTTCCCTCTCGTCTCTTCCCCCTCTCCTCATTAGCCCCTTCAGTCCCACTCTCCATCCAGGTACTGTCCGACTTGCCAGGCCGGCCCTGGCAGTATACGATAAGGAGGGCAACACAGGAGTCTCCCTGGTAATGGGGAAATAGAACAGATGGTACAGGTGGGCCAGGAGAGGATGGGAATGGGAGCAGAGGAGACCAAGAAGGGGAGGACAGAGGGAGAGAGAATATTCGGGGAAACAACCAGGATTGGGAGATAATTCGGGGGTGATCAGGAGACCTAGTGCAGTGAAAACTCACTGGAATCTATGAGGGAGACCCTAGCAAAAATCTCTAGAATTGGGGAGCCTCTAGTAGATAGGGAGCCTGAACAGGTCATCTCCTGTGAACCAGGCAAGGTTTCTAGTGGTGGAACTGGGACACCATCCCAGCCATCTATGGCCTATCCTCCCTGCAGGATCCTCTGGGATGATGGACGGGCGGAATTCCATGCCAAAGGAGGGAACTCATACCCAATACTGCAGGCAGGCCAGAAACTAGAGACCGGATAACCTGGAGATGGTTTCTAATGATGCCGTGCTCTGCTCATAGATTGGTGCCTAGCCCAGTCCTCATCGGAGAGGCCCCCTCCAGCAGCTGATAGGAGCAGATGCAGATGCTCAGGGTCAAACACTGTGCAGACATCCGGGTGAACCCACAGACGAGGTGGAGGCAGGATTGCAGGGAACACAGGGGTCGAGGACACCAGGAGAACAAGCCCCACGGTGTCAATTGACCAGCCCTCTTATGGGCTCACAGAGACTGAAGCAGCAATCAAAGAACCTGCAGGGCCCCCTAAATATATCTTACGGCTGTCTGGCTTGGTGTTCTTACAAAATTCCTACAGGCTGGAACCGGAGAGTCTCTAGCCCTTTTACCTTCCCTTGGGACCCTTTTGCTCCTGCTGGGTTGTCTAGTCTACCCTTGATGTAGGGATTAATGCTCAGTGTCCAGCCTTGATCTACCTTGTTGCGCCCTGTTTGAACAGTAACCCTGCTCTTTTCTAGGGAGAAGTGTAGGGGATGGGGGTGATAGAAAAAAGTGAAAGATTTCTCTGAAACAGCTCTCTCCCCCTCCCCTCGTTCTTTCTCTCTTCCTCTCCCCCTCTCCCCCTCCCTCTCCCTCTCCCTCTGCCTTTTCCTCCCTTCGGCCCTTCACCACTGCCCTCCATGTCATCCATGACAGCTATCTCTCCTACTCCTTTAAGCTTTCTCTCTTCATGAAGCTCCTCCGCTGGTTTTAAAGGTAAGCCCCTCTTTCCCTTTAAGGCCCCATCATGCTTTCTCTGGTGAGATGCTATAGCCTTCTGTATGCTCTCCTACCTCAAGGCCTGATTATGGCCCCCACGGTCACTAGACTCTCTCTCCTAATAAAGATCACTCAGAAGAGCAATTGGTCTCAGAGTCTTTGTCCAGGAACCAGCTGGATGCACAGCTCACCGTGTTCTATAGCAACTACAAAATGGATGAAAACAGCATCCTTTCTAAGTGGCAAGTACACGGGCCACAAAGGAAAGAACCGTCTGACTGAATCCAACAGCGCGGGAGCAAGTGGAGACAGCGTGGTCCAGTCCCCTGCACCCTAACCAAATCGCCCTCCTGCTGTGGTCCGCCGCCACCTTCCGCACCCTCAAAGTCACCTACTATAAAATTCAAGACCAAAGTTGCTTAGGGATCTGAAACAGAAGACATAGCAAGCTAAATTCTTTTCAGAAAAAAAATAACAGGAGGGACAGGAAAGATATTTATTCTACATTTAGTTTTTGTTTGTATCTAATCACCGGGAGGAAAACAAACAAAAAAGGCATAATATACACGTAAGCCATACACTAAAATCAGACTCTAAAGAAAATAACACCTGTAAGGGATTATGAGTTGGAAGGCAAAAACATGAGAAGTGAGGGTTTCTGAAGCTCGCGATCAATTAGAATCAGCATTGCACTTTACTCTACCTTTCTTTCTTTTTTTTAAACATGTTATGAACACAAAGGCAACTTGCCTGGAGACGTCATATTTAGTAGCAAAAGTAGCAAAAAGAGATGGAAATCCAAACTATTTGTTTGAGACTGGTCAACAGCCAGGTCTGAGAGTGGGAGCTGCTCTGTGGTGTTCAGCTGGAGCCAAACTTCAGACGTTTCAGAGCTAAAGCTCTGGGAATGGGTGGGGGCAAGCTCTGTAGGTCAGGATCTAGCAGGACATTTGTCAGTGATCATCACACTGCCATCACCGCTTACAGATGATGCTGATGGAGAGAAGGCAGGTGGAGTATAGAACCTACATATCACACAGCTCCTGAAAGAAGTCAGCTTATGAACTTGTTCTCCAACTAAACACTGAGAGCTCAAAAAAGGTAGAAAAGATTTGTTCACCAGAAATGGAACTTTGAATTAGTCTTCACAGCAAGGTGACAGACCGCTGACAGGTGTAGGCAAGCTGGCTGTGTTTTGTCTCATAAATGAGCATCAGGGAGCAAAACATGACCCCAGCCAGTTAAAATGGGTAGAAGGCAACTTCTATGTGCTCAAATTTGGATTAGGTGCCTAGAAACAATGCGGAGATAAAATGGCCTGAAAGGAGAGTAGAAGTGTGTGTGTGTGTGTGTGTGTGCGTGCACATGTGAACATTTCTGCTGAGCCTGAGTCCTGTAGGTCCCTGGAGTGGAGCTAGAACAATATTTGAGCAGAAATGAAAATCAGCCTTTTCACCAGAAAATACTTGGAACTAATAAGACTTTTCAAATAAGCCTCATTTCCTGTCTACTCCCTAGACAAATATTTAAAACAAACAAAAGGATCCAAGGTGTTTTAATCTCTCTGTATAGGTAGCACCCCACCCCATTTTTATTCAACATAGGTTGGCTCTAGAAAGACTCTAACCAGTCTAACACTTCTGGACTGGTATGCAGTTTGACCTTGTCTCCAGTGTCTTGGGGATGAGGCCCATGTGGGGAAAACACAAATCTCATGGTAAGTGATTTGATTAAGAAACAGTCCATCACAAAGGTGACTTCTGAGAACCCTGTAGCTCCTTAGGAAGGAGAGGTAGGCCTTCTATTGTTGTTTAAGAAACACAGCTGCAATCTCATAAATATTAATGAATCCACCAGCTACAGAGACCCCAGGGATGACTACCCAGACCAGCTCCAGCAAGGAGGGCAGAGGCTGTCGGTGAAGAAAACGGGCATACGTCTTTTCTTCAGGTAAAAGCAAGCTCTCTCTCTTTATTCCTAGGAATAGTATAGAAATAAACTAGACTAGTACACGTCATAGCACCCTAACATACACAATTCTTATTTAGTTAACACAGTGAAACAAGTTTATTATAGCTAGAAAACTGTAAGTCAGGGGTCTTTTTTTTCTCCCTTAGGTAAAAGGAGAATCAGCTGAACGGCTCTATATCCCCAAGGCATACCCCAAATTCATCAGTAAACTTTTGATTATAGAGACCAGGAAAGAATCAATTTTATTTGTGGTCGAGGAAGTTCAAGCCTAACAATGGGCACTGACACTCATTTGTTATGACTTGATCACGGGTCTGCTTTTTTGGTGAAACTTGTGGGCCCTAACAATCGAGATTTCTTTGTTCTAGCTTTCCTAACCGTGACCAAACAAGTCCCTAGCAAAAATACGTTTTCTCCGTAGTTACTGATGCTAAGGCAGCCGGCAAAACATCCTAATTTAGCACTGTAAACTATATGTGAAAAACACCTACTGTTTTTAACTATACAGGTTTTTTAGTTATTCTCTCTGGAGTTTCAGTAGAGTCACCAATTCAGCTGAGTGGCACTGCCTTGCCCAGGTGACATTACTTGAGGGAAGATCATCACCATGGTTAGGTGTGCCAGCAACACTGCCCAGTGAGGGGTTAGAGACCCCCATAGAACTTTCATACCACAAGAGGGACAGGGAGGCCATGGTAGCAACAAGCACGATAAGGTCCAGCAGTGGCAAAGAGCATTCAGGAGACAATCCCCCGGGAGGCCAAGGTAAAAACCTACTGTCACTCAGCTAAACAGTAGGCTGTCTTCCTGATGCTGGAATGCTGGCTGCTGTTCCCCTGCACTGCTCCCAGCAGGTGACCCAGTTACCTTTAGAACTGTTTAATTCCTATGAGAAAACGATTCTGTAATTTTGCCAAAGAGTACTTAGTCCACGTTAGACTCTAATTTCCAACGTGTTAATATTAAGGCAATAGAGCTGTTTATAAACTACAGACAGACAAAGGAAATGGGTAAAGGGACAAATAGATCCCAAAGGCACACTGTTCCACACTGTGCTTTCAGACTAAAGGCCTGGCTGTCTAGTTCCTTACTTAAGATGCCTTGTGGTGTACCGGTGAATAACTCTCTTCAAGGATGCCCACGGACTCAGTCCTCAGAACCATGTTGTTGCCTTACACAGCAGTAGAGTTTACAGTGTGGGTAGGATCCCAGAACAGGGAGACCAGCCTAGATATCCAGGTGGGGCCGATGTTACCGCAAGGGCCTGTGTGAAAGGAACGTGGAAAGTTCCAGCCACAGAGAAGGCTGCATAGTGAAGGAAGCAGGTTGGAGTGGCACAATTTCATAAAAAGAAAGACAGTGAGAGTGGGAAGGTAGGAAAAAAGCATGGAGACAAATGATGGGGAAAGGAGCAGTGAGCAGCTTCCTGAGATTGCGACCCCAAGTTTCCCTGTGGTTCCCATAGCAACAGTGACCCTACACAGGCCTCAAATGACCCCTCAATGGATGAACAATACTAAGCTACATTCCAGCTCTTCACAGGATTCAGGGCAGCTGCTGAGATGGGCCTGGGCTCTCCTACCCCCAACCCCATTATTTACAGAGTAGGTTCTGCTCTTGGCAACCTTATGGGGCACAGTAGTGGTTTCTCAGCCCAGTTTCATCGTTTTTATCCTTTTAGAGATCTTTGAGGGAAAAGGATTGAAACAGAAACACAAAGAAAAAAATACTCAAATGGCCAACAAGTTCATGAACGTATATTCGGTGTTATTAGATATATAACAAGGCAATAAAACCCAAAAAATACACCTGGGCAGAGGTGGCGCACACCTTTAATCCCATTCAGGAGGCAGAGGCAAGCAGATCTTTGTGAGTTTGAGGCCAGCCTGGCCTACAGAGTGAGTTCCAGGACAGCCAGAGTTACAACAAAGAAATTTTGTCTTGAAAAACAAAACAAAACAAAAAAACCAACAACAACAACTAAGTACAGTGAGAGACCTCCCTTATACCTCTAAGAGAGCTATACTCTAAAGACACTAGAACTGAAAGCAGTTGGATATTGGATATACGTACAATACTGGTAGTAAAATGGTATTGCCACCACTGAAAAGCATTTGGCAATTTTTAGTAATTTAGACTTTGATAGAATAACTCAGAATAGAGCAGCATATCGCCACAAAGTCTACTCCTAAGTATAGACCCAAAAGGTTAGAGAAGAGATATTCAAACGAAACCTGTACAGCACTCTTCAGTGTCACAGGTCACAATCCCACAAGAGTGCCAAACAGCAAAAGCATCCCTGAGCACATAGACAAGTTTTGGCATAGCCTTGCAATGGAATGTGACTTCACTGTGAAAAGATTGAAAACCGTACACCCTACAAATGATTGAACCTTGAAAATGCTTCTAATAGGAAAGAAACTGGCCAGAGAAGGCCATATAGTGTTTAAATTCGCATCCATGAAATATCAGTAATAGGCACATTCAGAGACACAGAACTGAAAACCAGCATTTGCCAAGAGATTCAGGGAAACGGGGAACAGCTGGTCATGGATAGTTGGCTTACTTTTACAGTGGTAAAATGTCCTAGAAATAGGTCACAGTTATAGCTGCACAACACTCTGAAAGTTCTAAATACACAATTGCACTCTTCCGAGTTGTTAAAATGATACATTTTATGTTTTCATAAATTTTATAATTAAACAGTCTGTGGGAAATGTACTTCACGAGACTTGTTTATTTATTTGCTTTTATATGAGACACGAGTATGCACACACATACATGCATACCAACGGTATGCCAATGGTAATACGTATATAAGTGGTTTGTGTTTGTCTCTGTCCAGATGCATATGTAATTAGCACATCCATGATTTATAATACATTGTATAATTATCCATAATTTAGAAGACTTATATCGCCTTGGTCATAATAACCATTTCAACTTACGGTTTTGCCACTGACACAGGAGACACCTCACATCTGGTTGTTCTCATGGTGCATTTGGGACCTGGCCTGTTCTTGTCCCACAAAGGTCCAGTCTGGGGTAGGCAACACCCAGATTCTCTGTGTGGTCTCTCCGAGGCAGATCTCCAACTTCACAAGAACTCTACTGTCAGCCTAGAGCTTGGAGTATGTTTTCTACAGTGGAGTAAAAGCCAGTGATTAGCATGTGTCTGGTTAGTTGTCTGATCTAGCCTCTGAGTAAAAGGGAATGCTCTGTGAAGATCACCTGACCTTTCATGTTTAATGGTTTAATGTGATACTGATGATTTAAACTGATTCAATAATGGGGGCCAGTCAGTAAAGAGACCAATATGTTGATATTTGATACTTCACAAAAAACATTACAGAGCTTTGCAAAATAATGTAAATTTCTCAAGCAAATGACCGAGTTGCCTTCTGTACTGAAAAACGAAGGAAACAACCCTTGCATTTTATTTTTTTAATTAGTTTTGTTTAGCAAAATAGTCCAGAAATAGTTCTTCCTATTGATCAGCAGGTGGCACTGTGAATGTATCTTTGAAATTAAAAACACAATGGTCATTTTCTTTAATCCCTCAATTTCATAGGACATTTGATATGATTTGTTGTCATTGGAATAAATGTCACTAGTATTGACAATGGATACTCGTAAAATTCTGAAAGTCTCCCTCTCAACTGTCAATTCAAATACTTCATAGAAGCAACTTTTAAAATATTATCTGTATGTTTAATGAACATCTACTTTCTTGTAGATCGCTCTTGATTACATCCTTACGCACAGCTACCTACTTAGTCCCGGGAACCTCAGAGGTTATTGTTTCCACTTTCCAAAGAGAAAACTGGATCTCACATGGGTTTACAGTCTTTCCCCAAGTCAAAGGCCTCAGTGAGGAAGAGAATCAAGCTTCAAAATTATGTCATGTCTGGTTCCCGGGAGCATAACCATGGCCATGCCACAGTACTAGAGCATTTCAAAATTTCAGAAAGCTCCTTGGTGAATGTCTAGGTTAGATTTTCCTAAGTACTGAACATGCTGATAGCCCTAATTCAGGGCGTTAAAGATGTTAGTCTTCTAACATCTTGCTATTATTTTTGGGGTTTTTTGGTGGTTTTCAGGTAGAATAAAAATGTCTCTACTGTAGGAGGACAGGTAAGTAGGTAGCTTTGGCTAACCCACATCTCCTCTTCTTCACATCAGTTCTCAAAGTAACTGCAGGATGTACCGTGAGTTCAGTGTTTTGGGAAGGGAAGAACTGGCTGAGACAGCCTCAAGTTCAAGAACAGGAGGGTATTTTACATTTGAGTGGGCACAGAAGTATAAAAGCAAGGGCAAAGTGCTTTCAGAGTCCCTGGGTACAGTCCAAGGTGAGACATGAACATATAAGATGCTGTCACTCTAGGGCAGCTGTGCTGAGCCTTGGGGATTCTCCGTGAATCTCAGGCAGTATGCTCTTCTTGTCTGTCTGTAATAAATTTGCCTGACTTGAGCAAGGACTATCTCACTAGACTCATGGAAGTGGCAGAAAACATCTGTCCCTGCCATCATAATCCACATCCATTCCACGGGCAACAACTTCTTTCAATAAACCCAGGCTAACTTCCTGCCTTCATCAGAGATGAAGAGAAACCATGAACAGCTGATAGTGAAGACACTAGTGCTCGAGAGCTGCAGACCAGTGGTTTTATACCTTGTCTACCTGCAGTATACGATGCATGTACTATGTCCCTCTTTAAGACTTCCCCAGCTCTCAATTCTTCTGTCTTGAATCTTTGTCACTGTATTGAAGTTATCCAAATGTCATCAGAATAGGTCTCACTTTTCTACAGTGTCAGGGTGAATGCTTCCTCTCTTTCATGGGTATTTCTCTGTATCCAGTCAGCTAAACCACTTTTAAAACCTGTTCCCTTGCTCCTGGTACACTGAACATCTTCCTCTTGCTTGGCTTCTTCTGTTGTTCATCTGTTCGCGGTGAGACCAACATAACCAGCTTTTGGTCTGTAGCTGTTCACTGATCAGCATTACTTGTCATTAGAGAAAGGAAACTCCAAAGAGACAGCAAAACCTACCCATGGATGTCTAAAGTTAAGACAACCAAGAGTACCAAGTGTGGTCCAGTATACAGAATAACCAATGGCAATGGAAACAGGAAGTAGATGGAAGTAGATGAGTGTATTTTATTGAAAACACACTAATATAGGATGCTGTCATTACATTTAACAGCATTTACTGATGTGAAGTAAACACACCGGCCCATTTTCCGTTGGGTGACCTGAACCACTTCCTGGCTGGATGAGGCTGGACCCCCGCACCTTCTGGGCTGGCTAGTTTTATGTCAACTTGACACAAACTACAGTCATCTGAGAGGAAAGAATTTTAACTGAAAAAAATGCCTCCATAAAATTGGGCTGTGGTCAATCCTGTAGGGCATTTTCTCCATTAATTAATGGTTGATGGTGTAGGGAACAGCCCATTGTGGGTGGGGCCCCCTTGGATGATGGTCTTGGGTTCTATAAAAAATCAGGCTGAACAAGCCATTAGGAGCAAGCCAGTAAGCAGCACCCCTTCATGACCTCTGCATCATTTCCTGCTTCCAGGTTCCTGCCCAGCTTGGGTTCCTACCCTAACTGCTTTCAATGATGAAATGTTATATGGAAGAATGAGTGAGATAAACCTTTTCCTCCCCAACTTGCTTTTGGTCTTGGTGTTTCATCAAAGTGGTAGTAACCCTGACTAACCACTCTCTTAGAAAGATAGAAAGTATATGTGGCCAAAGTGAAGATTGGGGAATCTGCTGAAGCAACAGAGGCACCACCAGAGTTAGAGAGGTAGTGATGTAAGGCTTACATTGAACATCCAGGGAACACAGAGGAAGGACCCATTCACACCCCCACCCAATAGGTTTGCAATGGGGTTTGAAATTAACATGAAACATAGGATGGTCTGTGAGAGGAGAGCCTATTGAGATTTCCAGGAAAGACAATTACACCTCGAGTCTGCGTGCAGTCACAAAGTACAAAGCTATCCATACCATAAACCCAGAGATGATGCTAGCATGGGGCACTGGGGTCATCCTCCAGGTTTAATATTGACTACATCCCTTACAGAGACATCATAGTAGAATCATATAAAAACAAGTAATAGAAGCTAGTGGGATGGCTCCAGCAATAAATCACTTGCTTCACCAGCACTAAGACCTGTGTTCAATATCCAGCATCTGCGTGAAAATCTAGACACGGACTTTGTAATCTGAGAACAGGAGAGGCAGAGATAGGTGTATCTCCGGGTTTTGCTAGCCAGTTGGTGAGCTCCAAGCAACTGAGAAACCCTCAAAAGACAGGCAAAAGATACCTGAGAACTATACCCAATGTTGCACATATATAATGCACAGAGACAGAAAGAGGGAGAGAGAGAGAGAACACCACAAACATGCATACACATACATTTAAAAAGTTATCAGCAGATGACCTGCGGTTAAGAGTAGAAAGATTATAGTTGTGGACTTTTTCCTTTACTTTAATGGGGACAAATGAAAGAGAAATTCAATATGTAAAAGTCAAAACAGTTAGAAAAACAGCTTGAGAAATGCAATCTTCTGAGGAGGAGGCTGAAGACTGAAAACCACAGCAAATTCATAAAGAATCACCACAGACTTCCAGTGAGCTCTCCAGAAAGACAAAGTTGTCCATTTAAAATCAGTAACTAGCTGTATAGCAAGAAAAAGCATTCTGGGAACTAAACACAACAATTCACTGAGTTCCAGGAAAAGTAAGGAGCAATAACCCATGCTTCCAGTAGCTGATGTATCTTTTTTTTAACTTCAAGAGTGAGAGGAGACTCCTATAAGCTTCAAGGAAACAAAAGCCATACAGTAAAGAGCACCAAACACCCCTTCCATACCAGACAAGACAGGACACTGACCAAGCAGAGTGGAAACAGCTACCCTGAAATGCACTGGACCACAAAGCATTCAACATCCAAGCAAATGCCCATCCAGTGACAGGAGGAAGACATTCTAGACTTACAGATTGGTGGATCCTTACGAGTGCACTTTCCCTTTTAACCTCACATGATCACAGTGTCACCCATATTACAAGTAACATGCAGATGAGAAAACTAATGAAAGTAAATATATAAATGGTTGAAGCAAGCAAGTGTAGTATTTTATCAGGTTGGATGCTATTGGCAAAAACCAACAGGAAAAAAATCTCACTCAACTGACTAAATTTTGAAAAATATTTCCCCTTGAAACCCCTGTAAATCATCTTTGTTTTCCTAGCTACCCTCATGATACCAAGATGGCTGCAAGACATGGAGACATGACTCTATTCAGTAGATAAAATGGACTGTTTTCTTATATTTTGGCATCTATTAATAAGAAGTTTTCCTAGATTTCCCCTTTTATTTACAAGAATCATACCCTATGTGTATGATTAAATTAGCACTTAAGGAAACCCTCATGTCTGAGTTAAAACAGACTGGGAGTTTCCTACCTAAGCACTATGGATATTTTAAGCTGGATAATTGGTTTGGGGGAGTTTCTGCACCCTCTCTAGGAGTGGCTCAATGAGGCCCAGAGGCTTCCCGAGCACAATAAACTATTGCAATGGCTGCTGGTTGTTAACTAGAAATAGGTGATAAAACACTATTGCTGAAAACGCCACACACTATAGTTCCAGGTCTAAGAATTGAGTTGGAACAGAGTTGGAAGCTTCTACAAAATGTTCCAGAAGAACTCAGCGGTAAGCATTGCTTCCAGGACCAGTTGGAAGATGGACAGCACTGGGGAGGTGACTTGCCCACACACCAGAGAGCCCAGAATTCAATTTTCAGGAATTTCACTGCAAGTTAAACACAGCCATTCTCTAAAACTAAATGATACAAATTCAGAAATTGGGTACAAAAACAGAAATACCCAAAACAAACGAACAAACAAAAAAGATTGCAGAGAGAACCAAATCATGAAAATATTAAAAATTTTAAAGCAATTTTTATTCACCCCCTCCTCTCTCTCTCAAAGAAAGGAAGAAGAAAGTTTGATCTCTTTAGCTCTTTTTTAGATGCCTGTAATCTGAGTCACCCTGAAGAATTTCTATTTGCTTTGTGTCTAATCCACAAAGCTCGCTGCACTCCCACTGGGAACAATGGTCTACACACAGTTTCTACATTCTGCTGTGTGCATTCCCCTTCCCCGCCCCTCTGCTGCTGCCTTTCCCCCCCTGTTTTCTTTCCTTTTTCTTACAGTGTTGAAATCTAGTCGAATGTCCAATTGCCTTGGAAAGTAAAAGGTAGAGGAAAAAGCACAAAGAGTTCTTTTTATGAAGACGTGTCATTTTATAAAGATATGAGATCTTCATTTAGAGTGAAGAGAGCATTCTCTCTGCAGAGCACGAGAACTGGGAAGAAGCTGTGTTCTTGGGACAAGCCTGTTTGTGAGCACACAGGTGAAAGCCCTCTTATTGCCATGGAGCTGAAGTTATAGGTCAGGTGTGTGTCTATAAATCCACACCCCTTTGCAACGAGGAACATCCAGAATACACTTCAAACGAGAGAGCGTTGGGCAGCACAGGTAAGCAAGCAAAACTTCCAGACTAACCAGTGTTCATCTCAACCTCTGCTACATTTAAGTGTTCAATTTTCTGCAATTTAAAAGTGAGGCTCTTGGTTAAAAATGGGGAACACAAAATGAGGCTATACCCTGCTGCTGCTGTTGCTGCTGACCTGGATCCCCGTGCTGGCTTCATAGTTACTCTCAATTCATATTAGTAATAGAATGAGCTAGAAATAACCCAAAATGATGCCTTAAAAAATATCTGGGTGCTAACAATAGTGGTTCCTTTTATCTTTAAGAGCTTTATTTTATTTTTAAAATAACTTGGTTTTTAAATGTAGTTACCTTTAGTTTGTGTACATTGGTGTTTTGCCTGCATGTATAATCTATGTGATTGTGTCAGACCCCCTGGAACTGGAGTTACAGACAGTTGCGAGCTGCTTTGTGGGAGCTGAGGATTGAACCCAAGTCCTCCGGAAGAGCAGCCAGTGCTTTTGACCACTGAAACATCTCTCCATCCCCTAAAGTTTTATTTTAAAATGTAGACATTTTCAATATTGAAGTAAATAGCTTATGTTAAATTACATTTCAAAAGTACAAGCCTAATGTCAGAAATGCTAATTGGTCAGGAGGTAAAGCCTATGGGTAGACATGAGGGTTGGTGTTCCCAAGGGCATCAGATGCTGTTGTGTCTTGATAATCATCCTAATTCCTCCAAATGGCCGTCCCTTCCACCCGGGACTTAAGGACCCTCAGCAAGTCACACTCTAATGAAGGAAAGTATCATTCATCTCAAATAGTATACAAGTTGTATTACTACAAATAAAGACAGTGTATTTTTTGGAGTATCTAACAAAGGTTTTAACTTTGTGTGTAAAAAGGTGCTTAACAATAGTACATAAATATTTAATAAGTACATAAATACTTGAAATTAAGAATTGGGTTCCCCTTCGATTCTAAACTTGGCCTGAAAATAGCACAAATGATGAAGTTACATGTTTTCTTTTCTTAATGTAGATTCCACCTGTTCATCTCTGTTCCTAACATCTAGAACTTTCCAATATTTTCTCCAGATTAACTTTTCTTAACTCATCCTTCTAAGATCCTAAAAGAATCTGAAGCATTTCTGGACCTTCTCGAGGAAGAAGAAGAGAGTACATAAAGCTTTACAATCTCAGGAATCTTAAAATTTACTTTTTTTTTTTTTAGCTTTTTTCTACCGGTCTACTGTAGACCTTCTAGAAGCTGATATGACCCTATTGTTGGTTGTTTTTTAAAGTTCTCGACTGCAGCCTTCAGCCTGACTCAGCTGGCCTCCCCAAGTTGGGCTGGTCATCCCAGGCTGCTAAAACCCACCACAGCTTTCACTCCATCTTCCAGGTACAAGATGGCCAGACCCGAAGGGAACAAGATGACAGTCTGAAATGTTTTATGATTTAATAAGCTATAAGAACTGAAACTGATAGTGTTATCAGACACCATGGTTACTGTTTAACAGGGTTTTAAGAGCCTGAACACAAAGAAGGTAGTAAATGGTCCTACTGGCAATTGTGGATGAAAGTAATTTCAATAAGACTAACCTGGGGTGGCAAACATCCTCAGTTCAAAGATGGGACAGATAGACACCACTGAGAATGAGAACACACTGGAACAAAAAGACAAAAAGCATCTAGAGAAACCAGAGTCTGGAAATCTCCACTAAGCTGTTGTCCTCAAGATCGCAAATGCTATTTCATGTTTTGCTGAGACCAAATTATTGTGTCTTACCAATATTTCCATTTTCCACAATTCTTAATAGAGCCAAATATAGCCACATTCAAGCAGAATAAGTAAGCAGTTGTTCATTAAATTTGGATTAGGAAATTTCATTACTATTGTGGAATTCACTTCCAAATAACACAAATATGCAGCAAAAAATGTTTTAAAATTTTTAAACAAACATGAAGGATACCTGTAGATGAGTTTCTACTATGTTATCCATGTTTCATTTTAGCAAGGTGGCAGTGCTTGACACTTCAGAGAGAAGAGTTGCAAACTGAAAGGTAAAAGGCTGACTGTTGGAAAGGACAGGGAAGTCATGTGACCGCAGAGACGCTGACAAACAAGGCTCATCCATATTCTGCTTCGCTTCTTATTTTCAGCTGGAGCAATGCTTTTTCATATCTAATCTCACTTTGCTGTAGAGTTAAGATGTTTTCAGCTGTCAGGCCCAGAAAGCTGAAAAGACAAAGAACCTTTGTGCTTGCTGTGGGTCAACTTTGCTTTGCATATTGCAGTTTGAAGGTGATTAAGGAACAGGATCATTTTTTTAGTTTAACTGAAGAGCTACACACACCATAGTGACCTCAGGGGTAGCTGGGCGCCCTTAACCTGCTTTCAAATGTCACTCTGTGGCAGGATTTCCAGAACCTTCACGAACTCAATACCTACTAAGAAGACGCAATCTTTTTAAATGGTTAAAAACAATCCCTAGAGATTATCTAATATGAGATCAAAAGAAGAACCTGTCAGCATGGGTTTTGTCCAAATATCTTTGCATAATAGACTGTTGAAAATGATCAGATCCTGAAAACTATATTCTTCTGTCTAGCTGCCTGGGAGTGACTCTCTGGAAGACATAATGCTACGTTCAGCTCTGGCTCTCTGTCTCTTGCTGGTCACAGTTTCCTCCAATCTTGCCATTGCTATCAAGAAAGAAAAGATCGCTATCAAGAAAGAAAAGAAACCCCCTCAGACACTCTCGAGAGGTACTGTGATCTCACTGTAATTTCTAAATTCAATCATCTTAACTGTTTTCAAAATATCTGATATATCTGTCTGTAGTTGAATTATAAGCAAAAAACCAGATTAGTTGCTATGTGTCACTTGAAAACAGACTTTTCTGAAGGGGGGATCATTTATTTTAAACAGTAAATAACCAAATTTGAAAGAAACAACAACATTTGGCATTTGGGTTGTATTGTTGTTGTTTTTGAAACAGGGTCTTACCATGTAGCCTTAGCTGGCTCGAAACTTCTCGTGTAGACCAGGCTAGTTTCAAACTCTAGAGATCCGCCTGCTTCTACCTCCCAAGCGCTGGAATTACAGGTGCACACCACAATGCCATAATCATTGACCTAAGTGAATTAATCCAACTTCCGCTTGGCAATCACAGTCTATGAAAGGCAATATATACTGCAGAATAAAGGGCAAAATATTTCCCTGCATATAACTTATCACATAGCTCTCCATACAAACATAATAGTTGTAAAATAAATAGCTTAGTAACCTTAAACAACCCGAGGCCAAACTACCAACTGCTCTTCAAGCTCTTCCATAGTGGAGCTGAGTGGCATTTAGTCTTATACTCCTGGGAGTCCGTTTAGGTGTTGATATAAAACTCTGCAACAGAGTGTTATTATTACATTTATCTATTTATTTATGAGATCAGAAGATGACTTGCTGAACTTGCTGAACTCTATTATCTCTTTGCACCATTTGGGTTTCAGGGATTGAACTCAAATCATAAGTTTGAGCAGTAGGAGCCTTTACCTATTAAGCCATCATGTTGCCCACCCCACCCCCCTTTTTGGGAAAATTTCATGAAAACAAATTGGAGTATATATACGGCTTACTTTGAACAACTTGGTTCTGCTACTTTAGTTATTAAGATGCTGCTTTAATTGAGAAAATGACTACTAAAGCTGAGGGTCACTGTTGAGAGCTGGGTTATATTTATATTTGGTTTATATTGTTGTTTATATTGTTTATATTTGTTGACCCTTTGGCTATCTATTTCTGTGTTAGAAATGGCTGAAGAATGAGGGGAAAAGCAGAAGCAGGTGGAAGGAGTCTGAGTTCAGAGTTAGTGAAGCCCTTTAAAGCAAAGCACAGCACCAGACAGTTAAGGATTGATGGAGATGATAGAGCAGGGAGAAAACAGAAGATTGGTGAGGGAAAGGAATAGATGGTTTGAAAAATGCATGTAACTGTGACCAAAACATTTCCTAACATCCTTTTAACAAAAGAACTACCCAGGACCCAGTCCAATGCCTAGCAGTCAACAGATAATAAATGCATAGCTTATGAATGAATAAAATCCTAGAAGATCAAAAAGCATAGCCAAAGCTAGAGACAAAGTATTGCCATGAACCTGGAAGAGAATTTAGATTCTGTCACATTTGGCCCATTGTGGTTGTGACCCAGACTATATGAAAGCAGTTATAACACAATATATCTCTCTGCAGAACTACGGACATTTGGAAGATATATATATATATATATATATATATATATATATATATATATATATTCCCAGGGACTAATGGTTTAAAACAGAACAGATGATTCTTTAATGTTTATGGAACTAAACTGGGGAGGAAAAGAGAATTGGAATATTTCTACTGCTAAAGCTCTAATATTTGAGTGACATTTACAACAGATAAGAGCAGCTGGAGAAATAGCTCAGCAGTTAAGAGCACTTGCTGCTCTTCCAGGAGATCTGGATTCAAGTCTCAGTATGCATATGGAAGCTAACAACCATCTATAACTCCAGATTTCAGGTAATCTACTTCTTACATTCCTGAGCACCAGAGCACATGTGGTGCATATACATACACGTAAGCACAAAAAACCATACACAAAAAATTAAAAATATAAAAAAATCGGATGGATTTCTTTGTATTTGCTCTTCTCCCTGGGAAGTAGCTAATCTGTGGCCACTGGCTCAGCTTCGGGGAAGAAAGCACAGGGTGGGTCCTCCATGGGTCTGGGCAGGTCTTTGGTTAGAGGCTGAGAACAATGGGAAACAGCATTCCTAGAAGACAGATTTTGGCCAATCAGCTCAGTTTATTTAAGCATGGATAGTTACATTTATAGGGTAAAAAGGGGGAAGGGTCCTTGGCACCCAGGGACCATTGGTTAAGACAGTGATACTGGGGCAACTCCATTTACATTTATCTGGGTGGTATAGTCCTGGAAAAGCCTGTTCTGCATAGGGAGTGGTCTCACAGGGGCAGGAGGAAGACACCCCATCAGAAAATTGGTGTGGCCCAAGGTCTTTCAGACACACCAGTCAGATAAGCATCAACCAGGCCACTTTCCTTTGAAACAGAATGCTGTGAAGCAAGGCAGCATTAGAATTTAGCTGGGTTTTTTCAGAGTAAGAAAGGGGAACAACCAAATGCCTTCCGCTCCCAGGGTGAAAATTCGAGGGTTCAAAGCATACTTTGACCCCCCTCTTAGCTCTAGGACAGCCCCACATAAGTCTTTTTTTTAAAAATTGAATCAAAGAAAGAAAAGTAAGCAAGAAAGGGACTGCTTTCATATTTATAGAGTAAGTTAATGTGAAATGTGCTGAAGCAACATCAGATCATCTTTCAGCATCATTCTAGAGAAGATGACTACGGCTAGGGTGAAGAATTAAAGCAATGAAGAGGTCTTCCAATGTTAAGATACTAGATCTAGCACAAGCAAATCTATTGTGTAGCCATTATTGTAAAATGGTACAGTGACTTCGTAGAACAAAGCCAGGTGTGACGGTGTTCACCTTTAATACCAGCACTTGTGAGTTTAAGTCACCCTGGCTCCAGGACAGCCGAAACTACTATAAGCTGGGTGGTAGTGGCGCATGCTTTGAATCCCAGCACTGGGAGGCAGAGTCAGGTGGATCTCTGTGAGTTCAAGTCCAGCCTGGTCTACAGAGTTTGTTCCAGGTCAGCCAGAGTTACAACAGAGAAACCCTGTTTTGAAAAACAAAACAACAACTATTACTACATTGTTAAAATAAGATTATGGCGCTTAATGGAGAGTCCAGCGTTGAATTTTCCAATGCTTTTTATTAATCACAAACCATGTCAAATCTCAGGGAATTCTATACCCGGGCAGCTAGGCCAAGAGCTCACTCCAAGGCTTCTTCACCCATCCTCTCCTCTCCATTCTTCTCCGTCCTTCCGCTCCTCCTCCTCCTCCACCTCCTCCTCCCTCCTTGCTCCACCCCTCAATCCCCAGGTGTTTTCTCCCTGTTTTCACACAGACCCTCAATCAACAAATAACAGGAATCTCCTGTGCGGAGTGGAAGCTTGGGCTGGCACAGAGATGTAAACAAGAGACTAATCTTAACTAAAATATTATCCACAACTAAACATACCACAACATCTCACCCTTTTTGTTTAAAATAAGAACAATATTGACTCAATCAAATGAAGCTAAGACATAAAGTTATAGTCTATCAAATATCAAATCCAAAGTTCAGCAGACTGCTCATGCAGTTCAAAAGTCTTTGTGACTGCAAGTGTCCCATAACATCAAGTATCAAGTCCAAAATTCACCATTTGTTCATAAAAATTCACCAACTGTTCATAAAAGTTTACCAATCGTTCATAAAAGTTCACCAATTGTTTATAAAAGTTCACCAATTATTCATAAAAGTTCAATGTTTAGCAAAATGCTTGTGCAGTTCAAATGTCTTTGAAGAGAATCAGAGGTAGCAGAAGACAATGTGGTAGGAAATTGTTGGCTCATGTTTTCTGTGATAGGGGCCTGAGCCGGGCCCCCAAGGGCATTTCCCGACAGCAAGGAGTTACCTTGAATATCGGTTACAGATCTACACTCATTAGACCAATGTCTGCCTTTCCCACACCTTCTACATATTCCAGGAAACTGAGGTTTTCTTCCTGGCTTATTATCAGAGAAAACATTATTTCTAGGATCAGTTTGTCTACAGTCCTTTTTAAAATGACCTGATTTTCCACAGCCAAAACATCTAACCTTTTGATTTTTAAGACCTTGAACAATTGCTTGTCCAGTCATAGTGGCATTGTAAGCATTGGATCCAATATCAGTAGTAATTTTAATCCATTGATCCAAAGAAGCTGTTTTTAATGGCCTTATTGACTTTTGGCATTCTGAATTAGCATTTTCAAATGCCAGAGATTTAATTAACACTTCCCTTGCTTCTGAGTCTGAAATTGTCTTATGGACAGCAGAAGTCAATCTCTGTAAAAAATCAGTGAATGGCTCATTTGGGCCTTGCATGATCTTAGTAAATGACTCAGACTCTTTCCTGGCTCTTCAACTTTATCCCAAGCATTTAAAGCCGCTGTACGACATTGAACCAAAATATTATCATCAAACTGAATCTGCACTTCCAGCTCAGCACATTGACCTTCACCTATCAACTGATCTTTGAAAATATTAACGCCTCTAGCTCGTTATGTTGTTCTATTGCCAAAGCTTCTTCTCTCCACCATGTAATCCATTGTAATTGAGGACCGGCTTCTAATACAGCTTTTGCCAAGTCCCTCCAATATTGAGGAATGACTCGGTGTTGAACAGCCCAGTTGTTCAATATCTGTTTTACATAAGGAGAGTGCATTCCATAGGCTACTATTGCCTCTTTAAATCTCTTTAAATCTAGCATGTCTGTAGGTTGCCATCCAAGTTCATCATAGCCCTGCATCCTGTTTATAGTTACTGGATAAACCATAGTTGGTTTTCTTAAAACCTTTGGCTGCCACATTGCATTATAAGGTGGAGCAGTAGGCTCTGAATTCTCTGACTGAGATAGGCTTTACTTCCTTCCATCAAGTGTTCTAATTTTGCTACCAAAGTTTGCATTTTCGCATTCCACTTCTCATCTATTTCTTTTAAGGCTGCTTCTTGTGAGAAGCAAGTAGATTCTGCTTTTCTTTTCATCATTTTAAAATTTTCTGATTTTGCTCTAAATTTATCTCCTGTATCTAAGTCAATATCCTGTAAAGGGCCAGGAGATTTCCCTTTTCCTTCTGCACTGACAGTTTTCCTTGAAAGAGCACAGTATACCATGATGGCTATTGATAATACCATGTGAAATACCAGAATAACAAAAACCATAATCTGTATTATGCTAGTTTCAGTTGAAGTATTTATCTCTTCATCTACTGTTTTCATTACTACGACATCCTTAACAAAACTATACAGAGCCCAAGTGCCCTGTGTTATAATATTTTCCATTTTTAACATGGAAAATTTTTCTTTTCCAATCTTACTAATCCTCTCCTTCCTTAGGAGACTTCTGTGTAATTTTCTTTTATTATTTCTGTCTTACTGTGGCTCCCACTTTCCAAGGAGCATTCTCTTTATTACCTTCTCCTTTTACAGAAGGTCTATAAATCTGTGACTCTTTTCCTGGAACTTTATTAACCTGCACCTGTGTGCATTTTTTCTTTAATTCTGTCTCTTTCTCTTTAGCTCTCCTCTTTCCACAGGAGGCCCTACTCCTTCTTTATTTATCCTGTATCTTACTTTACCTTTCCTGCGTCTTCTTTCTTCTTTTCTTCTTTTTTCTGCCTTGGCTCTCGCTGTCCCGTGTTGTCTGTCATTTCCTTGTAGACTCTGTGTCTGGACTCTCCTGTCCCGCATTGTCTGTCTTTTTTTGTTTGTCTTCTTTCTTCTTTTTTCTCGTGTGTCCTTGCCACGCGTTGGTGTGCCAAGTGTTAAAATAACATTCTGGCGCTTAATGGAGAGTCCAGCGTTGAATTTTCCAATGCTTTTTATTAATCACAAACCATGTCAAATCTCAGGGAATTCTATACCCGGGCAGCTAGGCCAAGAACTCACTCCAAGGCTTCTTCACCCATCCTCTCCTCTCCATTCTTCTCCGTCCTTCCGCTCCTCCTCCTCCACCACCTCCTACTCCTCCTCCCTCCTTGCTCCACCCCTCAATCCCCAGGTGTTTTCTTCCTGTTTTCACACAGACCCTCAATCAACAAATAACAGGAACCTCCTGTAGGGGGTGGAAGCTGGGGATAGCACAGAGGTGTAAACAAGCAAGAGACTAATCTTAACTAAAATATTATCCACAACTAAACACACCACAACACTACATACAGAGATCCTGTCTCAAAACAAAACTACAACACACACACAAAAGAAAGAAAAAGGAAAAAAAGAGAAAAGTTAAAATACAGTTACCATTGAACTCAACAATTCTACTTCTTCCTATAATCCCCCCAAAAATGAAAATACATACCCATTCACAAACTTGTTCTTATATGTTCACTTATAAGTTCACTCTTATATGTTCATATATGTTCTTATATGTTCATTACTCAACAACATCAAAATGTTAAGATAAGGCAAATTTCCATCAACAGATGAACACATAAAAAGTGGTGTCAGTATGACTACCGATGTGATGTAACACTATGACCAAAGAAACGTTGAAAGGAACGGGTTTATTTGGCTTACACTTCCACATTGCTGTTCATCACTGAACAAAGTCAGGACAGGAACTCAAACAGGACAGGAAGCTGAAGGCAGTAGCTGATGCAGAGACCCTGGAGGAGTGCTGCTTACTAGCTTGCTTCTCATGGATTGTTCAGCCTGCTCTCTTATGGAATTCAGAATGGCCCGCATAGGGATGAAACCCACAGTGGGCTGGGCCCTCCCCTATCAATCACTAATTAAGAAAATGCCTTACAGTTGTATTTTATGGAGGCATTTTCTCAGTTGAGGTTCCTTCCTTTCAGATGAGTCTAGCTTGTGTCAAGTTTACATGGTTTTAGCCAGGATAATTGATCCCCTTATTAACTTGACACACAAACATATCATTGTTAAACCACAACCATTCCTCTCTTGTTTGTCCCCAACATCGTACAGTAATATCAACATCACAACATAAAACATTTTACAAATGCTTTAAAAATTCAGTCTCTCAACTGTTGGCTCCGGTAAAGTAAAAAATAAATTAAATACTTTCTTATTTCAAAAGTGAAGAACAAGGGCTTACTCACAATTTGAAAAAAGCAAAACAAATCCCAAGACTATAATTAACTCAATGTCCAATTATCTGGAATTCATTTCCATCTCTGGGCTCCTCCAAAAGGCATGGGTCACTTATCTGGCTTCACCCTCTGCAGCATATACAGTTTGTCCTCCAGCTGACTCCACTCCACTGCTGCTGCTGTTCTTGGTGGTCATCCTATGGTACTGGCATCTCCAAAACACTGGGGTCTTCTGCTGTATCTGGACTGCACTTGATCCAGTAGCCTCTCATAGACTCCCTTCATGGTGGCAAGCCTCAACTTTTCTGCTTTGCCCCTTCAATCCTGGACCTTCATCTGCCACTGAGCCTGTACCTCTTCTGGCCTCTCACAGTACCAAACCTCAGTTTCTCTCCATGACCTCTTTCTGCCTTTAAAACCAGTACCACTTAGATGCTTCTTACACTATGAAATTCAACTGCCAGCAAGAGGTACAACCGTGGCTGCCTCCAGAACACAGCTTCTCTGTGCTTTCAGGAAACACGTCCCAGAAAACTTCACCTCAACAATGCTGGTCTCAATCATCACTAATTTCTCAGCTCCAACCAACCAGTATCACATATACCAGTTGCTATGGGGTATTACCAGAGAAGACTGATCAGACATGGGCTTGAGCCAATAGAAAACGTTTGTTAGCCAGCTGGCAACTACACTGGGTGTTCAGGATCCCAGTGTAACCCTGAGCCTTTCTCAGGATGAGCTTTTAAGCACAAAAACATTATTCTGGGTTGACATATTTCAGTTAACAAAAACAGTTAGCCAGAAGTGGAACTACAGAGGCTAAAAAGCAAAGTTAGTACACTTTGAGACTTCCCCAGAACTGTATGGACTTTGATGGATTAGACCTTTGTTTTAGTTTTGGCAGGTGGTGCTGTCTATGTGCTGAGTCTTACAGCCCAAGTGGCATTTCCATCATGGAGTCAGTTTTGCTAAGGTCTCAGGACCTACTAAGGTCTGGGGCCCTGTTAGACCTCCAACAAAGCAAAGGTTTCGCTTTAATAGTTCTGGTACCTTGTTAATCACAAATGATTCTTCAGCCCCACAGATTCTTCAACAAAAAGCCTACTTTCCTCTGAAGCTTCACAACCCTGGTCTCCATAGTTTGCATAGCTATCAACATTCTTATCTTCCAAGCTCCCACAGAACAGCCCATTGAGCTCTCACTCAGTGATTTTTCTAGCTCAAAGTTCCGAAGTCCTTCCACAATCTTCCCAAAACAACATGGTCAGGTCTGTCACAGCAATATCTCATCATCCTGATACCAACTTCCTTCACTGCCTAAGTTTGGCTCTATATAATGGAAAAGTATTAAGCCATAGACAGGTTATTAAGCACTAATATATGACAGAACATAGATGAACTCTGAACTCTGAAAATATGCTAAGTGAAATAATTGAACCACAAAGACCACATAGTGTTTATTTCCACTTACATGAATTGCCCAGAATAGACAAACTATCCAGGTAGAATGTAGTTTAGGGGTTTCTTAGAGGTGGGGAAGATCGAGAGAATGGAAGGTGGATGACAACTAAAGAATATATGCTCTAGAGTTCACAAGATCGCAGGTAAAAGTGCTTACTGCCAAGCCTGGAGACCTGAATATAACTTCCAGAATCCTCATACTGACAGGAGGGAGCCCATGCCCTCGAGTCGTCCTCTGAAGTCCACATTGGTGTTGAGACACATTATGCCCCCCAACACAGACAAATAAATGGATAAATAAATGTAATTAGTTTTTCTTAAAAAAAAAAAACAAACAAACTGAGTTTACTTTGAAGTGGTGGAAATGTTCTAAAATTGGTTATAGTGTTGGTCACATAACTCTGGTAATATATTACAGAGAATGTACACTTTCAATGGGTGAGTTGAATCACATGTGAATAATATCTCAGTAAAGTTTTACCAAAGAGCAAATAAAGGAAAGAAAAAGAAACACAGAAACATGTTTATCTACTTTGTGATTCGCCTTTAATTCCGGCTGCTCCGTATCTGTGGTATCAAATGTAGACACCGCAGGCTGACACTGGAACACAGAGGAAAACCTGAGTCTAACTAACTGCCCAATATTTCTTTTATGATAATTCAGTCTCCCTCATCTGTATCTGGGGCAGGTCCCAAACACTCCGCAATGTTCCTAGATGCCTAGATGCTCTATACATTCTACTTCTCAAAGGATTTATTCTTTAATCTCTTGCATGCACTCACATCTACTTCTGTCTTCTAAGGCTTCTCTCTGATTCTCTCTGAAGTCATAACTTTCTCTTTCTCTCTCTTCGACTTTGGGTATTTCCAGAATACTGAGAGTGTGTGTGTGTGTGTGTGTGTGTGTGTGTGTGTGTGTGTGTGTGTGTTTCCAAACATGAAGTTCTCATTCTTGAGCATTTTTAGAGTACACAGTCAAAGTAGAATTTGGAACTCCTTTCCCACAATGTGCACTGTCATTGGAGCAGTCACATCCTTTGGCACTCAAGATACGAAGGCACTTTGTAGTACCATCCAAAAGACTCTTGGCAGTTTTTTTTTTTTAAGTATGCTACGATAACTGTTATTTGTACATTCTAATGTGTGTTATATGTGCATTCTAAATGCTAGATATTTTGCATGACCAGAGATGTGTCTTCATTCAGTGCTGATTGGTACTTAGTAGGTTCAGGGCTGGGTCTTGAGCTTTGATGCACACTCCCAAATCCTCCAATATACAATCTGATAGGGTACTACTTCTCTGTATCCAGATATAATTTACTATCTTCTACAACGTATGTCAGCCAACAGCTTTAGAGCTTTTATGGGTCTGTATATTGACCACTCCTTTGCTCACCAGACAGAGACCTATAGCCCTGAAATAATGCATTGGTTTGTCTCTTCTTCAGGATGGGGAGATGACATCACTTGGGTGCAAACATACGAAGAAGGTCTTTTTCATGCTCACAAAAGGTAAAATCCCTCTCAGTTACTATTCTCATGCCATCTCTCCTGCCTCATGGAAGAACCAGATACTGTTGTGTTGACTTATGAAAGAATGACGCAGCTCTTGCTCCATTGTATTCTGTGTGAAGTCAAGGTTGCTATTACAGACTGTTGCAGCTACCCTTCTCATCACTGTTGCCAGACACCTGACCAGAAGCAATTGAACCGAGGAAGGATTTATCCTGGGTCAGGATTTGGGATAGAACCCAACATTGGGAGGAAGGCACTGCTGCAGAGGAAGCAGGGGACATCACACTGGCAGTTAGGAAACACAGAGTGGGGCCAGAACCCGGAGGACCAGGTATAATCTCTGAGGACTGCCCACACAAACTAGCCCCACCTTCTAAAGCCCCACAACTTTGCAAACAGCGCCACCACCTGGGAACCAATTTCTCAAACACACAAGCCTCATATTCAAACCTTAACCAATGATATTCTTTATTTGTAAAAGCTCTAAATACCTCTGCACGAGTTTCTTTATTACACAGGCAAGCTTTTAAATATAAATTGTAAGAATAAGATAGTGCCACTCACTAAGGAAATAGGAGAGCAATTTATAGGAAGGGTCCTCCCGGCAGTCTGCTCAGTCAGACACCGTGGGATAGTGTCATTTCACACCCATATTCGTAGTTAACCAGCCAAGTACTATTGAGCGTCCTCTGCTATGTGCCCAGGCTCGATGACCAAATATGACATAATTTTCATCTGTAAAGGCCTACTAAATTTCCTGGAGAATTTATCAAATATCTGAAAAGCATCCATTTTTAATTCTCCCATTAAAATGAAAATACAAGAAATAAAATGAGAATTGAGTTAAATGCTCTCAAAACTGAGTAAATATTACAGAAAAAAAATCTCATTTCCAAATATGACTGTAAAAAACATGTGGACAAATTACAGCCTTAGAACCCTTAAAGAATCTTCCCAGAGAAGGCAAGATTTAACCTATAAATTCCAGGATGATGGAAGACTAACAATCTATTAAATAAGTCAGTAGTTAGGGAGGGCGATGTAGCCCACCCATCTACTCTGCTGATAGAGTTCCAGTAAAGCGGGCACAAAGCCTTGAGCTGGATCCCCATTGTCACACAAAAATGGGTATGGTGCACACCTATAATCCCAGTACTCTGGAGGCAGGTGTAAGAGAATCAGAAGTTCAAGGTCATCCCTAGCTATGTAGCAAGTTCTTAATCTAATCTGAAATTCATGAGATTTTGTGAAGACATATGGATCCCAGGAGCTCACTGGGCAAGCATCTTAGATGAAATGGCACTCTTCCAGTTCCGTGAGAAACAGTTTCCTGTTTCAAGAAAATAAAGCAGAGCACTGATGGACGTTGGCAACGGCACCCTCCTCTGGCCGTTTTATGTACTGCAGGTGTTTGCAACCACATAATCATATGCATGCACCACACACACATGCCACACACAACACACACAAATTTGAGTGTCAAATGAGTCAAAGAGGATATTAAGAGGGAAATTGTTTTAGTATTTTGAGGCAAATCACAGAGGAAAGTCATCTTACTAAGACTTAGGCAATGTATTATAAACAGTTCAAAGAGGACAATTTTCTGAATATTTTTGATATAGTTTTTCTAGTAAATATCTTTATCTTATCTTTATTTGAAATAGCCTAATATCATGCCTTAAAGGCCCCTTTCATAGCCCCTCCCAAAGAAACTAAGCTCAAAATTAATATTAGGAAGGAAATGATAATAACCAGAGCAAACACAAGCAAAAAGGAACGGAGAAAATGATGGATAGGGACCATGAAAATAAATGGGAGCAGGGTGGGAAGATAAAATCGACATAGCAGTAAATATGCCAGCAAAGAAAAAGAGAGGGGTCTAATAAAATCAGACATGAAAAAGAGAAATTACAAATGGTATCACAGGGGATGGAAAGATGGCTGAGTCCATAAGAGCATTTACGGCTTTTCCAGACTACCAGAGTTCAGTTTCCAGTAGCCGTGTGCCAGCTCTATGGGATCCAACACGTGACCTTAGGTCCCATGCCCAGTGGAGAACAGTTGAAACGCTCCTCTAAGATAAAGAAGACAGGAGGGCCCACTCTCCCAGCTTCTCTTCCACACAGTATCGCCCCATGTCCTGACCAGCTGACCAACAACATAAAAAGGTAAAAGGCATCTAAATGAGAAAGGAAGAAACAATCATTCCCATGTGCATAGGAAATGATCGCATACAAAGAAAACCCAAGGGCTAGTAGAGCTGAAAAAAGATTTCAGGTATTGTGGTCACAATAATTAAAAAGGAACTAAACACAAAAAAACTGATATTTATGATTATATGAACTTTCTGCATAGCCAAAAAGCCATCTGCAGTGGAAGAAGACAAGGAATGAGGATTGGGGAAGGGAGGGATCACATATAACAACAGTGAATTTCTCTAACACAGCCTTTAAAATGAAAAAAGAAGTCTTAAGTCAATACAAACAAATGAATGAAGAATATGGTAATTTACAGAATAAATAATACACAACCGGAACACATGAGGAGGACTATTTTATATGAAGGTAAAATGGCAGTGACCTTTTTTTTTCTTTTCACATACTGGGTAAAATAATTTAAAACTGATGACCAAGTTTATCAAAGGTGTAAGGAGTTGCCTATCAGAGAGAACATGAGTTGGTACAGCTTCTGTGGAGAGTAAACCAGCATTACGAATGCACATACTCTTTGGTACACAAATCACGCTTCTGGAATTTGTTCATGCACACACAGGTGCAAGATATCATACAAATGACAACTGCGTGCTCACCCAAAAAGTATTTATTCAAATGTAAGTGGGAGATTGGGAATAATTTAAAGCAATTTAGCGGCATACTGTGTTTTTTAAACCTATAGAATAACATTTAAGACATCTGTTATATTGATAAAATGCAAATATATGTTTAGTAGTATTTGTGGGTCTTATTTTTTATTTTTTAATCTTAGGGAGGAGGTCTCCCTAAATTGTCTTGGCTTGTTTCCGAGTTCCCAGTTTCCCTGCCTGAAGCTCCCAAACAGCTCCTGTTCAGATGCTCGCCACTGCAGTCTCGTGTTTTTTAGGGATACACACACATGCACACAGGTAGTGGACACGTCTATGGAGATGAATAAGGCACATCAACATTTGGAAAACCGACCCAAAAGCCTCTGGAAGAAAACAAGAATGACAGTTTACTTATGGAAGACAGATCTAGGAGGAAGAAGTATTATTTTCAAACTTTTAGTTGTTGAGTCCGAAATTTGCCCCCCAAGGACCAGCGAGACCACATATGTGAAAAGCCAAGGCACTTTTATTCTGCAGAGTGAACCAGCGTTCTGGGGTCTGGCACCATGCAAAATGGCCAAGGACCCTGAAAGCTGGCCATGCAGGTTTTTTAAAGTAAGCAGGGATCTCTCTGATTGGTCAGAGCACTGGATTGGCTTGCTAAATGTTATGAGGAAACAGGGTTTCTGGGAAAGCAAGTACTTGACATTAAACAGAGACGAGGTCAATATCTTCACCACTAGGGGTGCTGGGCCTCTCAGAGTCAACTGAATTTAAAATCAATTTTAAAAGAAAAAATTGCTCTAACTGAAAATAAAATGTACCCGATGCTATTAAGCAGTGAGACTTGGGGCAGCCTCTGACTTCTAGAGTCTCAGAAGTTTAGACAATAAGTACTGTTCTATTGCTCTCTCTCTCTTGCTCTCTCTCTCTTTCTCTCTCTCTCTCTCTCTCTCTCTCTGATTTTTAGAGTCTCAAAGGTTTAAACAATAAATACTGCTCTATTGCTCTCTCTCTTTCTCTCTCTCTCTCTCTTTCCCTCTCTCTCTCTCTCTCTGATTTTTAGAGTCTCAAAGGTTTAAACAATAAATACTGCTCTATTGCTCTCTCTCTCTTTCTCTCTCTTTTTGCCTCTCACAGTTGGACAAGCCATTCCATAAGTTTTAGCTCAGAGACCACACAATCATATACAGTATATGAACTAAGAAATGTTGGGAAAATAAAAATAGAGTATTTTGGAGTGTAAAATGACACTAGACTCACAGTTTAGTGTTCACAAATGAAGTTCTGTTGAAACACAAACACCCTCTTTCCCCTACACATACATGCTGCTTTTAGCTACTTCTACATGATAATGGCGGAGTTAAGTACAGCAAATGAAAATGTGGCAGAAACCCTTAGCTATTTACTCTCTTCTACTGAAAAACAAAAACCAAAAAACTTAGAGCCTTATTTCAGACTATAGCTACTTCAGTTTCTGCCAGAAAGTCTCTGTGCTTTTCTTTAAATTCAATAACAGCTCATGTGTGAACTGTTAAGAGTAAGTCTTCCCTGTGATGAAGGTTTCCTTGGTTCCTAATTGCTATACTCTGATGCTGGAGTTAATTTCCCAGGACTTTCCTCAAGCCCCTTCCGTAGGCATGGCTGCCCGGGTTCAAAATGTGTTGTAGATGCTGAGAGGAAGCTGTAGCCAGTCAGGGACGCAGAGAGGCCCATGTCCCTGACAGGTCTGTCTCAGGA
Source organism: Cricetomys ansorgei (assembly GCA_026225945.1). Lineage (NCBI taxonomy): Eukaryota > Metazoa > Chordata > Mammalia > Rodentia > Nesomyidae > Cricetomys > Cricetomys ansorgei. The sequence continues at coordinate 5,536,362 of JAMJFZ010000021.1, forward strand.
TGCCTACCTTCACTACAGCTCAGTCAGAAGAGCTATCTAATAGAAAACTTATTCAGCTGATGCTTACAGTTCTAACGCTGAGTGTGGGCGTGCCTATGGGAGCGTTACTAAACCCCTTAGGCTCAGGAGGTCTCTATCTAGCTTGGTCTGCCTGGGAAAGCTTCATTAAATACCTTTAGACTTAGCTTGCTGCTCATAAGAAGTGGGTATGACATTTCATTCATCACAGCTCAAGTCTGAAACTTGACCAATGTCTGATGCTGGTGAAGGACAGCTTTCTAATTATCTCATAAATCCTAAAGGTAAATCAGAAGGGTCTTTTCCAAAATGTACTTCCAACCCAAGTTTGAGAAGTAAATAAAAATTAATAATTCAAAATTATGTTTAACATTTACTGAGAGTACAAAAGGGTGGATACAGCACAGACTTATACCATCACTGAATTTATATAATTACAGTTTAAATTGGTATTTAATGCCCATCATTAGTGTTAAAGCCATATTTGAAAAATCATTCTCTATATCTGTCTTAATAAATTATTGCTGTAATACTGTATATCAAGTTATGTAATTTGTAAACCAAAGAGGTTTACTGAGCTCCAGAAGTTCAAGAACATGGACATCCATATCTACCTGGCTCTGGTGAGGTCTCCTGGCAGATGGCATCACAGGATATGATGTGTTCAGAGAGGATTAAAAGATTTCAGCCTCACAGCAATGCTTTCTTGTGAGAACTAATCCCACCCAGGAGACCAGGTCCTCTCCCAGGAGACACATTAACATATTCATGAGGACAGAGCCATTACCTCATTACCTTCCTACCCTTGAAGTTTCCACCATCTCATCCCACGTGGGGACCTTGGTTCCACCACAAGAACTTCAGGGTTGGGTCAGGGGCGGGGAACCTAAACCGTGAAGATATCCAAGTCATAATCATTTTATCCCTTCTATAGTCACTATTCTCATTTTTCTTTTAGACTGGAGTTAGGAAGTAAATTAGTTAGTATAAGAACTGTGTTCAGAGTTAAAATCAAAAGGATTTTTAGAAATATATTAATAGGGGATTTGAGCCATTTGTAAATATGAGGTTGGCACATGAGTAAAAGGATAGGAAACTAGTCAAATATGACTTGTTTGTAAAAAATAAACGATAAAACCAAGAATATTTTAAGTTGACTTTCTCAAAATCATATACCATGTTTTCATTAGGAATAAATTTTGTTTATAGTGTCCTTTGACCCTTGGAGATAGCATCTTTCTCATCATCTACACATAACTGCAGTGGACCTAAGTGCTACCTGCTACTTTAAGCTATGGTTCCTGGACCTCGCACCAATTCTGATTCAGTATGTTATAGAGCCTGTGAGCTAGCATTTATAATATTGTGCTTGGTGAGTTCTGGAGGCATATATCAGATGACATTACTATAGGCTTCATTGCTATAAAATATGAGTCTGAGATTTGTAGTTAAGGCTTGTCAATAGTACCAAAATATTACTAATTCCATTTTATACTTTGATTTAGCACTCATCACTTAACGTCACTCTATGCTTTTCCTGTTTAGTAATAAGCCATTGATGGTTATTCACCACCTGGAGGACTGCCAATACTGTCAAGGTAATTTTCGCTCCTGGGATCTTACTGTATCTCCAACAGAAGGTAGAAGTGAGTTGGTAAGAAGAGTTAAGAGGGCACCCAGGCAAATCCCATTTTAAAAATCAAATTCCCAGAGTGCCACCATTCTACCAAGGTGATTAAAGACCAAGTGAGAGCCACCTAGGGTCTAGTGACTGCAGCAGAAGGACTGTGAGTCAGAGGTATACCCTGGCTAAGTAAAGAGACACAGTCCAGAAAAAGATCACAATGATTGTTTACACTGATGAATGTAAAACTCTGATGTGTTCTCTGGAATGCGACGCCTACTTTCTAAAAATCAAAGTGAATGGGAAAACGTGCTGACAGGAACTTTTATAATTAATGAGTTACTGAGCAATGTAAATTATAAAACTAGTGTCTTCGTTAATGTGATTATTCCTTGACATCTCCTTGGACGGACAGACTCTAGCTTGTTGCTTCCCAAAGCGGCACCAACTGGTAAATGGACGACAAACCATTTACACCCATGTCACTGACAAAAAATGATAGAAAAAACATACTGACGTTGATATTTTATTGAAAATGCCCTGACCCTTTAAGCTAATTGACAATTTGTTCTCCCCCCACAGCCCTAAAAAAAGAATTTGCCAAAAATGAAGAAATACAAGAAATGGCTCAGAATGACTTCATTATGCTGAATCTCATGGTACATGAGCTCCTCACTGTTTTCTTAACGTTATAACTTCACGAAAACTTTAAACCCTTTTCTTTTTTTCAAAGCACGCAGAGTCAATATTAGTTACTACCGAATTTTGAAAGACCCTAATGTCTAATTTCATGAGAAGTTAGCTTCCATAAGGAATCCTACATGGTCCGATAATGTTCATGTATTTCATCTTCTGCTAGCATGAGACCACAGACAAGAACTTGTCGCCGGATGGAAAGTATGTGCCGAGGATCGTGTTTGTTGGTATGTGAACAGCTCCATTTGTCAGGTTTGCAGAGTTAGCAGGACTTTCGTAGATTGTAACTTAAACACCGTTTAATAACGCTGTGTTCTTGTTAGATCAACAGCCAGAATTCATTATAGTACTACAAATTTTAATCCTTTAAAAGCAATTTATGTTATTAAGCCAACTTACCAATGCATTTTTAGTATGACACACCAAAACATATTTTAAAAGAACCATGAATCTCTAAAAGAAGACTGTGAGCTAATCTATCATGAATTCACATGATGAAAGCTAACTTTGCTCAGACATGTGCCTGACTTTGATTTTATTCATGTATTTATTTGTTTCTTTATTTATATTTTTGGTTTTTCGAGACAGGATTTCTCTGTTGTAACTCTGGCTTTCCTGGAACTCACTCTGTAGACCAGGCTGGCCTCAACTCACAGAAATCCGCCTGCCTCTGGGATTAAAGGTGTGGGACATCATTTCCCGGCCTGACTTTGGTTTTAGATTAGAGAGAATGAACAACTTTGAGAACATTGTAAGTAATGTTTGAATGACTTTATTTTGTGTTGTTTTTTGACAGACCCTTCTTTGGTTGTCAGGGCTGATATAACCGGAAGATACTCTAACAGAATGTACACATATGAACCCCAGGACTTACCCATATGTGAGTATGTGGTGAGAGCTAACAGTGGTGACAGCTGAACCTGACTACCAAAGAGTCAACAATGACCTCTATGTGCAATTCCAGCCATGGGGTTTAGGCTTGATATTTAAAGTGCAGTCCCATAACTCTTACAAAAAAAAAAACTTCTCAAAATCTATATTTTAACAGGATTGCCTACAACTTCCTATGACCACTGAATTCTGAGATCGATAAAAAAGAACTTAGTACACATTAAAATGACACAAACATTATGAGAGACAACTTTTTCCTAGTATCAAGGACCCATGTGACTTTCTTAGATGACAATGATGATGATTTTCCCTTTCTTAAGTGCCTATAAATAATTAAGTACAAATGTACTTAGGACTAGAGCCATTTTTAATAACAGTCACTATTGTTGTATTTAAGATCATATGGGCCTCAGACCTAGCAATATTGGATTACTTTAATAGCTAATTAAAAAGAAAACTCTCTCTCAAAGCTCCCTTAATAAAACTGTTTATTGTGAATGAATTTGATGGTCCACCTCTGATTAATATAATCCCTAAATTTACAAATATTCCTTTAGCTTATTAACATAGTATGCTAATGAGCCAACTAATGTAAAAGTATAAGCAATCAGATTCTATGTCTTATCATTTAGATTATAAGTACATCCACTACTTTGATTTGCTAAGAGCACAGCATGTGTTTACTCTAATTTCAGTGATAGACAACATGAAGAAAGCACTAAGACTTATCCAGTCAGAGTTGTAAGGAATGATGGAAAGATGCTTCGACTCTTACAAGGTCAAACATGGGACAAAAACCTCGGGCTCACTAACAAACACCAAGTGTGCAAGTACATGGATTTTATAACAGCACTACTTAGCTTTGTGTCGTGTCCATGAGAGTTTTTGAAGGTAAAATTATATTTTAATAAGTGTTGAAATACATGATGATGCTCTAGTTTGATGTTTACTTCTATTGCTAGCAAAGACAGTTTGCCATGAGCTCAGGGTGGCTATGTTTTGCATATGAAATCTCCCCAATGCCTCATGTTCTGAAGGTTTGGTTCTCAGACAGCAACGAAGTTCTGGAAACTTTAGAAGGTGGGATCTGGCTGGAGGCTATGGATCAGGATGGGCAGGCCATCAAGAGTATCTCGTCCCTAACACCTTATCTTGCTCTCCACTTCTTCCTCTGTCACACACTTTCCCTACAATTGTTGTGCCGAAGTAGATGAGTCCAACATAGAAACCCTAAGCCAAACTAGAATCTTCTGCCCTCATGTCATTGACGTCAGACACTTTGTTTACCCTAAATAGTAACTAATACAGTTCCAGGAGAGGACGCAGGGCCTGAAAAAGAAGTTGCTGGTTACTTTTACTTTTCTCAGCTTTCATTCACTTTGTCCCTAATCTAATTTTACATCTGTCCTCTCCAGTACATCAAATCTTCTGGTGTGGGTGGTAAATGATTTCCTTGTTATATATTTGAACATTTAGCAGATTACTTCAGAGTTACCCACTTATTTATTTTCCCCTTTAAATTAAGACAGGTATTTGAAAACTAATTGGAATAAGCCTAGAATATATTTTAAAATTCAACTACATGTTGCCCTTAATTATTGGATAGACACTTTAAAGTTTTAATGTTTCAAGAAAAGTGAAAATTTCTCAATAATATTAAAATCTTTCTCCAAATAATTATCAGGGAAAGATAATATACCCTCTTAAAAGTATCAGATGACCAATTTTCAATTCAGTTCTTCACAGGAAGATGCTGCCAGAAGGTTGATAAAAGTTGCACATCCTTTTAAGTAACAGGAAAATTTCTGCTAAAAGAAGCCCTATAATCAGGAAGGAGCAATTACCAGAAGACAGGGTATCTCTGGAGAGCTAGAGATCCTAACCCACAGAGTCTGAGCATTTCTGAGGTGTCCTGAGACAAAAAGTACGGAAACTAGATGCAATTGTCTGATACACACACCTGATTGACCCCAAGGTCTGATAAATGCGAGAACAGTTGCTTCCGGTGTCATTAGATCTCTGTCCTGTCGGTTTTAAATGCACCTTTAGTAAACTGATCGACTTGGGTATAAAGAGGTTGCAAGAACTTCCTGCACTACATATTCATGTAGTATACACATATATGTAACCTACTTGCAAAAAGTGTAAACACCACTCACACTCCTCCCCAAATCAGAGAATACCAGTGCATTTTAATATTTTAGCATTTGTTTAAATACTAATTTGAATTTGATCTAAAATTTTAAAAAATATCATGTAATATAAAGATCAGATACTTAATATTCTTTTGATGGATAAAGATTAAAGTAATACAGCGACTCCATTGCTGAATACATAGGGAGGAGGGAGAAAATGTCAGCAGTCATTTGCTGTGACCTACAGAAGAGATTCATTGACAATTTAGTTTCTAAAAAAATAAAAAGGAATGTTTACTTGTTTCTATTTAGAGTGAATGCATAACAAACTGACTTTTCTTTTGTAATAAAATTTATTTCTTTATACATTTATATATCATTGTACTATGGATCCTTGTAAAATAATTTATCTTAAATGATTATTTTGTGATAATTACATTAGTAAATATAGCTTTGGAATCTTTTTTCCCCTCTACACTCATTTACCTTTTAAACTCTATATCCTAGTTGATGTCTCTACTTAATGTCGTCACTTCACAAAATGAATTGTTTGGATCCAACCACTTCTAGATTTGCTCTTACATTTCGTATTAAGAACTACACATCAGCATTGGGGGGGGGGGGCTGGAAGAAGGTACACACATGACCTCTTTCCCATGATTTATGCCTATAACTTCCAAATTTTTTTCTTTCCTGACATACTCAATATTAAGAAAACATTACTAGCCAAGTGGTGGTGGTGCACACCTTTAATCGCAGCACTTGGGAGACAGAGACAGGCAGATCTCTGTGATGTAAAGGCCAGTCAGGTCTGCAGAGTGAGCACCAGGACAGCTAGAGTTACAACAGAGAAACCCTCTCTTGAAAAAAAAGAAGGAGGAGGAGGAGGAGGAGGAGGAGGAGGAGGAGGAGGAGGAGAAGAAGGAGAAGAAGAAAGAGAAGAAAGAAAGAAAGAAGGAGAGAGACGTGGGTTGGGAGGAGGGAGAGGAGAAAAAGAAATCATTTTTAATATCAGCTCTCTGAAACTGTACAATTCTGTGTGAATGGGATTTGTGTATAGAGGATCTTTTAGGATTCATTTGCATTGCAAAGAGATACAATAGTAAAAAGTTACATGTTCACAGTGACAACAATGGAGTGGTCTACTGAAGTGTAGGGTACCCGGTTACACTTAAATAAGTTGCTGTCCCGAAGAATGCATCTGTGAAGCTATTCCTGCACCTAAGGCACGGGGAACATCGCAGAAGAAGGATTAGAAAGCTTGTAAGAGCCAAAAACTTAGGGAGTTTGCTGTGAGATTGTGTCTCCCAGTGATTTCAGATGCTACATCCATAAAGTCTCACCAACATGACCGTCAAAACAAGAGCTGAATAAGAAAGAACAGCAGCAATAGATGTGCCAAAGTTGATGGGGAAAAGCCCGTGAGGCTTCAACCATACACAAATAACTACAGACATCCAAGGAGAGCTGAGAGTGGGAGAAATAGTCTTCTCCAGGGAAGAGAACACCAATTGGTTAGCCAAATCCAAATGGTCAGTCCTGAAAACATAAATAGAAGAAGTATTATGTATACTAAGTAGGTTGTGTTTATGTATTTAGGAATATACATACATATATAATATACATATATGTCTGTGACAACAATAATGAAAAATAGAGGCCCTGAATTTTGAAGAGAGCAAGGAAGGGTATATGGGAGGACTTGGGGGGAAGAAATTGATGGGGAATGATGTAATTATATTATAATTTCAAAAATAAAAGAAACAAATTTTTTTGAAAATAATTTTTTTCTCATACAATGTATTCTGATTACAGCTTTTCCCCTCCCCCTCTCCTCCCAGTTCTTCCCGTTTTCCTCCCATCTGGATCCACAGCCTTCCTATCTCTCCTTAGAAAACAAACAGGCATCTTAAGAAATAAAAATAAAATAGAATGAAATAAAACAAGAACAAACAAATCAGAATAGAACAAGGCAACCAAACAAGGGAAAGAGCCAAAGAAAAAGCACAGGAGACATATAAACACAGATATATGCACACATAGGAATCCCATAAAAACACATACTATATACACAAAAGGAAAGTACAATTTAAAAACAAAACAAACAAACAAACAAAAAGACCCTGATTTTACATTATGAGACAAGGAACCTCCAAAGATGCCATTGAGTTCATTTTGCATCGGCCATCCACTACTGAGCATATCCAAGGTCTTTCACTCCTGGCGCGATGCCTGGCTGGGGGTCTCTGAACTTGTTCCCATCTGCTTCAGGAGGAAACTTCTCTGATGATGGCTGAGCAAGGGACTGATCTTTCAGCATAGCAGCACGTCATTAGGAGTCATTTTATTGCTATATTTCTTTAACAAATCAGTTGTATTTGTTTTCCCCTCAGTCCCTGGCCTATGTAGACTCAGGATCTTGGCCACACAAGCAGCATTTGGTATGAGTTCCATCTTATGGAGTGGGCCTTAAATAAAATCAGACATTGAATGGCTACTCCCACAAGCTTTGTGCTTCTATTGCACCAGTGTATTTTGCAGGCAGATCAGCATTGTAGGTCAAAGGGTTTGAAGCTGGGATGGCGTTTAGATTCCTCCTTTGGTAGCTTGCAGAGCACATTTCTATACAAAGATGCTCGCATGCAGAGGTGAAGGCTCTATGTAGGCTTCGGCTCACTTCTACACTGAGTTGTGTGGGTGTGGTACTGTCTTCAGCAATGGGGCTTGCTGTCCATTTGTGAAAAGCAACCTATTGTCTTGGCAATAACTGGGTTGTTTGGGGATTCCACTTTGGCCAAGATCTCGATTAGATGTAACCCATTCCCGGTACTGGAAGCTTCATTTAGTGACGAGGGATGTCCATTTGGGGCTCTGTCTCCTCTGTTATCTGGTGATTTCATTTAGATCACCTTCATATATGTATGTATTTTAGGAAGCTTCTATTGTATTAGGTTTCCATATGACCCCTCATATGGTCCTTAGTTTTAGCTGTCTCTACCTGCATTCCTTCCCTCATCCCCTCCTCTTTCCCCAGCCTTATTTGATCCTCCCATTCCAGTGCCCCCTCATCCATCCATAATTACCTACTCCATTTCCCTTTCCTAGGAAGATCTATTGGTCTCTCCCACCCTAGTCCCTTACTCTCTATCTAGCCTCTGGGGTTCTGTGGATTGTAGCTTGCTTATCAATGACTTAACAGCCAACATACACTTATAAGCAAATGCATACTGAATTTGTCATTCTGTGTCTGAGTTACCTCACTCACAATGATTTTTTTCTAGTTCCATCCATTTACCTATGAATTACTTGATTTCATATTTTTTAATGACTGAGCAATATTCCAGTGTGTAAATGTACACATTTGCTTTATCCATTCATCTATTGATAAATATTTAGGTTGTTTCCAATTTCTGGTTATTATGACTAGAACAGCAATGGACATGGCTGAGTACGTGTCTCTGTGGGAGGAGGAAGTTTCCTTTAGGTGTACGCTCACCTAAAGGATATAGCTGGATCTTGAGATAGATCGACTCCCATCTTCCTGAGGAATTACCACAATGATTTCCATAGTGACTGCACAAGTTCACACTCCCACCAGCAATGGACGAGTTTTCCCTTTACCCACATCCTCACCAGCAAGAGCTGGTAGTTGTTTTAGTCATCTTTGCCTAATTGGTGTCAGATGAAATTTAAAGTAGTTTTGATGTGCAGTTTCCTTACACAATAATAATAAATAAATAAAAGTTTATCCTATGTAATATTTAGGACATCGTTATAAAATGTATATTTGCTTTTATATCTGGATATCAGATACAACTGGAGGACTGTCTTCAGCTGCTGACGTGGACACCTTGGTAGATTGAGTTCACTCAATCCTTCTCTTCTTTGTCTTCCTCCTTCCTATTTTTAAACTTTGAATAGGAACATTTTACATTCCTGTAAATATATAATATTTACTGTCTATATAATATTTACAATATATAATATAATGTAAATATAGCATTTACGTTATAATATATGTTCTGTATTATTGTTACTTTATATTTCAATTCAATCTCTCAATTTCCAAGATTGATTTAAGTCCATTAGGGACTGACAAGAGGGCTTAGTTGGTCAAGTGCTTGTCATGCGAGCACGAAGACCTGAGTCCAAATTCCAGAACTCATGTAAATAAAGCCAGGCATGATGATATGTACCCACTTGTAATCACAGAGCTGGGTAGACACACAGCTCCAACTAGACAAGCTCCAACTCCAGGTCAATGAGAGACTCTGTCTCAAAAGGCAAGCAAACAAAACAAAACAAAAACTGCACACACACACACTCAAAAAGTTCATATTTTACACTATTTAATCTTTCCTGATTACCTACAATATATTTTCTTTTTTGTGCCAGATATAGCATTTGTTATTATGTATGCAAAGACAGATTGGAAAAAAGATAAATCATTCTTCCCTCCTCTGTCAAATTCAGTCTAGTTGTAAGACAGGCATAGCACCACCGATAGAAAACAGCCCCTTCTACACAGGTCATGCATGATGTGAGACCAGTAGAGGAGGCACAGCTTTCTTACATGCTGTCGAGTTTCACACAAGCTATAATGCCTATGACTCTTAAATGGAATGAGAATGTGTTCCATTGCTGTCAATTTGATAAAACAGAAAGTATACCGAAGGGCTAATGACAATCTTATTCATTGATTTAACCCCATAACACCAAAGTATACACATCTTTGTTTTGTTTTTGAATTTCAGAATATATATATATATATTCTGAATATATATATATATATATATATTAGACTTTACAATGATGCTTCTTAAAACATAATTATATAAATCTATATATTCAGGACCAGTCTTATTGAGTAAAGAAAAATGAAAATTTTCTTTTCTGCTTTTAAAGGTGTTTCTTGCTCACGTGATCCTCACTAAGTAAAAAACTCCTGGAAACAGAAAGTCTTTCCTTGTTGACTCCCTGGTTCTCTTTTACACACAAAGATATGTATGTGACAATACTGTTTGGATGTTGGGAGGGCAACAGGATTGTGGAGCCTGTCTGCAACCAGAGACCACTAAACACTGCACTCACTTCCACAGAGATTTGGTTTAGAACTGCTACACACACTTTGTCTGCAATAGATCTACTGGAATACAGCTGGATTCCCACTGAACACCTTTCACTGCCACTTGTGGAAATGTACTGCAGTGATTTTCAAAGAGAATATGCCATGACAGTGGGCTACATTCATTTTTATTGCTGTGATGAAACACCCTGACAACTTAACAAACAGTAAATAGGAAAGGTCACAGTTACAGCTTACACTCCATATTACAGGAAAGTCAAAATCACAGGACCTTAAAGCATCTGGGCATGTCACATCCACAGTTAAGGGCACTGATAAATAAATGCATGCATGCTAGTCCTCAGCTTGCTTTCTCTACTCTCATACAGACCCAAACCCAGGGAATGGTGCTGCCTACAGTAGGCTGGGTCCTCCTACCTCAATTAAGGCAATCAAGATGATCTCCTACAGAAATGCCTATAAGCAAACAGGAACTTAACAATTCCTTATTGAAACTCTCTTCCAGGTAATGCTACATTGTATCCAGTTGACCATTAAAACTAGCCATTGCATACAGCTTGAATCATGCCCTTAAAATCTTTACATGTTGAAGTCCTTGTTTGTAGTATCTCAAATATGATCTTACTTAGAAATAAGAGCCTGAAGGAAGACATTAATTACAACTCAGTCATGTTGGACTAGAGTGAACCCCAAGTCCAGTTTGATGCTATCTTTACAAAAAAGAAAAATTGATTCCCTGGGAACCCACTGGCCACCCTGGTCAGGGAAACGCGAAGGCCAACTGCAGATCTTCACCTCTCTGCTCTTCAAAAGCAATCCTCCAGTCTTATCTCCAGCTCTACAGCCGACCACCTGCTGCAGCCTTCCTTCCCCTCCCTGGCCTCATCTCCAGTGGATCACACAGATCTTCCCCTCAAAGCTACCTTCCCTTCACTCACTCCATTATCTCAGCCTCCAGCCCCAGCAGGCATTCCCTGGGAATCCACAGGCCACAAATGCTAGGGATGCAGGCTAATTGTACATCTTCACCTCTCCTTCTGCTCCATCAAATCCAATCTGCCAGTCTCATGCCCAGCTCTGTAGCAGACCACATGCAGCAGACTCCCCTTCCTCTCTGGCCCAATCTCCATGGATCACACAGATCTTCCACAGCCTTCCTTCCCCCACGTCATCAATTTATACCAGTTCCCATCTCCAGCAGGCATTTCATGAGAACCTGCAGGCCATTCTAGCTAGGGAAGCAGGTAGCCTAACTTCACCAACCCAACTTCAAATCCTTTGATCTATAATGGTGTTCTGCCTGCAAGATAGGCTAGTGCAGTGGTGGCACAAAGCTTGTGGGAGCAATTTTACTTAAGGACCACTCCACGAGATGACATACCTGAGACTGCTTGGTTGACCAAGAATCTGAATCTACACAGGGCAGAGACCTAGGGAAAAACAAAATACTACCATTCTAAAACAACAGCAATCGCAACAAAGGTAGCAATAAAATGATTCCTAATGGCATTCTGCTATTCCCCCCTTCCTCAGCCATCATTACATAGGCTTCCTCCTGCAGCAGATGGGAACAAATACAGAGACCCACAGCCAGACAATATGCAGAAAGTTAGAGGCCTTGAAACAATAATTGCTAAATGGGATGCTCCCATCAAATCCCTCTCCCCAGGACTCAAGGAACCCTGAAGAAGATGAGGTGGAAAGAGTGTAAGAATCAGCAGGGATTGAGGATACAATGGAATCAAGGCCTTCTAAACACAACAGGCATGATGCACATATGAACTCCAGAGACTGAGGCAGCATGCATAGAGCCTGCATGGCTCTGTGCCTCATGGAGTCCTAGAACTGAACGGAGAAGTAGACACACACCCTCATCCCTAAAGCAGAAGCTATCTCCAATTGAAAACCATTTGCAAATGAAAATTTAGCTTTCCCAAGGGAATCTTACTGGGAAAAAAAATCCACTCTTAAGGCCAGATTGCATGCCCAGCAGTGGATGGCCAACAGAAAATGAACTCAGCAGCATCTTTGGAGGTTCCTGATAGTGTCATGTCAAGGTTTTACATTTTTCTTTTTATTGTTATTTTTCTGGTTTTTATTTATTTTATTCAGATCTTTTCTTGTCTCTTTTTACCCTACAAGTAAACCACTATCCTGGCCAGTGCCATACTGGACAGTGGAACCCTGAGCGTCTGATCTCAGGTGTTTTTATTGATCCAGAACTCCTCCAGTGTTCTACATGTGATCTGCACGTGTAGATCATAACAATCAAACGTCTCCCACATAAATCCAACACCTGCAGACAATACAAAATGCCAAGACCTAGGCAGCAGAACACAATTATTTTAAACACAACTAAAAATAAACTTCTATAACAGAAAACCAATATAGCTTCCTATCCTTCCCATGCCTAACCTGCAGGATCTCTACCATGGGTAAGAAAATGCTTCCCATTGCACACTGAGAAGAAACCTTGCCACAGTGAAGCGGGCATGCCTCCCAATACGTTCCTCGTGTTCTATTTCTAGCCTCCAGACACATAACCACCCTGTTTTATGTTATCGCTGGACTCCAGGTTAAGTTAATAGTGTTTATGAAATACATACAGTAAATGCTGTCATTGCTGGGGAAGAGCTGGTTACTGCAGTTGATATGTTTAGATACAACATTGACTCTTTCTATGTTCCAGGCACAATGGAGGAGTATTCACGTGGATTAACGCACTAGTAAGCTAACATTACTGGGAAATTCTGTTATCCTCTCTCAACTTGGGAGTTAGCAGGGATCTGACAATGTTCCATCACGTGGTTAAAAGTCACACTACCAGAACTCAAATCCAGCAAACCTAGATGCTGTGTCAACTTCATAGTACTCTGCTTTTGATTCATGTGATATGACAAACATAAGACAAATTAAGCTGGAGTTGCATGTGTGCATGTGTGTAAACACTCACATATCTGCACACGTGTGCAGTAGTTGCCTGTGGAAGCCAGAATTGTATCCACTGACCCTGGGATCACTGGTGGTTGTGACTCACCTGATGTAGGTTTTAGGAACTGAATCCAGGTCTTATCTTAACCAGGAGAGGCAGCTCTCCAACCCGGCTCATCATTCTCTAATAGATCTTTCCCAAGTCATTAATTATCCTCTCTTAGTGTCACCCCCTGTCTAGAGCCTCTTTCTTCCTTTATTTGGAAGTGCCTGCTCTCCTCAAGTCTCTTTGCTTCCCTCAGTCTTTAAAAGCCATCTGTCATTTGCACACCATTCCTTAAAAGAAGGAATTTGTGGTTACATCAACTAAGCAGACTGATTTTGTTCAAGGTATTGTGACTAATATTGCTTCTTTCATATTTCCCCCGCCTGCTTCTGGCTTGTTGATGCTGTTGCTTGTTTTTAAGACAGGGTTTCAGGAATTCTATGCTACCCTTGAACTTAACATGTAGCTGGGGATGATCTTGAATATCTAATCCTCCAGCATCTATCTCCAGAGTGCATACAGGTGTATACCACCACACCCAGTTTATTCACTGGTAGGGATCAAACTCAAGGCTTCATGCATGATAGACAAGTGCTCTACCAATTAAGCTATATACCCAGACCCCATGTTTAGCAATGGGAAGCCAGGGGTACCAAAGCCTTAGCAGTTGGGGGTACCAACAGGATACCAGAATAAGGTCGGGCCTTTAACTACCTCTCAGACTCTACTATCTACCTTCACCTGGCTCTGTTACTGCATTGAAATATTTTCTTGATTCTAATTTGTCCTTTAAAATACTGCTGAATTTCATTTACACTATCATATACTTCTTAGAAATTCTTAGAAATATAAATACCAAGAAAATCTCTTATACTAATTTATCCCAAATAAGCAAATTAAGTCCGATATGTTTTCATACACATCAGATTTGGCAAAGATCATGTACAAACTTAGAGAAACCACCCAGGAGTCTAAGGAGATAATTTTGTTTCTTGGCTGAGGCATGTGGATATCAGCCTAGCATCTTGGTATATTAAAAATCCCTTCATAGTGTGCTCCAAAACCTTCAAGCTCTAAAATCCAGAAGCCAGTCAATTTTCTGTCTTCATCTTGTATATGGATTTTCCCAAAGAAGAGCCATTCGAGAGGCAAGCCTTCAGGGTGACACTCAGGGTGAAGTAGACAGCGGACAGCTGTGTTCTCTGGAGGCTTCTTTCTGAAGCAAAGGTAGCTGCTCCAAGGAACAACTCTCCAACCCACATTCCCTTTCCAGTTCCTGGAAACTCACTCGTAAGTGCCCAGAGCAAACACTTCAGAAGAGCTATAAGATTAAGTTCAGCTGGCCATGTTCAGTTTACAATAAGCGCTACTGATCATTTTAAAGATACACACCACTGTGACTTGTCTTTTTTTTTTTTTTTTTTTTTTTTTTTTTTGCTCGCATCCCTTCTGTTCTTGCTGGAAATGGAGCAATGAAGATCTCCTTCCCAGAGGAGCCAGCCCTGCTGACATGCACATGGCAACATGCTAAATGGTTTCTTATTCCATTCTTTACCCTTGAACATCAGAACAGAAAATCCACAAAGGCATTCATTTATCTAAAGCTGATGGTAACACAGTCTTTTTCTGACTCCATTGCTGTAAAAAGATTTGTGTAAGAGAACCTGAAAGCAATCTCTCCGGGCTGCGACAAATACACACACCCTTTCCGACATTTTATCAGGCAATCTTAGCATGGGGCAGCTCAAACAAAGCAGGGCCCCACAGCGTCAATTGCCTTCTCCAAGGAGTAGGAGAAACAGGATACCAGCCTGGATCCGTCTCCTTACAGGTGGGTGTTGGCTCACTGCAAGCAGATGGTGGGTTTATGATTCCAGTGTGCTGTATATTTCTTAATAGACAAATATTTGCATTGGACCAGAGTAAATGATGTGAACAAACCTCCTTGAGCTAAGCTTTCAAAGAATGCCTCAAGTTTAGGACACCTCAGCCTTCAGACGGAGGGAAGCGGGTGGCTGAGCCCCAAACCCTGCCCTTCCTGCTGCTTAGACTGAAAACCTGCCCTGGCAAATAAAAGGAAACATTTGGAAGGTGCAGAGTGAGGTGTATTTGAGAATAAATGTTTCCTCCATTTAACCAAGCATCTTGGTTCTAATAAAAAATGTGACCTACATTACCAAATGTAGCTGCAAATGTGGCCTGTGGAGTTTCTTTAATACTTTATGCTGTTTCTTTCCATGGTAAGACAGCATTCACTTTTCCCCCAGATATGAATACACTGCTCAGGAAACTTGAGTAAACCGTTTAGCAGCTTTACGAGAATTTCAGTTTCCCCTTACAGCTTTAGAGCAAAGGTGTGTGGGCTGTCTTTTTTGGCTCGTTTTTCTTGTTTTTGTTTCCCATGCACCTGTTAAAAGGCTGAGTGTTGGTGTTCGACCCAATTTCCCTGCTGAACTTAAGGAGGTCGCCCCACCGCAGGACTGTGGCACACGGATTTCAGCGGGGCAGACACCACGGAGCACACAGTATCTTACTAAACCAGCAACGGAAAAAAAGCAAGATTCAGCCTCTGGAATACAAACCTACTTCATAAACTCAGGACAGTTTTTATTCCTTTAAAGTTTGACACTTTGATTTCTGGAATTGACGGGTTGAAACAATTATTTAAGATAAATACTTCTCCAAAGAAGAAATCACTTGAACCACAAACTCTCTCATCCAACATGGCTGAAAATTTAAATTTAAGTCAGAAGACAATTTGACTCATCCGAGCTTTTCTGGATGGAAAATGTCATAAGAGTGAGTTAAGGAACGCGATTTCCAAACGGTTCCTTGTACTCCCAGAAGGGAGGTCCAGAGAGACGCAATAATTGTCTCTTCAGAGGACTGACACTTGGACAGAAATCTCAGAAGCCTCTAGGAAAGGGAGAGTGGGGACTTGTGGGTAGAGAGCAAGTTGGGTATGAGCAACTTAGCGATGTTGAGGAAGACCTGGAGAGAAACAAATGAACGCATATACTTTCCCCTCACCACCCCACGTCCTGCTTCATCTCTCCTGAAAGTCTGAGAAAATGCAAGACAAGAAGAGACCTTTTGTAGGAGGGAGGTTGTTGGTCATAGCATGGCTCTCCTTTAGCATTCTTTGAGAAATGTAAATAAAATAGGGAATTTTTAGATCTGTTTTGTGAAATGGAGGGAAGGATGCCCAAGTTAGAAGAGTTAGGCTCAGTCCTTTGGTCAAATATTTTGCTTAATTATGATTCCTCATCCACGAAATTTTATCTTCAAGGTATAGATACGGAAGCATAAACAGAAAACATAGTTAAAGTGATTTACAAGTATTTAAGAGCCTTTCAATTGCTCTGATTTTCATACTTTAATAAGCTGACAGCTACCTCTCCCTGCCTCTCTCAATCAGTCAGGATTTCAGAGTTAACCCTCTTTTCAACACTTTTTTATGTATTGTGTGTGCCTGTGTGCATGCACAAGTGCATATGCCACAATGGGCATGTGGAGGTCAGAGAATGTCTTGGAGGAGCTGGTTCTCTTCTATGATGTAGATTCTGGGGATCGAACTCAGGTCATCAGGCTTGGTGGCAGGGCCATCTCACTGGCCCCAGATTTCCTTCCTACGTAACTATCAGTCCCACTACTCCAGATGTCCACCTGCTTTATGGTCCTCTACACTCTCCTGGTCTATCTCTACATCTTGAAAGAGTGCTCCATTCTAGACTCTTTGACTTATTTATGTTAGCTCCCTACAGTTTACCTCATCTAAATCCACTGATTTGAAAAACCACTTTCATGCTGATGACTTGCAAATTTTTCTCCAGCTCTGATTTATCCACCCAATACCAGACTCACAAATAAAATTATATACTTGACCTTCTTCGAGAAAAACAGGTTCTCGAGCTTCGACATAGCCAGAACTGAAACCCTGTTCTCCACCCATGCCCCAACTTAGCTCTCCGTTGTATCAACGAACAGCACCATAATAAGTTTTCAAATTCAAATCTTCTCATGGGTTTTGGGAAGTCACCTATGTTAGTCCTATTTCCCACAGTGTGCCCTTTAAAAGAAGTATTAGTTTTACACTAATATATCTTTTTATCTACTTCTCTCTTTCCAATGTTACCATCCTAGACACATCCGCTACAGTTTCACACATTTATTGCTACAATTATGCTAAACTTTTTTTCCTGCTCTTTTTTTTTTGTGCATCAATAAAATTCCTTGTTGTTACAGCTGGAATGATCTCTTTTTTTAAGTAGAACAAGATGAAGTCATCTCCCTGTCTGTCATAAAACAACATAATAGCATCCCAATGGACTTTTCATGATGAGACAAGAAATCCCAAGTTAAACCAGCTTCAACAATAATGCATAGGTTCATATCATAAAAATCTTCAAGTACAACAGCTCAAAACTGACCTCCAAGTCCCATTTTTCTGCTTTCTACACACAGCATTGAATTTCTCCTCATGGAAATTCATAAAATATATGATTAGAATAAGGAGGTATTTTGTTGTTTTCAGACCCTGGCATTTAGGAGTTTGGCGTCCTATCTCATATTCTCTCTCTCTCTCTCTCTCTGAAGCAGTGAGTTGATCACAGGTTGAAATAAGAAGGCTGGCCCAAGTTGACCATGACCCATTCGTGTACGTGGTAGAAGAGTCAGCTAACCCTTGAAGTGCGTGGTCAATATGTGGAGGATGAGACTGGTAGGTGAGGGGAAAGGGGAAATGAAAGTCATGGGGGCAGTGAACAGCACCAATGACCTTCCTTCTCTCTGTGTGGATTCCATTCTTGCAGTCTTAGTGGATTCTAGTACTAGATGGGTGAACATTATAAAATGTATGTGCGTTCATCAAAATGAGGAAGAATGTGCTTTTATATATGACACGAGAAACAAACTGATGCAATGATTCAGTTATGACAAGTTATCAGTCCTAAGAAGCACTCTTACTTTCAAAGCTGATAAAATGTTGAAAACCATGCATCATAGGATAGAAGGCAGTGTTAATTGCAATTTTGATAGTTAAATTCAGATTTGGTAATTTATAGTTTTTCCCCAGATATAGTCCTTACTAAAATTAAAATAACTTTTCATGTTTCCTTCTCCTCCTCCCCCTCCTCCCCTTCTTCCCCTTCTATTGGAACCAGGATCTTATACATATTTAGGCAAGTGTTCTACAATTTAGAGACATCTCTAATTGTGTTGTTCTCATACCCCCACACATGGTAAATGAGGCTCTTCCTGACTGATTTTAGATATACAGTTTTTAATTGTACAAATTTGGAAGCTTCTTCATGAGAATAATTTTAAATGTATGTGAGTGCATACAGACACAAGGTAGAGTATGCCAGAAGAATGCCTGGCTTGTTACTCTTGTTTGTTTAAGTTTTTGTAATACCTAAATTAGTTACCTATATTATAAACTATTGCCTAATTCACTAACATCTACACATTATTCACTGGTTTTCTAAAAGATTATTTTCAGTAGTAAGAGTAGTTAGTTAATAATAGATTCTTGACTTGGAGAGATGGCTCAGTGAGTAAGAGTGCTTGCTGCTAAAATATGAGGATCCCAGTTCAAGTTCCCAGGATCCATAAAAAATAAAGCCAGGCATAGCTATGAGCAAGCCTGTAGCCCCAGCACCATAGAGGACACAAATAGGGCTTTGGGGCTTTCTGGAAGCCAGTCTGCTCCAGTGAGAGACCCTGTGTCAGAGAACAGTGCATCCTATGTCTCCTCTGGCCTTTGTATGTGCATACAGTACATACACACATAACACATACAATGTACACACACGCACACACACACACACACATACACACACACACACAAGAATATGCTTGTTACCATTTTGTCGTGGAATGAGAGTTATTTGGAGTAATATGTAGATAAAGCCTTTCCACAATCATAAGTTACCAGATTTATGCAATTTATCTCTGTAGCTCATCTCACTCTAGATGGATCGACATTAACAAGGCCACCTACATTAATGGGTGCTATCTGGCTTATGTAAACATGCTGGCTGTTTCAGCCTAATCCTTGAAAAGGGAAATAACTTCAGACTGAGGTACTTGGTAAACATTTACCCTCCTTCAACTCACAACTAAAAGTCCTCTATTTTTTTTCAACTTGGCTTCAAAAATAGGGGAAATGTTCTCTATTGGAAATGAGCACTATTTATTTTCTCTAAGTATCTAAACTTAGAGGTACTGTTGAAGTCAGACGTGGTTATTCACCCCTGTTATCCCAAGTCTGCAGAAGCTGAGCCAGGAAGACCATGAGTTTGTGGCCATCCAGACTATGCTGGAGACTTTGTCGAAATTACAAACATTATAACTCCATTGCTAGGTGGAAGTAATATAAGCTGTCTTATCTAGCTCTGATTCAGAACTACAAGTAGGACCTGATTGGGAGATAACTAGTCAACCAAAACCTACCACCGTCTATTGGGAAGAGCTTCATATAAGAGCTTTATACAAGGAAAGAGCTTCCCTTGGGTTAGAAACTACTACTATTCACTGTAGTAGTAGGTAGGTGTGTGTGTGTGTGTGTGTGTGTGTGTGTGTGTGTGTGTGTGTGTGTGTGTGCATGTGTGTGTTGCCTTCTGAGTCTTCCCATTCCACTCCTATCCCTCACCCCATCCTCACCCTCACCTCATAGATGCTCATTAACAAAATCAGTCAAGTGCTAAGACCTTGTTAGATTGATTGACAGATCTGGAACTCCTCCACCCCCATGAACACTTCAGCTACTGCAGACAGTAGTATAAATAGACTACAAACAAAGAAACACTCTATCTTCAAATTCAGACAGTAACTGAACAAACTTTACCCAACTGCTATAAAGTCTTCCCACTGTGAAGTCTTTTCAATGGTTTCCTTAATATATATATATATATATATATATATATATATATATATATATATATATATATACACACACACACACACACACACACACACACACACACTACCTAAGACATATTTTTCTCTTCTATTAAACTTTTCAAGTTTTTAATTAGTTTGTTTTCTTTAACTGGTAAATGCTGCAATTTGAAATCTATTCACACCATTTTCTTTTTTGTCAGAGACTCGCTCTTCCAATGCCCATCAAAGCTTAGTATCAACTAGCCAGCTGTGTATTACCAAAAAGTCCAAGTTAATGTTGACAAAGTTCCTTTAGAGTCATACAAAAAGCACTGTTTCAAAGTGTGGTGGGAGAACATGCAAGAGCTGGGCTTGGTAACACAGACCTAAAATCCTAGCTACTTGGGAGGCTGAGGCAGGAGGATCACAAGTTCAAAGCATGCCTGGGATATGAATCAACTTCAACACCAGTCTGGGAAACTTAGTGAATCCTTTATCAAAATGGGGAAGAAATGGGGGCTGAGGTGATCTATAGTTCAATGGTAAATTATTTGATTCATGTGTTTGAGGGCCATAGATTCAACAAAAAAATGTAGCATTTGAAATTTAACAGGTATTATTAAAATGTTCAACTCAAAATTAATTGTCTTTGTCCTCTACTGATCTGACATGTGATAATGGATTAGTTGAATTTTCTCACAAATGTCATGATTTCACATTTCTTTACAGTTGAATAACATTCATTCTATGTACGTAGTGTGTTTTCTTTACATATTCATCAGCCATTGGATAGTTAAGTTGGCTCCATTTCTTAGCTAATGTGAACAGTACAGCAATAAACATGGATGTCCGAAGTATCCTGTGAGAGATAGATGGATGTCTGTGGTGTGTGTCTAGTAGTGGTCTAGCTGGTCATATACTTTTTCCATTTTTAGTTTTTTGAGAAATCCCCACACTGATTTCCATGGTGACTAAGCCAGTTTACACTTCACCAGCAGTGAATAAATGTTTCTCCTTGCCACATCTTTTGTTTTTTAATGTTGACCATTCTGAGTTACATGAGAGAGAATCTCAAAGCAGTTTTGTGTTCTCCCATGGCAAAAGATGTCAACCATTTTAAAAATATTAGCTATTTGAGAATCTTCTTGTATTTAGATTTATTTAGACTTACTTTATGTGTCTAAGTGCTTTTACCTGCATGTGTGCATGTGTACCTTGTGTGTGTCTAGTGCTCATGGAGTTCAGAAGAGGGTATTAGAACCTCTGGAACTTGACTTATGGATGGTTATGAGCTGCCATGTAAGTGGTTGGAAATGAACCCAGGTCCTCGGCAAGAGCAACAACTCTTAATGCCTGAGGCATTTCTCCAGCTGCTAGCCCATTTACAGGAAGAACATTCTGATGTTTAATTTTTGTAACTCTTTATAACCCTTGTGTGAAGATATTAACCCCTTGGGTAAAGCATTGTTAAGGGAGCTGTCATGAAGATGATTTAAAACACTCACATTCTTGAAGCAAATGAACTAGAAATCTCAGCAAAGAAACAGGATACAAAGAAAAGTCAAGTGGAAATTTTATAATGGAAATGTGCAATGACTGAACAAATAAACAAAACAAAAACCCTCAATGGATGGGCTCAATTAGCAGAATGGCGATCCAGGGAAGAATTAGTGAATTTAATAATAGGAGGGTGGGCAGTCTTGTGATTGGCATGTTGACAGGAAGAGAAAAGGAAAATACTGTCCTAAAAAATAGTAATTTAGAAGTCTCAAGTATTGTAAAAGACATAGCTTAGATTAATCAAGTAGAAAAATTCAGAATAATGCACCAGACAGACAATAATCACATTTCTAAACCCTAAAAAGGAATACTAAGAGTAGGGAGAGAAACAATGAAACTTATTACATATAAAGGAAAACAAATGATATGATAGCAGATTTCATTTCAGAAGTCCTGGAAATTAGAGGAAGCAGACAATACTGATCAAAAGTTGAAAAAAATACCTAAACCTAAGAAATAGTCATTAAAAGAAAAACCATTTAAAAGAAACCAGGCACTCAAGAAAATGAGGCGGAAGGATCATGATCCGCCCACACACACACACACACACACACACACACACACAGACACACACACACACATACACACACACACACACACACACACACACGCACACCCCATCAGGTTATATAATGAAATTGAAATTCTGTCTTAAAACAAACAAACAAAAATACAGAATTAAAAAGAAATAGATACATCATTTGTCAGCAAAAGAAACTTAAGAGAACCAGTTATTCATACCCCAAAAGACTACCTTTGAACAAGAGACCTATTTCCCCAGAGTCAATATGGCCCCAGATCAAGTGATATCATGAGAGCTGAGGTTGAGCTGTGTTGGTCTGTGCCTGTACTGCTCTCTACCATATACACAGAATAGACACTACATTATACTTCAGTAGAAAGTTATCAGCTGTAGTAATGTAAAGGCTTCTCAAAGAGATTGTCATACACCTCTTATTAACACTAATAATATTGATATCTTTCAATTATTGGGTACCTATTGCATAGCAAACATCTTGTAAATAAGTAATCATTAATCCTTAAAACAAGCCCTGCAAGGTAGCTATTCCCTCACCTATTAAGTGTCTGTGCCAGGGGGTAAGATTGTTTCTGGCTGGCCCCAACCACTCAGAATACGGTTATACAGAGAATTGTATTGCAAGATAATACTTTTAAATGTTTCATGGTGTTCTATTAAGAGGAGATCACAGAAGAAATTCCAAGTTCAAAAGAAAACATGCTAACAGGAATTAGAATGCCAAGACTAGGCATTTGTGCTGGCTGTTCTTTTGACAGCCTGACACAAGCCAGGGTCAGGTGAGAAGAGAGAACTTCCATTGGTGGTGGTGGTGGTGGGGGGTCTCTATTTGATTGACATGAAGGTAAGATTGTAGCACATTTTTTTAAAATTAATGAATAATGTGGGAGGGCTCAGCACACTGGGGACAAGTGGTCCTGGGTAATATAAGAAAGCAGGCTGAGCAAGCTATGGAGAGCTGGCCAGTAAACAGTACTCCTCCATGCCTTCTGTTTCAGTTCCTGCCTCAAGGTTCCCGCTTTGGCTTTCCTCAATAGATTGTGACCCCAGATGTGTAAGGCAAATAAACCCTTTCCCCTCTTTTGGGTCATAGTCTTTATCAAAGCAATGAAAAATTAACTAAGACAGCATTGTAAGCAATCTAAAGTAATTAGAATGTGTGGCTAAGAGAATAGACAGATTCATGAAGACCCAAAGACAGAACAAGAGAAAAATCTGTCTCCCTATCATGAAGTAGGAGAGGAAGACTCAAACTAGCCAGAAACTAAGTCCAAACGAAGATTCTAATGTGTTGCTTGGGTGGGAGCCATTCATGCACTGGATTTTGTGAAATAGGAGGAATTATACAATTTTGAATGCAAAAAATGTAAACTGAGGAATTAAGTTTTACAGGCAGATTTGGATGCAGTGGCTGAGTTTCTTTTCACTTTCTAGAAAATTCTTCAAACAGTTGTACGGCAGGAACATTCCAGACCTGACGTGCAACACCAGAGTCTTTCACTGTAACAGCTTTTCCTGGCAGGGTAGCATGATGCAGGATCTCATTCTCAAGTGTAAAACCTTATGGTTCCACTGAAAGCATTTTAGAGACAAAGCAATATGGGCATTTCTTTGACAACCACAGAGAGTAATTTGTGCACTGTTAACAGGATCTAGTCATTTTTCCAAATATTAACACAACTTCATAATAACCAACTTTTACAATTGGTTTAGTTCTTTAACATTATTTAGTTTTTACAACTGCCTAAAACCCACAAGACCACTGTTTTCTCACAGAACATCTATTTTTCTCTCCATTTTCACATAAAGTTGTCTAGCTGTCATCCCATGGCAGCTAGACGGTACATACGTAAGACATTCTAAATGGTGCTTAGTGAGAACCACCACAGAAGGATGTTGCCAGATCAGCAGACACCAGTTTAGAAAATGAAAATACAACCTGAACAATGATCACAAGAGAGAATTATTTATACATTTGTGGAGTACAATGACTTGTCAGCCAGCACAGTTCTGGATGTCTGAGAAGCTGGGGTGATTGTCTTTTGAGGCTACATTTTCTTGTATGTGAAGTCAAAAAATAATGACAGTGGCATGGCCTCCCCTAGAAGTGGTCTTGAGAGCTAAATGATTTACAGTGCATGAAGGAAATGAGTGCCCACTGAAGGGCAAACACTGAAGGGTGCAACTTCTGAAAATCGGTTGCATGTTACCATATCAATGAGACTGTGATTGCATTCAACAATAGATCTATTTTGGTGAGACACTGCTGTTCCTTAATTCAAGAGATCCTGAAGTTTGTTCCCTGGAATGCTCTTGTTTTGTCAGATGATGTTGATGTTTTACTAAATGATAGCAGTGAAAATCCTTCCAAACAACATTCATCGCAAATCACCTAAAAGAAAGAGTGGCTAAGGAAGGTTAAATAGACTTTCTTCTTGCAGAACTTCAAAAGGCTTTTAATATGCTAATGTCCAGTCCTCCACAGGCACACCATTATACCATGATTTCCAAGCTTATTCAACCATAGAACCAGTCTCAAAGGGCATCTCTTGGTAATAATGTCTAGTACGTATCATTTAGGGAGCATAGTTCTAATGAGCTGTTTTCTTCTGTTTAACTCACTGAATGAAGCAGAATCTGTTCAGTTTGCACCCCAGGCTGCAATTCCAGATGCAATGAATGGAGGTAGGATAGTAAACACGGAATCCAGCTGGGTGAAGTTCTTTCCTAACAGCATTAAAATAAACAGAGCTTCTGGACAGCAGTTATATGAAAGAAAACATGTCTTTGGATCTCCACATTTTCAGGTAAAACCATTAAGTAAGTGAATGTCATTCTGTCTAACTAAATTCACTCATGCACGTCACCAGAATAGTCTCCCTTCTCACTTCCTGCCCATATTTCAGAGGACAGTGTTTTGATGGTTTTCTTTTCCTGTCTGTTTTGAAATGTAATGCTCTAAACATCTTGGTAAATACTTGGGAATTTTAATGAAAGAAAGAATATGAAAATAAATAAGCACTTACTTAGAAGCCAGATTTTCTAAGTGGAAGCCCAGTGTCCAGTATCTAAAACTGACCAGCTGTGTGGCCCTAGGAAAAGTGAACTCACTTCTCTGGGCTTCAGTTGTCTCAAGTACAAAGTAAGACAAGAATATAGCCACTATAAAACTTAGTAACCGAGTAAGTCAATAAACACCTTGCTATCTAAATTCCACTGCCCATTGTCTGAATGTGGAAAACCAGATTGAATTGAATGCTCATCACTTCCCAGTTTTTCTACCCAATCTGAGGGATTTGGTTTGATGGTGAGAGCCTGGGCCACAGTGAAAGCCAGCCATTGCTATTCTTCCAGTTCATATAACATAAATCTTTCTTAATCCTTTCCCAATTCATATTTGACACAGGCTCTTGGTACTGTGACTCCATTTTAAAAGAAGAGTTATTCTCACATTTTACTTATGGATTCATTTGTTTTTGTAGCAGGGTTTCATGTATCCCAGACTGGCCTGAAATTTACCATGCAGCAGCCAAGGACAATCCTCCTGCTGGGGTTAGAGGCATACAACACCACACACAGTAAACAGCACTGGAGTAGAACGAAGGGCTTCGGGCAGGCTAGATCCATATTCTACCTGCTGAGCTACATCCCCAGGGGATCCTTTTCATGTAAGAAAAGATCATGAGTCTGAGCTGGTTGGCCTCATTTCTGGTCCATTTTTGCTGAATCCTAATTGTAGCATTTCAGGCAAGGGAGGAACTTCTGAACTTTCAATTTGCCCTTCAGGAAAAGAAACAAACACCCACCCTTCATGCTGCAGCATACTGGCAGAGAAAAACAAATCTAAAACTGCTCTCTGAATGCCAACTTGTGGCACTTAGGAAAGATACTGTCACTCCACTTGAGTCAGTTCTTACTCTGTGAGATTTAAGTTCAAAGTCTCAGTCCTGATCTCCAAATTCATAAGAAGCCCAGGGTCATCTCTGGATGCTGAGGAAGCCAGAGAGTTTGACACTAATTAGTGGACTAGCAATTGCACAATAGGACAAATTAGAAACTATATACACCGAAGCAACCAACATGCTAGGAACACTCCCCCTAGGTGTCCAGGCACTTCATTCCAGAACTATGGATCATGAGACTCACTAGCTATAGAACTGATTGGTCATCATTTCTCCTCTCACCTACCATGTTGCTGATACTTATTAAGTCACACAAAGTCTTTGCTCAAGTGTCCTTTGTTTGTAAAAATGGCCCTCCACATCAGGAAACCAGGACTGTTTGTAATCTCTAAAGGGTTTGCATTTCCTGAAGAGGAAAGCTTCACTGGAACCCAGACTACTTATCGGTAATGTATCAGGAACTGATTTCCAGTGGCAATGCCTGCTTTGTTAGCCGTCCATTTTCCTCTCTCGGAAATTTAATAAACGTTATCTTAAAGGCCATGAGTCCTTCCTGTACAACAGTACTAAAGGTATTTGTGGAGCTTTTAATAGTTAGCCAACCCTTTACAATCTCACTGTTTATTTTCTCCTTAGCAACCTTACGTGATTTGTTACCATCACACTCCTTGAAAATGAAGACGCTGAGGCCCCAGCGTGTATACCGTTTATCAAGGGTAACTACCAGTCTGCCCTTGCAGTTTTGGTCTGGTGACAAGTCAGCCATTAGGTGAAATAACATTTTAATATTTAAACAGAATTATCCTCTAAACTTAACTTACCCTGCAAAAATTAAAAATAATGGCTTTGGATCTACAAAAAGGACATAATAAGAAACATTCATACATTAATAAAATAAGGTTTCCTTTTTCTATCTTCATTATCCTTCCCCTCTTATCCTTGCTAAATTCTCCTTTTATTTGCTAAATTATACAAGTAGTAGGTTGTCATCTTATCTCGTACTTATATGAAATTACAAAATAAGTAAATATGTCAGTCAACTAAAAAATCTTAAATTTTAAAAGTGGAGAAAGTAAGTAAGTGAAGACCCTGTTCTCTACTCTGTGACTTCTTTCATTCAAAAGCAACTTAGCTTTTTGAGGAAAGGTCATAAGAGCTGGTAGCCTGAGGCCACGTCAGGATCATGGCCTCTGGCCCACAGCAGAGCTGGACAGTCATTTGCTCACTTTGATTGAGTCCATCCCCATCACAACCATCATCTTGAGCCTTCTTTTGCCAATACACAACCTCTACTTCAGACAAAATCACTTCCAATCTATCTTCCTTTCCATAGAATAATTAAGAACTAAAAATAATCAAACGCAAGAGTCTGCATACATAATTTAAAAACTGTGCTGTCTAGGCATTCAAAAATTGTAATGTGTGCCCTAATCTCGTCTGCATCTGAACAAAATTTTTAAAGCCTTTCTAGGGCTTTAAATAAATATAATAACATATAGCACAAACCAGTTGAGGAAGCAAATAACCTATGCTATGATGGCAGGCCTGTCCATGGGCACCTCACATCTGTAATCTGAGGGGTTTTTGGACCTGTTGTTCTATAAATAAGGTGACTTGCAGCTCATACAATGCCTTCTTGAGTTTCAAATTTTTTAAAAGACTTACGTTGTTGCTTCAAAATCTGGCTCAGAGTTTCTGTGAAGGAGCACAGGGAGGACAGTGCACCAAAACAATTGGCAAAAATTCAGGAAACTTATGGGAATAAGTGTGTGTGTGTGTGTGTGTGTGTGTGTGTGTGTGTGTGTATGTGTCGGGGGGTATATGTGTATGTGTGTGTATGTGCATGAGTGTGTATGTGTGTGTGTATGTGTGAGTGTGTGTATATGTGTGAGTGTATGTATATGTATGTGTGAGTGTGTGTATATGTATGTGTGTGGGTGTGTATGTGTGTATGTCTGTGTATATGCATGTGTGTGTATGCACATGTGTGTATGTCTGTGTGGTGTGTAGGTGGGTATGTGTGGTGTGTATGAGTGTGAGTGTGAATGTGAGTGTGTGTATGAGTGTATGCATGTGGGTGTGTGAATATGAGTGTGTGAGTGTGTATGTATGTGAGTGTATGTGTGTGAATGTGTGAGTGTGTGTGTATATGTATGTGTGTGTATGTGTGTGTATATGTATGTGTGTGGGTGTGTATGTGTATGTCTGTGTGGTGTGTGTGAGTGTGAATGTGAGTGTGTGTATGAGTGTATGCATGTGGGTGTGTGAATATGAATGTGTGAGTGTATGTGTGTGAATGTGTGCGTGTGTGTATTTCAAAGGGGCTTTCTGTATGCACAGTCTCTGCTTTCACAAGTCAGATAAACATATATAGAATATATTTGAAAAAAATACATTTTTATTGAATAGGTGTAGATATTTTTCTTGCCATTTTTCTCTAAAACTCAGTGTGCCCATTGTTTGCAGAGTCCATGCATGGTATAAGGTATTACAAGTTACCTAGGCATGGCTTAGAATCTGAGGGAGATTGTACGCAGGTTACATGCAAAGATTAAACCATTCTTTGTAAGAGATGAACATATGTGGGTTTGGGTGTCTATGTAGGTTCTAGAGCCATCTCTGGAGAATACAGATGGATGATTGTATATTTGCAAATAAAGGATGCATACATTTTGCAGTATCTCAGAGAATCCTGTGATGAAAAGAGGTAAAGTAGGTAGCTCACATCTCACCTGGAGCAGTTCCTATTGTATGTGTTTAACACCAGGGCTTTCCTAGTGAAAAGTTTCTTTTGAGAAAATTGTCTTAAAGACAAACATCTGAAAGTTATTGGTATGGGTTCCATGAACTGTCCTTAGGACATCACAAATGTGCATCTACTTGTTCTTCTAAAAAATTAGTGCATTATCCACAACTTCACCTCTAGTTTGCCCATGAGAAAGATGAGTGACAGAGAAAATAAGGGGCTTTTTTTTTTTTTTTTTTTTTTTTTTTTTTACCAAAAGGTCCTTGGCTAACAGCCAGATCAAACCAAGGATCAGAGACACACTTACCACATTTCCCAGCAGGGCATTAGTAACACAGCTAATCACCCAGTGTTTACTTTGGCCTGCATCCTTACAGTTTAAAATTTACTACTAAGTATTCCCTCTGTGAAAATGTCTCTTACCAATTAGTCACTGTGATGGTGAACATCACAACAATGGTGAACAAGTATCCACTTGGTGGGATCTAGAACACTTAGGAGACAAACCTCTGGGAAGGACAGTAACAGAGGTTCAGGATTGGGTTAATTGAGATGGGAAGATCCACTCTGCTAATAGCAGGAGGTACAATTCCCTAGGCTGAGTAAAAGTGAGAACACAAGCTAAGCAACACTTCCTTCTCTCTCTGCTTCCTGCCTAGTGTAATGTAACCATCTGCCTCCTGCTCCTGATACCCTGACTTCTCTTCTATCATGGAATGCACTTCCACACTGTGAATCAACACAAAATATTCCCCAGGTGCTTTTGTAGGGTATTTTTCACCACAGTGAAAACAGCAATGAATATAGTAACCATGTCTCCATGTCTGAAGCTCTACCTTTAGTGAAGTTTTCTGATTACTTTAGGGATTAAGTTCTCTGATACCTCATTTGTCTTTATAACTCAGTGAGGTACCTATCACAGTGCCACACTTAGAGGGCAAAAGTAATCATTGTCTGTGTACAAGGAATCAAATTAAGTTTGTATCTTAAAGGAAATATATATTCAAGCATCTTAGATAGGCAAAGTGAGTAATGATCATAAATCAGTGTCAGCTATGTCCCAGACAGGAGCTAGTTTTTCAGATGGTTTAGAGGCATCGCAGGTGAAGAGAATGCTGAAGAGATGCTACTGGGATACAGGACAGGATAAGCTTGCTAAAGAAAGAGATGGGACAGGTTTAAAAGAAAAGTTTCATAGGCTCTGTCACTCCAAGAGATGACACCAAAGACACCTACCTCCAGTCACACTCTACTACTTCAATTCCAAGTACTTGTTTATCAAAATATAGCGTTTATGCCTGGGTTGTCAACACAATGTGTGTCTTTTGTGAGACAATGGTACGTGGGCCCCTGCTAGTTCTCTGCTTGAATCTCCTACTCTCCCAGCCTCCCGCTCATATGGCTTCAACCAAATGTCCTGCTCGATGGTCATCAATCACTATTCCTCGGTGCTCCTTTCTCTGCCTGTCTGACAGCTTCTTCTTGTTTTGTATGAAGCCTTTGCAAAACACTATATTTAAAATTACAGACACAAGGACCCACAGCCAAACATTAGAGAGAGTGAGAGACCTCGGAACAGTCAGCCCTAAAATGGAACACCTACATCAAACCCTTCCCCCAGATCTCAGGGCTCCCTGCAGAAGAGGTGGAAAGAGTGTAAGAGCCTGAGCAGGTGGAGGACACCAAGCAAACAAGACCTTCTAAATCAACATGAGCAAAGCCTCTATGAATTCACGGAGACTGAAGCACCAGGCAGGTCCTCAGCATACATAGTATGGCTTCCGTTTAGTGTTTTTATGGGATTCCTGAGTGTGTGGATGAGTGGGTCTCTGATCCTTATCCTCTGGTCTTCTCTTGGGCTTTTTCCTTCGGTTGGTTTGTCTGTCCAACTCAATGTGATAGTTTTTGTTTTGTCTTATTGTATTTAATAATATATATATTGTTTTTTTGAGACAAGGTTTCTCTGTTGTGACTCTGGCTGTCCTGGTACCCTCTCTGTAGACCAGGCTGGCTTTGAACTCACAGAGATCCTCCTGCCTCTGCCTCTCAAGGGCTGGGATTAAAGGTGTGTGTCACCACCATGCAATTTTGTTATATTTAAAAAAAATTATACATGCCTTCCACCCATGATCCCTGCCCCTTACACACTTCTCTTTCCCCCATCTTGCTCGCCTCCTCCTAATGCACTACATATGTCATATGAACATGTTTCACTGTCTCTCTCTTCCCTGAGATGTAAGTTCAACAAAGCCAAGGGTATGGAAAGTGCCATTTCCTATGCCTAGGAAAGTGGCTGGAAATGGCAGGCACACCGTAACTATTTTGTGATGGAATAAAATTCCCCTCACCTTTACTAAATATTTATCCTCACCAAAAATACATAAGCACTTGGTATATCACATACACACATTCATGCATACACATCGAGTGCTATACTGGGCATATTGAAGAACATGGAAAGTTTTAATCATGGAGTTTTCCTGAAATCAAGATTGTACATCCTGAGTAATATAACTTACCATCTGCATCACTGCCCTATTTTTTAATGTTTACACTAGTGCAAACATATCCTGAATAGTATCCTGTCTCATTCCAAGGAGAAATACATAAAAAACAGGAACTGTCTTCCACGGATACAGGAAGAATCAGATGCTGAGGCATCCCACCCATCCTGAACCAAGCCTCTGCCTTGGCACCCATCTGCTACTCTGCATCACCACCTGACTCGTTCAGGCTTACCCACTGCCCCCCCCAACTTTATCTACTCCCCACCTAGTCTTCCTATCCCTAGTCAATATGTGTAAAGCCCAGGCAGAGCTGTCCCCACCAAGACTTCAAACAAAGCCACTCCCAAATTACCATGGAAATAATCACTCCCCAGACAACATGCTTCATGTCATCTTTCTGCTTCCTCCCTTGAAGGGAATAAATAGTTATAAGGCAGTCCTATCAAGAGGCTTGCCTTAACTCAAATCAATTCAGGCCAGACTATTACAGGAAACTGCTTTTACAATCTGATCTACTCATATTGACAGTTCCAGGGACTATTCAAAACTGTCAATGGAGGTCTCATGATAGAGCATTTGCCTATTAGGAGAGACAATGGCCAAAATACAAACCCCAAAACTGGTCCCTCACCCCCCCCCCACTTTCTCCTTGTCCAAAACAAGATTAACATGATTTTGAGAAAAGTAAAGGCATTAAAATTAGCTTCATCTCTACTGAAACTAAGTATGAGGAGAAATGGCCTAGTAACCAAGAAATGCAATCAAAATATAGTAAGATACATTCAAAGCTCTCAGTCCGTCCTTGGTACAGGCATGGGAATGGCACTTCCATACCCTTGTTAATGCAGAACCTGCTAAAGAAACTGGCGTACAAATACTATTCAGCTTCCTGCCTAGGGCTTGCTGAAAGTATCCGTAAAGGTCTGTAATGTGGCTCAGTAATAGAGCTCTTGCCCCGAGTGCATAATTGTATTCAATCTCCAGTGCCATAAAAATAAAACAAAACAATAAAATAAGACAACAACAACACACACACACACACACACACACACACACACACACACAAAGGCTCTCTAGACTGCTGTCTACAACCCAGCATGCTTAGACTCCAACAGAAAATAATCTTATAGAGTAATTCACAAACAAAAAAAACATAGAGACTACAAGAAATATGTCTCCCATGGAAACTCAAAAGGCAAAGAAAATGGGATTCTTAAGCACTACTAATCCAAATATGCTTAAATTTATGGAGGAAATGTTTGTAAGGAAAGAAACATTATAAAAGGTAGTTATAAATAGGCAGGTAAGTTGAGAAAGATTACAATAAAATGCTTAGAAATGAAACCTGGGGTGGGGAAGAAAAAAATGACCCTGAGACACTAGGAGGACATTTTGCATTTATGAAAGGGAAACCTTCCTGGGATATCAGAAGGACAGCATCATGCTCCAGTCCTCACAGTGGTAAGGTACGTGAGTTCTCTCCAGAAGTCCAGGGGCAGTGTGCTCACAGGTGGCCAGCCTGGGAAGGCCCTTATACAATTCCTTTGTAATAAGGCACTCTACCTAGTAAATGCACAGACATCCTTTCCAGACAAGCTTCTAAGTCACAAGGTCTAGCTGAGATGCTGAGACTGACAAGGAGTCTCATTAGGTCACGGTAGCTGTTAGAAGCACCATCTTATTTCTTCCCCTTCTGCAGTAAGCGCTGAGGCCATATATAATCCTGGCACTGCTTTCTTGTACTCTCTGTATCAAGATAGAGAAATCTACTTTTGTGTCCATGTCACTGCTGCTGAAATGTGGTTGGAAATGAGTTATAAAACTCCTCATAGTCAGCCAGCTCTTATAAGGTTGTCAATTACTTAGAAATTGGCCCTGTGAGCACCACTTTCATAGTGGTAACTTCCTCTTTTTGAGCTTAATAAATCTTTGTGGCATTGTTGCCTAATCTGAAATGTTTCTCCATGGTGCCTTGCAAAAGGGAAACAGCTACAAAATCAGAGCCTCAGAGGAACACGGCTCCCAGTAAAAGGTATCATTCTCAAAAATTATGTCCTTGTCTAGATCTTTAATACTCCTGAAACTTGTGGTGTTTCCACTTTACTAGTTCTAACAGGGTGCACTATTGTTCTTGTATGATATGCATTGAGGCTTCATTTTCAAATTTACTCTTTCTTGGATCACACATGCCTGAGCAAATATTAACTGACTTTAGACACGGCTATGGGTTTGTTCTAGCCCAGAACATGTAGTCGGTCAACATAGGGAAGCAGTCTTGCCAAAATACAGAGGCATGTGCTGTTCAAAAGGACTAAGAAAGTTATACGGTATACCATAGAACGCAAATTTCACTTTTATTTCTAACAGTAATTTTATGGATGAGGACATTCTCCCTCGAAATTCATACCTTAGCTTAGGAGGCTCAGAGACATCATTTAAGTCTTTTCATCTATACCTCTATGGTACAGGAATCGTTAATTTTCTACATGACTTTAATGGACAAATGCATATGAAGACATTCATGATAAAAAGTGGTGGAAAAGCAGTGCCAAAGACCCTGACCACAACAACCAAGTTGCCAGAACAAAGAGAATACAAGATATGAAATGCCAGGTCTGAGACTATCATTCCTAAAAAAATACCCCCCCACAGGACTTGGTAGATATACAGAGATGCAGATTGCAAAACATTTGCCTAGCATGCATAAGGTCCTAGATCTGATCCCCGGTAATAGGGAAAAATTATGCACAATGATTAAAGCTCAGAAACCATAGCTTCAGTTCCCTCATATTTTGTTTGGTTTTACCTGTTTGTAGACTGCGTCTTACTGTGTAGCCCAAGCTGTCACAGAAGTCACAATTCTCCTGCCTTATGTCTCAAATGTATACCTATAGATAACAATTTGAGACATTAGATATTAACTTTCAGAAACCCTCAGCAAATTTCACAGTTTATCGGGTTTACTTCCTTTCCAGGCCATCTGGAAATCGTTAGACCCGGTTCCCGAAAGAAATCTGAACTGCAAATGTTACATATCGAGGACCTGTCTTTTGAATAAATTCTGAGGAGATGAAGAAAATGCACATATATACAATGCAATTCTACACAGCCATAAAGAGAGATGAAATCATGACTTACCGGTAAATGGATGCAACTGGTCATGTTAATTAAGCGAAACAAGGCAGACTCGGGAAGATAAATGTTGAAGGTTTTCTCTTACAGACAAAACCTAAATTTAAAACTATGCATATATACACATATATATGCATGGACATGCATATATGCACATGTGTTTTTACATGTGTGTATGTTTGCCTGTCCTGGAATCAGGGAACCATGAGAGGCAAGGATGAGATCTTAAAGAAAGCAGAAAATAGAGAAAGGATTAGATTACATGTATTAGGGAAGTAGAAAAAAGTTTGTGTATTTGTTGGAATTGTAAAATACAATTTCCTACCTATAGTTTGCTGATTAAAAATAATTAGTATTCATTCTTATATTTTTAAAAGGCTCAATGATTTTACATGGAAAATGTATAGAATATTTACATTTTGTGCTATGAAAATAATCAATCATATCGGCAGCCTTAGAAAACTACCAAATTCACCAAATTTCTTAGCATTACAGTAATTGGTTAGAATGACTTGCCTTTCACCTGGCAACCCAACATAACATAGGAATAATGGAAAACTGGTTTAACTATAATGAAGATCCACTTCTAAAGTCACATCCTAAATGTCCTGATTGAGACTCATTTTGCTCCATCATGTAGAGTCTAGAGAACAAGAATAATGAACGAATGGGCCATTTTCCTGTACAGGTAGCAGAGAAAGCTTAGTCTTGAAATGATGACAAGGTCTTAAGGAAAGTAACTGTGGCAAGTTCTGTTTGCTTTCTGGGCTGGCCAACTGCGAGAGTATGGCTATTGCAGAATGAGTCATATGGAAAACACGGGCAAACGGAAGCCTGCTGAGAAACACAGTACGTGGTATTCTCTCATTGGGATTCAACATCAGGGATAAAATACAAAACCTGGAGAGTGCAAGAGTTCTGAAAAAAAATCAACTTGTGAAAAAAAAAAGAAGTACATTTCTTTGTAAATTAATTTTAACTGACACACACACAACACAAATATATATATACACACACATATATGTACCATATATACACACATATATATGATACACACACATATGGTACACACATACACACACACACATATATATGGAACATACCAGGTGGTATTTTGGTATATGTATGCATTATACAATCAAGCTGAATATTCGTCTCAAGTATTTATTACCTAATACAGCAATATTCAAAATTCTTTCTTCTAGCATTTTGATACTCACCAGTGGGGTCACTATAGATTATCGTTGTACCCTAAGTACACCAGACCTAATTGCAATCTATTACCCTGGTGAGATGAATCAGCAGGTAAAGATGCTTGCTGCCAAGCCTGAGGACCTGAGTTCAATCCCTGGGTCCCACATAGTGGAAGGAGAGAACAGACTCCCATAAGTTGTCCTCTTGCCTATACAAGCATACCACAGCATAAGTACACACACACACACACACACACACACTAAAATAATAATTTTTAAAAGCCAACTGATACCCACTACCCATTGGTCAACCTTGCATTTGCTGCTGTTGTCGTTAGCAATTCGTTTACTCCAAAAGTCATCACAGCTCAGCTTCTTTTTTAAAGCCAGTTTTCCTTCACTTGGAGAATCAGTTAGTTTAAGAGATAAACATAAACAATTTGGAAGCAAATTTAGAGTCACGGGTTGCTGATGAGTTAGTTTGATCTTCTAAGAAATATTATGCATACACACAAAAGGAGGTCTTGAAAAGTTACTTATAACTGTTTGATACTCAACAAAGATAAATCCATGCATGGCATGGGTAATAAACACCTATAACAACTTTAGAAGCAAACTAGGAGTGTAAGTAATTCATGGTCATCCTATGCACTACACTGCAAGTTGGAAGCCACTGTGGGCTACATAAGACCCTGTCTCAAAAACACAAGAACAAAACAAAACAAAAAAACTTCAAGCAGCAAATATACTACATAACAACATGTTTTATCATGTGTTATAGTTGCCAGGTGTCACTGGTTATGTGATATACCTATTTCCATACCATAGTGGTATTTATTTACCACTATCTGATAAAACATGGCATTTTACTACACAAGGGTTAGAAAATTTTGGTCATGACCACAAAATAATCAAGTGACACTGGATAGGAAAATTATAAGAAGACATCTTTTAAAGGAACAAGGTGAATAGGTGGATGATACATAGATGATAGATAGATGATAGATATAGATAGATAGATAGGATAGATAGATAGATAGATAGATAGATAGATAGATAGATAGATAAATGATAGAGGAAGCCTCATAAAACTAAAGTGGAAGCAAAGCTACATCACAAATAATACTGGGCTTTTCCAAGTCACTGCCAGCCATAGAGGAGTGACAGTTCCTGACAGCAGCTCTGCTTGTTCAGTGCTCCACCCTAAGGGGTGTATTTGTCTACTAGCAATGTCAACTCCAGGTCAGACTTCAACTGCTAAGGACACGTTACCTTCATGTATATGGCATTGCCTTTCACACACAGCCAAGGTCATGGACAGACCCAGATTTAAAACAGATAAATAACTTCATTGGCAGTACAACATGCTGATGGGGATTCCAAGCATTTGTTGAGATGGTTTAAAATTCTAAAAGGTGCTACTTTTGCTGCTTTTTTAACATTCAGCTTCAAAAGAAAATTTTCCTAGGAAAATCATGTCAAAACCTTGAGCACTCACACATTTTAAATTACTTTTAATTCCTTCTTCCTTTCAAAGGGAATCTCCATGATGATTAAACAGATTCAAGGCAGTCATCTTTATTCAGGGAAAGCAGAGACTTGGAAAAGCAGTGAGCTTCCTTCCAGCTTCGGGTAAGGGTGTAGAAGTTCTGGATAGCTAGGAATACATGTTAGGTCATACTATAAGGCAAGAGAAGAGCTGAGTGCCAAACTCTAAAGTTGTGTCATCCTTGAGAAAATTAACATGAGAACAAGAGTTGCTAAGCTGGGAACCATGGACACAGCAGAGATCCTAAACTATATTTGGTATTGAAGCAAACCTGGTGGAAAAATTGTTAAACCATCTTTCTACAAAAACAGGGGCCATTGTGCTAATTAATCTACTGATTTCAGGCCAGCAAAATAGGCTCAGTGGGTAAATATGCTTGCTGGCAAGCCTAAAATCCCAAATTTGATCCTTGAAACTCACATTGTGGAAAGAGAGAAATAATTCTCCGAAACTGCCCTTGATGTCCACATTTATGTCATGTCACATGGACACACAAACACACACACACACACACACACAATGCAAAGATAATTTAAATTTACATATTTTGTCAAGACTATATTATGCATTGTTGAAATCATGGTATTTTCTAGAAGGAAAGGCCATGTTCTTAGTGATTATAGCCAAGCAGGTTTAACCTCAGACCATTCTCAGAAGTCAGGGATTGGGGGGCATTACCTTCTTCTTGATCCCTAGTAATACACTGCTTTACATGATTTGGTCTTCCATTTTCTCAGCTCCTGTAGCATACATCGAGTAGGACTTAAGCCAACTGATTTTTATCTAGCCAAGCATATTCTCAATGTCTGGCTCTGAGCCACTCCTACCCCTCATCGGATGCTTCTGCGTGATTCTCGGTCCTCCGGAGCTTGGACTTGCAGCCACTGCACACTCCGTGGTCTTCCTGTCTCATCTCTACTTGCGTGCTCTGCGATACCCTTTTTTCTTACCTCTCCTATGGTTGGTTATTGCCACAGTTTAAAGCTGGGCCTTCGTTCTACATTCCGCCACGAGAGACACTTCTAGTGGTGCGGCGTTAACTACTACTTGTCAGTGACTAGGTGTCGTTATGCTACCAAACCGTAACAACATGTGTAGCAGTATATTATTGGGGGGGCAAGAAAAAGTAATGTTCAAATTAAGGAACCCTGATTCACCGCATCTGT
The DNA here is from genome assembly GCA_026225945.1 of Cricetomys ansorgei. NCBI lineage: Eukaryota > Metazoa > Chordata > Mammalia > Rodentia > Nesomyidae > Cricetomys > Cricetomys ansorgei. Next base: position 5,574,964 of record JAMJFZ010000021.1, read on the forward strand.
AAACCTCCCTCAGTTGCTACAGGTATAAAGGGACGATGACCTTGCATCTATAAATGAGGATGTCCTACTAAGCTTTGAAACATTGCAATACTTTAATATGTCTATAACTCTGTCAAAAGGTGGCTTGATGGACTAAAAGAAACATCAGATTTATCATCAGCAATTACAGGGAACTGAGGCTCTTAGATTAAGAGCCCTTGCTGCTCTTCCAGGGGACCTGAGTTCAGTCAGGCAGCTCACAACTGGATGTATCTCCAGCCCCACATGATCCAATACCTTCTTCTGGTCTCTGTGGACACCCACACATACATACATAAACAACCACCACCAACAATAATAATAATAACAATAGTTTTTAAAGTAATTTTCTAATGTCCTTAAGCTGACAATCTGAAACCATAATACATCGAAGTGAGTTATACATTATTTATTAATAATTAATATATTGATTACTTACTAAAAGCTTTGTATCTTTTTGTAAATGTCTTTATTTCATTTTACATGTACGTTTCTCTTGTGTGTATGCCTGTGCTCCACATGTGTAACTGATGTCCATAGAGGCCAGAAGAGGGTATTGGATCCTTGGAACTGGGGCTACAGATGGTTGTGAGCCACCACTTGCAGCAAATGCTGTTAATGTCTGAGACATGCATCCGGTCCCACCTTTATTTCTTTACAATATCTTACATATCCTATAAAGTAGGTCTTGCTAGCCCATTTCACAAACTGGATGGCCAATACACAGAGATTTAGTCATAGTCCTAGGTTAATAAAGTGTGCAACGCCATACAGCTATGTTGGAACTCAAATTGATCTGAACTGACAGCTTGCTCTTTAACCATCACTTCCTCATGAAGGTAAAGTCAGAATAATACAGCAATCTGAACATTTGTTCACATTATTACATTAATAATATACATAAATACATTAATAATGTAGTAAAAGTTCTCATCCAGGCAAATAGCCCTAAAATATCTTTTCAACCTATTACATTTGAGCTACTCAGATGGGCTCTCTCTAGCTAGACTCATCCAGTAGATATCCTATGAATACATTATACAAATTCTTCATCACCGTTTCATCTAAAAGTCTTGATTTTTCCACTAAATTGAGTTTCTAGTGGACAAGTTACCTTCTCTGAAAAATAATTCCTGATTCATCTAGCAGCTAATATAGACATTTGCTTCACATTGGGATTGATGCACCAAGAATGCAGCAGCCACCGTAATGTGTACAGGATGTTGGAATAATTACTTCTTTCTTACTTTACCATAACCACCATGGCAAATATCATATCTTTACTAGCATGAGATTAGGCACAGGAAAACCCCAAGGTTACATCATTATAATTAATTATAGCAAATTAGAGATGTTTTTAATTATCAAGAGACATGGCTGACATGTGTCTCAAAAGGATCTACGTGTTGAAAGCCCCAGTGCTCAGAATGTGACTGTGCATATGGAGAGGGTCTTAAAGATGCCAAGCATGTACAAGATTCTGAGTTTGATCCTAAGCACCACAGTAAGTAAATAAACCAAAAGTAACTGACTTGAGATAGATGATCAGACTGGGTTCTAATCTAATATGTGACAGATTTTCTCATGGAAAAGGAAATTAGGTCAGAATGGGTACAGAGGAAAGACCAGCTAAGGTCTTTGTCTGTAGGCCAAGGGCAGAAGCCTTAGAAGAACCTAACCCCGCTGACACACTGATGGTGGACACGGAGCCTCCAGAACTGTGAAAGCTTGCGCCTCCCGGGCTCTGCTGTTCCAGTTGAGGCACTCCTAAGACTCTCGCATGCCAAGCCCCTCCCCTTCCTTAGCTCACTCTATGCTCACAAGAGCTGTGTATGTTGCTCAGAACAGTTGTCTATCACCCATTGCAGAAACGGAAACTGAGATTTCAGAGATGTTAAGTGACATCTCTGACGTCGTCATCCAGTGAGCAGAAGCTGACTGAAATCTTGACCCTCAATGTCACCCGTTTTCCGATTTCCAAGATGATAGAGCAAAAAAGCCCTGGCTTTGTCCCAAGCTGTGCTCTCAACTGATTGTAACGTCTTCAGAAAACCATTGGTTGCTTTATTTGTTTGTTTCGTTGGTTTGGGGTATTTTAATTGTAAAATCGGTGTTGGAATTGAACTAAGGGCTAACTGCTATGGGCCTATGTGAGCTCAATTCTCATCTCAAGGCTTTAGCTCAAATCATTGTTTTTGGTCAAACTACTAAAAAATGAGCTCTGTAGACTCCTTTGGAAGTGGAAGCAAATGTGATTATTTTGAGAGTCACTAGCCCACAGAATCCAAGCCTCTGCTGAAAAAAATGTATACACTCAAAAATATTTTTAGATATGCTAAAGTTAATTCATTTTTAAAGTTATTTTCTAGACTTTTCAACCCATTGGGTCTTTTCTTTTGAAGATTCCTCTAGCCTGGGTTTAAGAATTACATATTGACTTGTGAACAAAACACAGAAATGGATTTTTCTAACAACAACAACAAAAAAAAAAAAATCTTGAGTCCCAGTTTTAAAGGTCTCAGTAATTAGATAATCAAATGTGTGTGTGTGGGGGGGTGTGGATTCCAGACATTTGTATGAAAAATGAGTTAAGTGGCTTCCTATTTGTCTGCCTTATAGGAAAGTACACCACTAAATAAGAAAATGTCTCCGGGGTATGTTGAATCTCTTTGGCGAGAACTTGCTGAACACACCCACGCGCACACACACACGTGCATATACACATATATTCATCAGCAGGGAAATTGCTAGCTCACTGTGTTAGCCTACCCTTCCTTTTTTTCAATAACTTCTCCAAATTTGAAATAGTCTGTGGGTAGATGATTTGTGGTTTTTATACCTGGAGTTAATGCACAGTTTTTTTAAGGGGAAGTATATCATGGAAAATAATTTGTATGGTATCCAAGCATAGCTGGCTGTAAGATCAGACGAAGAGTTAGAATTATGAATCACCTTTTTTTTTTTTTTAAAGCTAAATAAATCCAATCTGCCCAAAAGGGAGGAAATGAATATCTATAAGCCACAACTTCCATCCAATCACATACAGACAAATCAGCCTCTGGACAAATCAAATGTCTTCATTTAATGCTTACCTGGATTTGGCATACTGCCCAGCTTTTCCAAAACTACTGACATTACCTTAACCAACAGTTTAAAACACTCGTACTGAAAAAAGAACAAAAACCAAAACAACAGCAAAAAAAAAAAAAAAAAACCCTAAAAACTAAACACAAAACTAAATCAACAGCGGCTGCAATGATTGCTTTAAAAAAGAAAAACAAGGAACTTTTTAACCCAGAAGAGACAATTGCTCTGGAGAAGGAAAGTTGGCTTCTGAGTTAGCAGCGTGGGGAAACAGGATAAGTGGGTGGGATTGGGGTGTGTTCTGCCCATAAATAGAGGCTCAGGGCTGTGCTGGCGCACTCAGAAGCTTGGACGGCAACCCGGGCAGCTCAAACAAAGCAGGAGGGTGGGGAGCCCAGGTAAGGTAAATTGATAATCGCTTTGGCATTGCACTTTCTGGAGTACGCTTTGGCCTCTGATTGCTGTGCACCGTGCCAGGCAATCAACTGACAAGGTGAAACCAAGATTCCCAGGGCTGAAAGCAGGCTCTAGCAAGAGTCCAGCTGAAGCTTTGCTGGGGCCTTTCTTTGGCTAAAAGTAGTGGAGTATCAAATTCCTGCCTAGGTTCAATGCGATGCTTTCTCCCTCAGGAAACTGGAGGTTTGCGAGTGGGTGGATGAACCTGAGAGTTTTCAAACCTATGTTAGGGTGCAGGAAATCCTGTGTCTGTCACTGTGTAGTGCTCTGCTCCTCTCCCACTAGGTAACATAAAGGCCCACAGGCTCCTCTACTGGGAAAACCCCACTCAGATTGCCCTCTGGGAATATATTCTTGCAAATCAGGAAACAGTTTTCTTATGCTTCTGCAGTTTTCAGACTGGGGAGAGCTGGGAACTTTCTGAAACACCAACAACAGAGTCACTGAAACCTCCAGCAAGTACATTCATTGTTAAAAACAAAATGGAGATAGAGTGACAGTGAACGGTACCAGTTTCAGAGGATCAATGGCCCAGGGGTGGGGAGGCTCTGCAAATTATCCAAGTCTTCCAACAATATCTTCAAGTATTGGGTTTTAAGAGGCTTACACAGGATGTTTGTAGGGTAGAATGTTTGCAGAGCAGACTTGTTTTCATCATGAAAACTCAGTGAATCTCAGAAAGCCATCTCAGAGTGAGACGTTTGTACAGCAGCGTTATGTTAGCCTTCCTTGAAGCATCCTGTCATAAAATATATGTGACATATCAATAATTACAGCCTGTAATCTGTAGAGCTATTGGAAGGAGCCCTAAGAGCCATTTGTACAGCAAGAATCGACAGTGAACCAAATACAGCACTTTGCCACCAATTTATTTTTATAATTTCAGTATGTTCAAGTGCTGTTATAAATAATATATACTCAAATATTTGTTGATAAAGTCAAGGAAGTTAATCTATACTTCTGAACCAGCTAGTATTCCAGAAATATAATAATTCTCACATGAAGTATTCCATCCATTTTTAAACATTAAACAGGAGCCATAACACTAAGAGAGCTGCTAGATATTGCTAGCTTACAGTATACTTGAGATGTAATTGCAGAATTTTAGAAGATAAAAATCAGTATTAGCATTTCTGCATCCTTATGATTGTAGTAAGATTTGACATTATATTACTGACTTAACATATCTTTTCTGAGTCACTATATGGCTATGTACTAAGACTTGGATAACAATTGGCCAGTTTAATTTAAGGCATTATTTGGGGTTGGTAACTAAGCAACTTCTTTCTAAGCATCTAATGTTTAGCAAAGATCCTCATTCAAGCACACAGATTATGAGGATCTTCTCTCTTCCAAGCACCAAGCCATGACCATCTACCCTGCTTCCTTTTGTAGAGTCTATGTGACTTAATTCAAGACCTATAGAGATGGACACTTTAGTTCTACGTTGTGTTTTGGGCAACTTTAGCATTTGGATTTACCAGGTTCTAAGCGTGGAGCAGCCTGTGGTATGGCCCATAGGAACCTTTAGTGACATGAAACCCAACTTACTTGATCTTATTTCCTCTGCTCATGCAGTGTATCTTCTCATTTATATGATCATGATCTATTTGTGATCATCTGCTGCAGCTTTTCCTTGTAGTTAATCGCCAAATAGCAAAGAGTGAGAACGGGAAATTTAACAAAGAAACACCCTGGTGTCGTGTATATCACAGGATATATCTGTACACTGGAGTGTATGCCCCCCTTACCTGCAAGCCCAGACAGAGACCAAAGAATACCATTTGAGCCGATGCTCCACTAGGAAGAGGGAACAAGTGTCTAGTGAAGTGACAAAGCTATCATGCTCTAAATGAAATAAGGATGTAGCCATGTTGTTCATATGCATTCTTCAATGGCAATGTGCCTATTTCGGTGGAAGGTTAAAGACGTGTGTGTATAGGGTGATTGTTTCATGAAGGGGAGGTGGGAGTCAGCACTGTAAAATGACAAGATTCAGAAGTCTTTGCTCTGAACCCATTCCAAAAAATCTTTTCATCTCTCTGAACTTTAGAGTCTTCATCTACATAGTGAGACATTGGGGATGAGGAAAAAGAGGTACCCCCAAAATTACCTTCCAGTACTATGCTTTTTAATATACCTTTTGAATGTGCATTTCCTTAACAGAAGAGCATATAACTAGTTACATATTTCCTTAAATATATTTATCTATTGTAAGATAACACACATCAAATATTATATATCCACTGATAGAGAAAGTGATAGATGTTGATAGCAAATAGGTAATAGATGGATAGATTCCCATACTATATATTCCTGTGAAATTCAAGCAGCTCCGGACTCCTCTCTGATCACAATGTAGCCTGGCTCCCATTGCTTTCCACTGTTGTGATACACTCTAATGCCTTTCTGTTTATTTCCCATGTAGATTTGCCATGGAGAAAATTTCAGTGTCAGCATTCCTGCTTCTTGTGGCCCTCTCCTATACTCTGGCCAAAGATACCACAGTCAAACCTGGAGCCAAAAAGGACCCAAAGGACTCTCGGCCCAAACTGCCCCAGACCCTCTCCAGAGGTAGGAGTCATCTTCTTGTTGGTTCTCAACTGCAACGTAGTTTATAAAGACTCCTTGCTTTGGTGTTACATGTGTATGCTCAAGACGTTTGGGGATTTTTTTTTTTCTAGATTTAGCACAGTTGATCGTCAGTTCTCCCTCTTCTGGAGGCTTTTGTATTCTTTAGTATCGAGTTCATATTATCCAGGTCTTTACCATTACTTTCCAGCAGCTTTGAGCTGAAACTATAATAGGTTTAAATATACCACTCCTCTTGTTCTAGGTTGGGGCGATCTGCTCATCTGGACTCAGACATATGAAGAAGCCTTATACAAATCCAAGACCACGTAAGCGCAAGGGTCACCTGGAGCTCTCTGGAGTCTCTCATGAGCGCCATCTAGTGATGATTACCAGACGTTCACGGCATCCTATTAACATTCCAATCTTGTCTCTCTCACAGCAACAGACCCTTGATGATCATTCATCACTTGGACGAGTGCCCACACAGTCAAGGTCATTTGTTCTTCTGAATTTCTTCTATAGGCTTTTATGTCAGTTCAGGGTTTAGATCACTCATCTTTACATTCCTAGAACCGAGCACTGTTGAACAAGAAAGAATATCTTAAAACACTTAGAAAGGAATTTGAATGTTTCCATGTTTTGAATGAACTAATAGGTGAATATTTTGAGTAAGAAAATTCTGGGATTTGTGCTCAACTTCTTTTATCTTTTTCCATCCTATACATCAACAGATCCATTGGGTTTACCGTTAACATGTATCTTCCAGCCAGCACTAGCTTCGCAGACAAGCCACCTGTGTGGTTGCACAGTGTCCCCACGTGTGACATGATACTTCCATCTCTGTCCTCACTTAATAATTCTAGCACAGGGGGCTTTGCATTTTCACTCTCCATCGGTCTCTGTGTGTGAGGCAGCCCCTCTTGCCAAAGCCCAACCACCTCCTATTGCCTCAATAGTCCAGGCCAACATCACACCTTGTCCACAATACTACAACAGCCACCTATGAGCACACCAGTCAGTCCTCCACCCAGAAGCCAGGCTGAGGCTGTTCAACACACATCAGACCCTGTATCTCATGTGCCCCAGTGGCTTGTCATCACAAGTAAAATTAATCTAATTCCTGGTCGTGGTCTTCAAGGCTGGACCTAATCTGGTCAGTGCATAGTTTTCCTTTCCTGTCGAGATCACTTATTCTCAGGCTATCCATCCTGGCTTCATGCTGCTCATCCTTATTAAACAAGGTTATAATCTTACAGCCCCTTCTGCCTGCAGTGACCTGTCTCCAATAGTCTTGGCAATCTGCCCCCCAAATAAACCACTCTCTGGTCTCAGTATCACCTCCTAAAAGAGATCTGTCATGACAAATCAATAGCTCTTCAAAATGTTGCTTCACTTTATTTTCCCCTCCGTATATAGCTACACATGAAATTGTTACATCTGTAGTATGTACTGGTTTATGCTGTGATTTCCAAATAAGCATCTGAACTCTGTGGAAGGTACATTGTTTTTCTATTCAAGGTATTTTCCCTAGTGTATAAAATCGTGTCTGCCACAATGTAGGTATTCAATAGATGTAATTTAAAAATAATAAAGGGATGAATGAACAAAGAAAAGAGTGAATGAAAAAGGCAAAGGCAGTCGGTAGTATAGAGGAAGCATAACAGATCATTTGCTGGAGGGGCAAAGCAAGTATTATATTTAAGACACTATTCAAATTAAAAGACAACAGAAAATAAGGCTCTTAACCAAAGCCAAGATAAATGCTCAATGATTTTTTTTCTAATATTACAGCTTTAAAGAAAGTGTTTGCCGAAAATAAAGAAATCCAGAAATTGGCGGAGCAGTTTGTTCTCCTCAACCTGGTTGTGAGTTTCCCTCACCGTCACCCACAGCTCCTCCTGGTTCAGTGTCTGATTCACTGTTTCTACGCATCTCAGTCATGCTGCATTGACTAGACTCTTCTCCCAGAATCCAGTCTCACAGATGAGAAACCAAAAATGTTACTTTATTAATAATCCTCTTTGAAAAATTTGCATTGCTGGCATTGAGTCCAGGCCCTGACACATGCCAGGGAATGTTTGTTCTACCACTGAGTCACATCCTCAGCCCGTTATTAATAATTTTTGTGGCACTTATGTTTTAATGTAATAATTAATAATCTTATCTGAAAAATATTCTTCAATGATCAGGATCCTTGTGCTGCTATAGTAACTGGCTTTTATGCTTTGCAAATCACTGCCTTTGCCCATCTCTCTACAGTCCTGGCTCGCTAATCCCTGTCTCTTCTTTCCCTGGTAGAGAGAGCTGTGGGCTGTCCAGATCTCCCCATTCCCTTGAACTTTAGCTTCATCCTTCCTGCCTCACTTCCTCGTTGAGTTTGTTCTTCGAGTATCACATCCATTAGCTATTGACCTCGTGACCTGTTCCACATAGTGCTCTTTCTGCTCCACGACATCTGTCTGCTCATCTGTCTTGTGAACTCTTGGCAGAAGGAATTCCCACAGTACAGTGACAGACACATTCTCTTTTCTGATTAGCCTTTTTAACTAGTATGCGATGTCATGGGCTCCACTGTGGCATTTTCATATGCACTTGTTTTTGCTGCCCCCACCCCCGCTAGTCTCTTTGTTCACCCGGAAGCCCTCCTTCTGTTTATATATTCTGTAACCCTTTTCCAATCCCCAGCCTCCTCTTAGTAACTGTGCTTCACCTTGTATGGTGCCTTTCTAGTCCATGGAGATTTTTCATTTGCAAGGTTGAAAATACCTAAGGAGTAAACACACTAACAGCTACTTTTTGTTATTTTTTTTTTTTAATCTCAGTATGAAACAACTGACAAGCACCTTTCTCCTGACGGCCAGTACGTCCCCAGAATTATATTTGTGGGTAAGTGATATAAGACACACTCTCCAGTACGTCCCCAGCTTCATATTTGTGGGTGTGGGGTTCCAGTGACATAAGACACAGTGAAGATTACGCCTCTGTAGCCACATCCTGACTCCCCTCAACTCACACCTCCGCATGCTTGTCCCCAGCTCACCAGCCACTTTACTGTGACCAAAGTCACTGACTGGTAGCAAGGGGCATGCCATGCTGGGTGGGCTAACCCTAAGTCTCACAATATACTTTCATCAGAAAGCCTGAACTGCTATCCTCCAAATGATTCTTTCCTCCTCTGCTCAGTTTGACTCCCACCTTATGCCCCGAGCACATCCGAGGGAATGCCATGCTCCCCTCATTCGCTTTCAGTCCCTTGGTTTTTTTTCTTGGCCCTTATTGGGGATGGCAACTTAACATGTCAGAACTACATGTGTTTCTACCACCATAACAGGCCCAGTGTGATCCTGTGTTCAGCGCCCAATAAGCGTTTGTTGATTGGCTTGATAAATATATGGAGTTTCGCTTTAACCAGTCATATTCACTTAAATTGTAACTAAGTCTACTGCCTAGCAAATTCATCAAATGGGCAACCTGGGTAATTCATCAAAGTTTGATTAAAAGTAAAAACCAGGACAGAGAGAAACAAGTGGTGGGGAAAGATGAAAAGGGTTGAACGAGAGCATTATTTGTAGAAGAGTCTGAGCACGGGGGCCAATCTGGAGGTGGCCTACGTCTACCTTGTGAAGGACTTTTCTTAAAGCCTCCTAGAAGTTTCTGAGAGTGCATGTCCACATTTGTTATCTTCAGCCTTAGTCCAAATCCCAAAGCACTGGCTTATAAAGCTTGCTGATTCTCCATGCTGGCTGAGTGTTAGAATCACGTGAAGGTTTGAAAAACCAGCTGCCCTGGCTGTGCCTCAAACTAGTGACCTTACATTCTCTGGTGGTGAAATGCAGGAAGCCATGGTTTGGAAGAGCCTCCAGGTGGCAGGGGTAGCAAGGCCTTGTGTTAATTTAACAGGGACGTTAGATGTGTCTTTGTAGTCTCTCATGTGGAGGCAGCATAGCTAAGTCTTTGTTGAACAAATGAATATCTGTTTCTGGTAGTTCATGTCTTGGTCCTGGTCCAGCATTCTCAAGGGACAAAGACAGTCCCCTCCAGAAAGTGACAGACGGCCAGCTGGTTCCCACATATCATATTCCCCACTTCAGGACACCCACTTCAGGCCCCTTCCATCATCCCTCCCTTCTAGAGTTTTGGGAATCTCACTCAGGGCCTGAGCATGCTTGGCAAATGCTCTCCCATCAAGCTCCATCCCACCCCTCAGTCACCCCTTTCAGGACAAAGTGTCTATATCTCTCTATACCCCCTACTGGTCTTCTGGATGTACCACGCTTTTAATGTCCCCCCCCTTCTTTTCTCATTAATTACATAATTTCAACCTACACAAAAAAATGATAGAGTGGATTTATTTGATTGGGGGTTTTGTTGTTGTCATTTGGTTTTTGAGACGAAAGTTTTTCATAGTCCAAGCTAGTCTCAAACTATTTATGCGGCCAAGAGCCTCTGATCCTCCTACCTCTAGGCTCCATGTGCTGAGAACACTGGCTTCACACCCGTGGTCAGCTTGATACAGCCGTATAAATCTAGAGGAACATTTAGAGGTAGATAAAAGGGAAAATTTGTAAATCTCTACCTTTAAAAATGCAGCCGATTAAACATACAGTATTAAAAAATAAAAGTGGAAGGGCACTATGTGTTGGTAGTTATCTGTTCCTGCTGTGCTTAGGGACATATTATTTTGTAGAAAGAAAAAAGAGAAAGAAACAGAGGGAGGGAGAGAGGGAGGAAGGGGGCGGCGAGGGGACTGGGATGGGGCTCAGTTGGCAGAGTGCTTAGCTAGCATGCACAGAGCCCTGGGTCTCGTTGCCAGAACTGTATAATCCTGGTCTGATGGCTCAGACCTAAATTCCAGCACTCTGAAGGCTGAGGCAGGCAGACCGTAATGAATTCAGGGCTAGCCTGATATACACAGTGAGTTCCCTGATAGCCTCGGCTACAGAATGAGACTCTGTCCAAAACAAACAAAAATAATAATGAAAATAAACAATAAAATAAAAGACAAAGAATCAGTCTATCCTAGGCTAACCTTTTGCCCGCCAACCCCCCAACCCTCCCCCGGAAATCACATGCTTCCTTCCATCTCTCACTTTTCAAACACCTCAGTGGAGGATAGATCATAACAAACGGCAGCATGTATGTATCCAGTTACCCAGGCTGTTCTTAGGAAACCTGTCAGCTCCAACGTAATCACCAAAAACCTCAGAGAATTCTGTAGTAGAGCACTAATGTTTTCACAAAGAAAACCCACAAAATATCCCTGTCCTATTTTCAGGGCACTTTAGATAGGAGGGCAGGGTTCGCAACCTTTTCCAAAAATAGCCTGTGCAGCTGCTGAATGTGCCCTACACTGCTCTGCACTGCTCCGGTGATAACGCGCAGCGGGGTGGCAGAACAGAGGAGGCAGTCTGCGAGGCATAGCTTCTTTCACAAGGCATGGACCCAGTGGCTTCAGCACACAGGCTCCCTAGAAGCAAAAGCGTTTTATCCATCCTTGTGCTTTATCTTTGCAGATCCATCCCTGACAGTGAGGGCGGACATCACTGGAAGATACTCAAATCGTCTCTACGCTTATGAACCTGCCGACACCCTTCTGTGTAAGTATCTCCAGTTTAGACGTCGTCGGAGATCCCTGTTGCTATGGGGAAGAGGCCCCAACTGAGATGGGCAAGACCTCTGCCCAGGGGTGCCGGGGATCTCGACTTTTTGACAGTTGGCAAGTCACATGCTTTACTCCATCACCCTCTTGGTAAACATCTCAATGAAGGATAAATAGTTCAGTTGAGGTGTCTGTTTCTCCAAGAGAATCTATCGCCCATACTATCTGTCCCGCAAGGTTTCTCCCTACACAACAGCACACAAACCCTTCCGCCACAGAACTGCTGCAGAAGAAGTTGTCACAACAGACTTGCTTCGATGTTTCCCCTAAAGAATGAAAAGGGACATAATCTAGTCCTTTTTGTGGGGCTTAATTCAGGTTCAGTTTAAGAGCACAGGCAAATGATACGAAGAGTTGCCAGCTCGCTTTCTCAGTTGCCAAATGTGAGGGGGAGGGGAGGGATAGAGGAGAGGGACTGATTTACCGCTGAGGAAGCAGCCAATGGAAGATACTCTAGTTGTGACATCTGACTAGTTCTTCTGGGAAGAAATTGGATTTTGTCCTAGGGTTAGTTCTAGTCGCTTGCAGTGGCTCCTAGAACCTCCCTATCTGAACCTTAGACATTACTCATATGTTATTTAATTTTGAATGAAGGTTAACAAGAGGACAACCTTCGTTTTGGAGTCACCCAGCCATGTTAGTATGCACACAGGAGACATGTTCATCGTCACAGAACTTTCTGCTGGATAGTGCTGACTTAGGAGAAAGGCTAGTGAACAGGAGAGCTCCCGTGGTCCATTAGCAATGTCTCCAGGAAAAGCCTCCAGGACAAAGGGCAGCATGATCTAAGTACCGGCATTTGTGAGATTCAGGGCATGTCTTCATAACATGGAACTCCTTAAGGGCAGATACCCTACACAGGTCAGATCGCAGTGCCCGCCAGATGTATTAATTACTCGCAGAAGTGAATAAGCCACTGCTCGGTACAATACCCAGGTATCTCACTCCATTTCGCCAACTGCTGCAATGTGGTACTGATCTAGAAGTTTGGGCTCTGGCACACTAGTTTCAATACTTGTTAGTTGTGTGATTTTAGAAAACAACTCAGCCTCTCTGAGCCTGTCCCATTGTTAAGAAATGAGTACAAATAGTTTTTGAGGGGATGGGGGAATTCATCTGTAAAAAAAAACATTTGGTGGGCTGGTATTCCTCATTTGCACTCTTTGGATTTCTAACATATCTTGCAATAGCTTCACACACCTGACAGTATTTCTCTTGAACATGGTTTAAAATTTGCTTCTAAGCCAGGTGTGGTAGTCTACCCCTCTAGTCCTAGCGCTCAGAAGGTGGTTCTCTGTGAGTTCAAGGCCCACCTAGTCTGCACAGCAAGTTCCAGACAGTCAGAAGTACGTGGTGAGCCTCTGTCTCAATAAATACATAAATTAAATTTGTTTCTACATTAGCCAAAACTGTTTGCTGCTGCCAGAGCTTGAGCAGAGTCTTTTAGAAGAAGAAATGGTAGGTAGGAACTGCTAAAGGACTGAAAACACTAAAAACTGGATTGCCAACAAAATCCATTTCACTTAACTGTAGAAAGAAAAATAACGGTAAGATTACCAACCATTCACCCTAATACGATGAGGCACTCTGTCAAACAATGAATCCAGTCCCCCAAATGTTGGAACTTATTATATAACTGGTGTCTGTCTTAGTTACTTTTCTGTTGCTATGGAGAGACACCATGACCAAGGCAACTTATTACAGAAGAAGGAATTTACTGGGGGCTTGTTTACAGTTTCAGAGAATGAGTCCATGCCTGTCATGATGGGAGCATGGCAGCAGGCAGGAAGACATGGTGCTGGAGTAAATGCTGAGAGCTTACATTTGATTCATAAGCAGGAGGAAGAGAGAGATAAACTGGGCCTGGCCTGGCCTTTTGAAATCTCAAAGCTCAGCTGCCCCCAGTATACACCTTCTAATGCTTCCCCAAACAGTTCCACCAAGTAGGGGCCAAGCATTCAAATATTTGAGCCTATGGGCCCATTCTTATTCAAACCACAATGTCGTTTCTGCTGGTAACCTGACTGTCCTAACTTTTCACCCACCAGTGCTGGACAACATGAGGAAGGCTCTCAAGCTGCTAAAGACAGAATTGTAGAGCCGACTGCACCGCATCAGCCAATGAGAAGGCAGAAGCACTGTGGACTTCTGACTAGAGCACAGTTTGATGTTACAATGGATGTATTTTTTAAACTCCCACATGTGGGAAAACAATATTGTTATCTACTACCGTGAATCGTGATTTTCTAAAAAAATAAAGTCTTGTGAATACTCGAATTGAAGGATGTTGTTTTCTACTGGTTTTTCATAGAAAAGCCATTTGGACCAACCTGCCATAGCAGTGCTTGCCTGCCATCCCTGTGCTGAGGCAGGACCACTGACCTGAACTGGAGGTGAGCTTGAGCTTCAGAGTGAGATGCTATCTCAAAAATGAAACAGAAGAAAGAAAAAGAAAAATTTCAAATTAGAAAAGGAAGGAAGGAGGGAAGGAAAAGCTATTTGGTTAGTTTACTAAGCAGGACCATTGGACACACACAAAATGATCGTGGAGGGAACAGGACAATTCTAACTCGAACAAAGGAGGTGGAAGGCCACTGAGGTTGTCGCTGTCATCTTGACATTATAGGGTCTTGCTTGAGACATGGGCTTACCTTGTAGAAGCATTAAATAGTATATGCTTCAGTGTAAAGGATGACACAGGCAGGCACCACACACACACATACACACACACACACACACACACACACACACAATAGAGCATGTAGAAACAGCCATCCCCACACTGGCTAGGAACTCCTAGGTACACACTTACTTAGGAATTCAGTTATAGACAGATTTTGTCCCACCTAGTGATCTCAGAGAAAGCCTCTAGTACATCAGGTAGCTGTCTCCAGAAGACTCACCCACTAGAATGGCAATGTAGCGATCACCTGCACCTCTAAGAACATCTTAGAGAAACTGAGATGTCCCTTGTCCAGAAGCAATCTCAAGGAGCCAGAAATAAAGCCTAGATTAGGCTCAGACAGATTGCTTCATCTCATCTGCATGTGACCGGGGGAAAAAAGCAAAGGGCAGCAGGGACCTGTGGGGGAGGTGGAGGTCAGAGGTCACTTCTGTTAAGAGAAGTGAGAAGGTGCTTCGTCAGGCAGTGAGGCAGCTTTAACTCTATTCTGCCTGGCCACACTGAACCTCATATAGTCATTATGCTGATTTCCTGCCACTGCCACTGGCCAGTAATGGTCTCACACGCTGGTTACCCACTGCTTGCCTTAGGTGACTCCACTGGATAGCTCCTTTTCTGAACAGATGCTTTGGCAGTATTGATTTTTCCCAGGGTGCTTTTTTACCTCTCACAGGGATGACTCACACATGTGGGTGAAATGGTGACACAAATCCGAAGCTAAAATATCATGGGACATCCCCTCTCACAAGCAGGAGACTTACATGTGCTGAAAAGGGGACAGCATTCCATTTAGAAAGCCCCAGACAGACAGGAAAGATGGCTTAGCAGCCACTAAGCCCAAGGATCTGAGTTCAGTCCCTAGCATCCATATGGAGGAAAGAGGAAACAAACACTGCTCGTTGTCCCCGACTTCCATATGTGAGCCAGGGCGTGCATATGTGAACACATGTACTCATACACGCTAAATATTAGTGGCTGGAGAGATGGCACAGAGGTTAAAAGCACTTCCTGCTCTTGCAGAAGACTTGGGTTCAGTTTCCAGCACCCACAAGGTATTCTAGAACTCCAGTTCCAAGGAACCTCACCCATTCTGTCTCCATGGGCACTGAGCATGCACATGGTTTACACACATCCATGCAGGCAGGCAAAACACTCATACACATAAAATTTTTAAAAAATCTTTTAAATTCTCTTAAAAACAACGAGCATGGGAAACCAGAAGAGATCATACGAAAGAAGAGATTTCTCTCATGTTTCTAACTGCAGGAAATATGTGCACCCAAGACGAAAGAGGGCTAGAGATTCTGTTCTGAAAGCACTCGCTCTACACTCGTAGAAGCATTAGCAATGCCTGCTCTTTCTGTCAAATCCAACTCCCAACATTCATAATCCTCCACTTGTGCTTAAATTTCAAATAAAAATGTACCCAGATTCTTTCTTTGGTGGGACGGTATAGTCACAAGACTGGAGCTGAGTGGGGAGAATATTATGTCTAAAACCTGAATAAAATGTCAGTAACTGTGGGAATGGGAAATGTGTGAAAACCAGGACAGTGGTGCCTCGAAACAATAAGCACAAAGTGATAACCCAGTCTAACAGTCCACGCTTGTGTGCGCTCAGAAGAACTGAAAGCAGGGCCTGGACGCCCTGTTCATGCACTATCCACAAAAGGTAAAAACAGAAGCAAGCCATTAATGGACGAAAGGATAAACAAAGTGCAGTTCGTGCATACAATGGGGCACTGTTCAGTGATCAAGAGGAAGGACATGCCGGCCTGTGGATAGAGCGTGAAGACATGACATAAGCTAAAGGAAGCAGGCAAGCCATAAAGACAAATACTCTCAAAATCCCACCTGCATGACGTGTCTAGAGTATATTGTGGAGAAAGAGAAAATCTGGACATTAGGGGCTGGGGAAGGAGGACAGAAATGGAGGGTTTTTAATATTCAACGAATGTGGCATTTTCGTTTGCAGAGATAAAATACCCTAGAAATGAATGACAGAGTGGCC
Source organism: Cricetomys ansorgei (assembly GCA_026225945.1). Lineage (NCBI taxonomy): Eukaryota > Metazoa > Chordata > Mammalia > Rodentia > Nesomyidae > Cricetomys > Cricetomys ansorgei. Next base: position 5,591,448 of record JAMJFZ010000021.1, read on the forward strand.
CCATAGGTTCCTGTTTTTTGACACAAGCTAGATCCATCAGAGAGGAAGGAGCCTCAATTCAGAAAATGCCTCCGTAAGATCCAGCTGTAAGGTATTTTCTTAATTAGTGATCAATGAGGGAAAATCCAGCCCATTGTGGGTGATATCACCCCTGGGCTGGTGGTCCTGGGTTATATAAAAAACAGATGAAGCAAGTCATGTAAAGCAAGCCAGTAAGAGGCCCCTCCATGGCCTCTACATCAGCTCCTGCCTCCAGGTTTCTGCCCTGCTTGAGTTCCTGTCCTGACTTCTTTGGTGCTGAACAGCAATGTGGAAGCCAAATAAACCCTTTCCTCTCCAACTTGCTTTTTGGTCATGATGTTTTGTTGCAGCAAAAGGAACCCTAACCCCAACAATATGTTACCTTGGTCATAGCAACTTTACACAATAAGAAAGTAACTAAGACAGATGGTGATCGTTGTGAAATATAAATGTACTTAATGTCATGGAACTATATGTTTATAATGGTTAAAATGATGAATTTTATGCTTTGTATACTTTGCCACAAGTTTTTTTTTTCCCCAGTTTTATCTTAGGCGCTTAGACTCTTAGCTGAGAGGAACAGAAAGAAATCTGACTGGTTGTGGTAGCACACACCTTTGATCCCAGCACATGGGAAGCAGAGATAGGCAGATCTTTTGTGAGTTGGAAGCTAGCCTGGTCTATACAGTGAGTTCAAGGACAGCAGGGATACATAGAGACACCCAGTTTTTAAAAAAAAAAATCTTGATAACACACAGCCTAAGCTAGCACACAGGAGGCCACTCTTGTCTGCTGCAGCACCTGTCCTACTCAATGATCATCTATGACTGTTTTGTTTGTTTTTGTTTTCCCCTTACATTCCGTAATCTTATGTAGCTACTGAGGTCTCTCCATTATCACTGTTGAGAATGGGAGACAGAGCAAGGACAGAAAAAGTTCTAAGCAAGAACAGCGCTCTCTTCATTCAGTTTAAGAAGCTGTGATCAAGTCAGCTTAGTAAAGGGCCCCTTGCCAAGTTATGACCTCACCTCTTCAAAAAGAACGAGATACTGAAAGCAAAAGTGGCTTCACCCTCCACAGATGGCAAAGTCTGCTCTCTGACACATTTTAACTCTTGCAACTCCCTCAAGGACTCATTTGAGAATGAATTTCCAAGTTAGTTTTCCTAAGGAGAGCAGTGAGAAGTAGCTAGATTCATAGTAGGGAGTCTGAGCTACCCCGTTCCAACTGTCTCAAAAAATAGCTCAGGGACTACTGTGCCCAGATATGACAGGACATTTAAAAAAACAAAGGAAGAAAGGAAGGAAGGAAGGAAGGAAGGGAGGGAGGGAGGGAGGGAGGGACTGCAACTGAGGCTGGACAGACAGCTAAGCATTTAAGAGCACTTGCTGCTCTTGAAGAGGATCCAAGTTCAGTTGCCAGCACCCACATTCGGCCACTCGGAATTGCCTAACTTCAGTGCCCTCTTCTGGCCTCCATTGGTTCTGGAATGACATGCACATAACACCCCCCTCTACCCCCAACAAACACATATACACATAATTAAAAAATTAATTTTAAAAATTAAAGGAAAAATGGCAACAGGGAAAGCCCCTGCCATTTCCCCAACTCTTTCCCTCAAATAGTTTGCATAAACCCCCTCGCTGACCAGAAGCCTAGTAAAGTTGGTCTTTAATGTTCCTGTCATCTCCAATAAAGCAAAATCATTCCTAAACGATCAGTCATGTCTATACTTAGTGTGCTTTTATAAACTACTCTGTAGAGATGTGCTCATCTCAATACTTTCTCAGTTAAAAAGTCAAACAGTTTCATGTATTTAATGTATTTATAAAAAGACAAATAAACACAGGCAGGGTTAAACAAATATTTAGGAACATCGAAGGAAAGGTTTGGCTCAAAAAAAATGAAGCACTGAATGCCTGTTTTCCCTCTTCCTCCGGAAGGTTCCATTCGGTGGAGAATTTCAAGGTTGAGCATGCAGGACTGGTTTTCCTGGCAAACACTATGAAAACCACAGAGCACTGGGTATCAAAGATGAACTTCGCCCACGGTGAGCTCAGATATGAAAGATCACAGTCAAACCTTTGCACTAGCTATCTTTTCCTGAGCTAAAATTTCACCATGAACATCAAAGCTGACTGAGCAAATGTTCTGAGGAACATTCTCTAAATGGAGTATGTGAACAGGGAAGCCGAGAACTGCTTAAGTGGTTAGCTCCTTTTTGAAGAAGACGCAAGGTGAGGATTTTCCATCATGCTGTGTAGCTTGAGATCTGAACTCCTCTTCCTCAGGCATCCTGCGCTGTGGCAGCGTTTCTCACACACAGGGAGTATCCATCCTGCATCAGGAGCCCAGTCTGAGCTTTGTCAGCTCACAGCTGGGCCATTTTATGGAATGGGATGGATTTGTTCAGAGGGCTTTCCAGTAGATGCTGAGACACCACAAAATGGCAGAAGTGTGTCTGCAACCAGAAACAAACAGGGACCACAGCAGCAGCAGGGTGACAAACAGATAATCACCACCTTCAGATCCTAGGCAAAAATCAAGATTCATTTGATAGAGAATCCCCTAGAAATGTGCATCCTGACTGGCTAACCATTTATTATTATTGTTCACTTAAATAATCCAGCAATGTCATAGTCCCAATGATCCACCCTGGGGTGTGGTGGCACATGAATTAGGAGAATCATCTTAGGTCTGAGGGTAGCCTGGCCCTCAGAGTTCAAGAGAGTTCGAAATTAGTCTGGGATATATAGCAAGACCCTGTTTCAAAAGACAAAATGAAACAAAAATACTCATCAGGGCCAGATCCTATTTAAAAACCAAAAACAAACTTATCATGTGTGTGAGGGTGGGTATGTCTGTCTGTATGTGTGTGTATGTATATCAGGCTACATGCATGTGTGTAGGTACTTGAGGAATCCAGAGGCATCAAATCCTTCTGCAGCTACTGGAGTTACAGACCACTGTGAGCTACCAATGTGGGTGCTGGGAACAGAACTCAGGTCCTTCTCAAAAGCAGAACACCTCGGAGAACCATCTCTCCAAACCCCCAGGCCCTGATTTTCAACTAAAGCCACTGCCATTAGAGCACAAACCAAGTTGTAGGCTGATTCTCTGGGCAAGAGCCTTTCCATCTGCAATCATGTGCACCAAGAGGCACATAATGGGGTTCCAGAACCTCGTCAGGTAGTCTGAACTGCAGCTGGATAGACAGAAAAAAATACGGCATGATTTAAAAGAAAACAGAATTCAGTACTGTCCTTTCATGAGTCACCTCCCCCATCTTATGGCATAAGAAGTCCTGGCCAGGTGACCACAGTTCTCAGGAACCCTAGAAATACCACGGTTCTACTTCTGTACAAGCAGAGAGTTGTACAGAATACTTGCTGGCAGTAGAGAGTCTCAGAATAGTCAGAACAACAAATGCTCTGCAGTGCGTTAATTTGTGGACCGACCTTTACAGCCTTTTGGTCTAAGCTTATCAAAGCAATCACCAGTAACATACCACACGCTGCGCAGAACCAAGGCAGGAAATGAACGATCGCTTAATGGAAATATGGTGTGCACTCTTCCCATAACAATACAAGCGACTTCTTCAAGTAAATAAAACACGTTTCTCACCGTGCAGATAGTACTAAGCACTGAGATAGTTCGATAAAGCATTTAGGGGCCAAGAGATTGTTCAGTAGTAATAGTGCTTGCCACCAAGCCTGACGACCTGACTTTGATCCCTGGGACCCATATGGTAGGAGAGAACCAATTCTGAACTCTGACACGCAATATTGTTTGTAATATTGTTTATAACTATATATGAATATTTTAGGAAAGGATTTGGTGATACCTACTAATAGAGATAATTGCTGGGAGTTTCCTTCCAAGGCTTGATTAAACACTGTTTTAGTGTACAACAGAAGGCCGTCAAAGAACAGAAGGAAAACTATCCACTTACCTTCGTTTATCAGTGCTTCTAGTACCTTCTTTTGATTCAAACATCCATACACAAAGAAAGGTTTCCAACTTTTTAATTTTTAATGTAATATACAGAGCCACAAACACCATTTCCCTTTCAACGTATGGGAGGGTAGCACATTCAAATATGCTCAGATTTGACAACACGCTGTCACAATACCAAGAAATGTCATTAAAAGTTATTTTTTAAGATAATCAAGTATCTTTTTGTTAGGGGCCAATGTATTGATTGCAAGATGTTTACAAATACAGTCTTTTAGACTTCAAATTATCTTTAAAAAAAAAGTCAAGATTATGTAGATATACATTGTCTCTTCCCCAAACTCATCCCATTTTGAAAGCTGAAGATGAATGTTATACACCAAAACCAAACGGCATCTCCTTTGCCCTTGACTATAAAAGTCAAAAAACTAAACTTTAGTTTCCTAAAGACACAGCTATTTCTAGAATACATCGATGTAATCATGACAGACTACTGGACTAAGCGATCACTTCTATGTTAACATTTTTCACTACAATGTAGCTTTCCTCAAAAGATAAAAAGTATTCGGAACTTAGATTTCTCCTAATGAGCTGAACACAACACACTCTTCTTTTCTGGCTTCATGAACTTCCAGTGGGAGCCGCCTGCACAGCAAAGCACAGGGGAGACGAAGATTTAGTTCACAATATCATCTACCCAGGGGGCATACAGAGCTTTACAACAGGTAAAAATGCTAAGAAAGGCCACAGCAGACAGTGCCAGACACCGAGAACAGCAGATTACAGGGACCACTGAGCGGCCGGGGAACGTCATGAGCTTCAGTTTCTTTTTCAGCAACGGAAACAAAAAAGGTTTAAAGAAACGTAAGAGTAAAAACATTTAATTCCACTGTTGTGATGATGTGGTTTTCAGATACTGTTTCCTTGGTCAAGTGAGCAAATTAGTTTAACTTAAGATTAGAGAAAGTGAACAAGATCAACACAGGAAGCTTTTCTTTGTTTTCCCATCAAAGAAAAGCACTGGGGTTGGCGCGAGGGTCCTTCTGGTTTCTGTATCTGTAGGTCAGCCAAACACCAAGGATCTGGAATTCAAAGAAGAAACAAAACAAGTAAACCAACACAACAACTGAAACTTCTGAACTACTTCTTGTTTTTTTTGTTCAAAGAGAAGAGACTTCAGGCAAATCAAAGGACCAGCCCTAATAAAACTGATATACAAACACTGTGGTACACTACATGTGGGTTCCCACAGAAGCCAGAACCTCCAAGTGTTACTTTACGGGGTACAAGGGCCTCTGGAAGTATGACTGTGTTAGGAAGAGATGATCTAGGTGGGCTCAGAGGTGTAACCGCTGAGGTCCTGATGAGAGGGACACAAGATGGACAAAGGGAGTAATACAGAGACAAGGAGTGATGACGAGGAGGCAGAGGGACTGCCGAGGCGCCACCCAGGCAGCTCAGTCTGAAGCTGGTATAGCAAACCCGACTGCACCGTTTTGTTAAATATACAAATGTGAACTCTGCGTGTTTTTTACATTTGTTTTTATTATTTTTAATTATGAGCACGTGTGCAGGAGTGCCTCAAGGGTCCAGAGCCATTGGATCCCCTGGAGCTGGAGTTACAGGTGCCTGTGAACCACCCGACCTAGGTGATGGGAACCGAACTTGAGTTGTGGACCTAAATCTTCATCTCATCAGGGCAACTGCCCTACGCAGCAAGCGCTGTTAATCCCCAAGCCGTGTCTCCAGCCCTATCAAAGATTCTTAATAACAAAAGTATGTACAGTTAGTTTGTAAAGCGAAAGTTGGTAGATTCTTCTCAGAAGACAATTTACTGATACAGCATTTCATTTGCTGTTGTTGTTGTTTTGAGAAAGGCTCTCACTGTGTAGACCAGGCTAGCCTGGACCTCAGGGAAATCCACTTGCCTCTGCTTCCCAAGTACTGTGATTAAACATATACACCGCCAAGCCTAACTCATCAAAATCTCTTGACCGTTGCCATACTGCCATATGTTACACCTAGAAACGCATCCCAAGGGGGAAAGTAGGGTGTGTGGAAATGATACTCCACATATCGGAGTCAACTGTGTAAATATCTACTTATTAAAAAAGAAAATTAAGCGGTCAGGCTGACAAGATGGTGAGGTAGGTAAGCATACTTGCTACAGACCTCATGACCTGAGCTCCTTGAGTTTCTAGATTCCCAGGACCCACACAGTGAAAGCTAAGAACAGACTCTCAGAAGTTGCCCTCTGGCCTCCATACAAGCATCATGGTACAAGTGCACCCACACCTAGGTAAATAAATAAGTATAACTATTTTTAAAAGAGATGGCAAAATGGCTTGGAACGTGAAGGCACTTGTAGCAAAGCCAGTCCCCCTGAGTTCAATCTTCAGATACTCTATGGTGAAAGGAGAGAACCGGTTCCAGAGGACTGTCCATACGATCCTGACATAACTCACCATGGTGCACTTAGGCCCCACCCACAAGCACACAACTGTAATTTTTTTAAAAAGAAAAGCAAATGGTCAACAGGTTAAGCGATGCTATTTATGGTCAAATTCTAACTATACAAAACACAGAATTTTTGCAATTTTGTAAGGATATATGTTGTTCTTGTAAGTAGCCCACTATGCTTCTATAGCTATACACACAAACTTGTGAAACAAAGAATTATTTGATCTATATTCTTCTGTTATCTATTGAAAACATATGTGTTATATGGCTATCTCACGTCAATAGTAATGACCCGTTGTCTTTAATAGGGCATAATACAACATAGATTAATAATTAATCAATGGCTACAAAACAATAGCTAGTCCTCCATGTACCAAGTACTGCTCAAAGCATTCCAAGTTTAACATGCACTGGCTCCTTTAATTGTAACAGAAGAAGGTGGCTACCTGTTGCTCTCACTCTCCATTCAGAGGGTGAGACATAGCAAGATTAAATAGCTTGCCCCATGGCACAGAATTAGTACGTAGGTTCACTCAGTTTCTACCTGGTCACCTCAGCTTCTGCTCCCATGTCTTGGCTGAATCAGTATATTGTCAAGAAGCAAAAGTGGCCCAAAGATTAATTATAAAAATCAATACCTTGAGGGCTAGAGAGACAGCTCAGCAGTTAAGCGCATACTTGTTAGAAGCGATTTTTTAAGGTTGAAAGTAATACTTTTTTTTTAACTTTTGAGATTATAATTACATCATTTCTTCCTTCCTTTCTCCTTCCAAAATCTCCCATATAGCCCTCCTCATTCTCTTGCAAATCCATGGCCTCTTCTTTCATTAATTGTTATTGTGTGCATAAATATGTATATACATACGCATATATTCCTAAATACAATCTTCTCAGTCTGTATAATGTTACTTCTATGTGTTTTCAGGGACGATCATTTGGTACTGAATGACCGGTTGGTGTTCTCTTCTCTGGGGAAGACCACCTCTCCCATTCCCAGCTTTCCTCAGTTATAGGGACAATTTTTCAAAGCAAATCTTTAGATGTATATATGCATGTATGTGTACTCTATATTAACATATATTAAATAATATAAATATTCTGCCTATTACAAGATTAAACTCTAATTCATCATGTAACTCTAGAAAGAGAAGAAAACCTAGAGCTAATTGAGCCTAATCTCATTTTATTTATTACATTTTACACAGGACCAAACAGATCAAGAATGTCACCCCAACATAAAGTCCATGCTAGATTTATCAGATGTCCTGATTCCAAGCTAGGGGTATTCCCATCACACTGAGCGTTCTCAAGGAAAATGAACACTTACGTCTTTCAAGTATTATATGCTACGCTGAAGTGCAACACTATGTCTTGTTGCCATACAAAACAGAACTCCCTGTGACAAAGTGGGGAAGACATACCTCTGTAAAGCTGAAGAAGAGACCAATGCCACCAACAAATCTCAAAACCTCCCCAGCATATTCTCCAATTATGGGAGCACATGGTGAGCACTTGTGGATTTTAGCGCAGCTCTGTTATCCGTAAAAGAAAGACTTGTTACTTCAGAGTACCCTTACAAAGAAAAAAAAAAAAAAAAACACCTAAAAACTAAAACTATACATGGACAAAACTCAGATCTACGGTTTTACATCCAATTTGAATATGGATTTTTAATTGTGTGCAAATTTCCAAGACTGCCATCTCTTGTACATGCTCTGAAGGATCCATCCCCTTCTAGGAACTGTGAATATCATGGGTAGATTGTCTAAATTGTATTGTGTATTCTACCAGATCAGAGAGATTCTTAGGATGACTAGGATGCATTGTAAGTGAGGATTAGGAGAATATATATATATATATATATATATATATATTAGATAGATAGATTAGATAGATAGATAGATATCTGCTGGTGGATCAGAATGTAGATCTCAACTACTTTTCGGACATTATGTCTGTCTTTATGCCACATTGCTCCCTTCCATGATGATAACGGAATAAACCTCCGAAACTGTGAGTAAGCCCCAATTAAACGCTTTCTCTTGTAAGAGCCGTCTTGGTCATGGTGTCTCTCCACAGCAATAGATAGTTACTAAGACAACAGCTGACAGCCACTAAGCAAACAGGGCCTGTAATCCTACAGCTACCATGAATCAAAGGGTACAAACAACCACCAAGAAAGAGGAGGACACCAAGTCTTGCGTGCATTTCAGTCTGTCTCTACAGACGGCTCATTTTAGCCTCATGACACCTGTCAACATGACAAGACCTAGAATCACCTGACAGACAGGCCTCTGGGAGGGGTTGTCTTGAATATGTTAATATGTGAGAAGAGCCATCTTGATTGATGGGACCGGTCTCCCTAGGCAGGGGATCCTGGACTATGGTAAGGGGAGAAACTGAACTGAATAGTGACAGGCAAGCCTTCACTGTTCTCTCTGACTGTGGACACATGTGAGCAGTTCCCGCAAGCTCCTGCTGTGGTGACTTTCACATGAGGACAGAATGTAACCGGAGCTGCGAGCTAAAATAAACCCCTTCTCCCTTAAGTTGCTTGTGGCAGGTATTTTATCACAACTAGAAAAGAAACTAAGATACCTGAGTAGAGAACTCAGCTAACCACGCCTGGACTCCCATGGAAAATTGTGATGCTAAACAGGTAACGGTTGTAGGCCACGTGTTTTGTGATAACGTGTCACATGGCAAAAGGAAGTTCATAAAGACCCGAAGAAAGTAACTTCACAAATGAGGCCTTGTTGAAGAGATATCCACCTCAGGGATCAGAGAGTAGGTAAGAGGAGTTGCCCCAAAATATAAACTCACATAAACTTTTGAGATGAGTCATGCCCTGAGCCCATCCATGCAGGACTGGGGTTGGAGTTACGTGGTTCAGTTTGGCAGGAAACATGAGGATGGATCCCAACGGTCCATCAGTAGCTCCACTCCAACAGAACCAGTGAGAAATTGTGATGTGGGGAAGAAGGGACAGAGAGGAAAGTAGTTTCACATGTCTTTACGTTGGAGATGTTGGGTTAGTTAAGAAGGGCCGATTTAATAAAAACCCTTCTCTTGCTACCTCCCTAATACACTGCGAAGATGGAGATCTCTGAGTCTGATCTATCATTTGTCTCTACAATTTGTTCTAGGAGAGAGCTGAATGAGAAAGAATTACAGGCAAGAGAATACACGCAGTACGGCTCCCTAGACATGCGATGAGCAAATGTGACAGTCGTACATATGAAAAATATAACAGAGGCATTGTCAAACAACTATGAAGCACAACCCAGCATCAGAAAGGTGGCTTCTCTGTCAACCATTATTAAACTGTATGTAACACATTACAAAGAAACTTTTATGGTGTGGACTTACGGCCAGACAGGTGTCATTTGGGTTAAAACTTCGGAAGCCACAGCAGTTCAAGTTCCTTTGGATGTCATTTCGAGCACTTGCTGTATTGTTCCAACCAACCTCCAGCAGCTGGCCCTAGAAAATACAGTTCATACACACCTTAAAACGTATTGTCCCTACATAATATACAGACAGCAAGAGCCCACATCTAGTTAGAGTGTACATAAAACCAACAGTCTCTACAAAAATACTACAGCTTTTTAAAGGCTTATCTCTTGATCTGCAAAAAAAAAATAAGACAGTATTTCTATCCTATTCATGAAAAAGTCCTGGTTTTTACAAGGAATTTAAAAACAGTATTTGCTTCAAAGATATAATTCTCTACGTATAATAATACAAAGTTTCAGTTGTCCCAAGACAGAAACCCATCTTTTCTCTATGAATTAAGAGTTTGAAAATAGTAATTGCTACAAGGAACCACAGACACCCTGGAGCACTGCACAGCAATGGGAAAGACTTGGGAAACATCTTTAAACAACTAGCTTTTACCAAGTAAAATTTAAGTCTTATTTAAGGATACAAATTCCCAAGACCCGATGTTTATTTAAGGATACAAACTGCTAGAGACCTGACAGCATCTTTAGCTGAAATTGTTTTCATTAACTTCTCAGAAGAAAGAGATTAGCAAAGGGGGTAAAATGGCATTCTTGTCAAGAAAAAAAATAATTTTATTCTCCAGTCATTTCTCCTATCCTTTTCATATTCATGCTATGTGGTATAATAAAGTAGAATAAAATAAGAACGTCACTTAGCTGGGCATAGTGGTTCATGCCTTTGATGTCAGCATTCAGGAGGCAAGGGCAGGTGGATCTTTGTGAGTTTGATGTCAACCTGGTCTACCGAGTGAATTCTAGGACAGCCAGAGCTACACAGTAAGATGCTGTCTCAAAAACAAACAAACAAAAAAATCCTGTACTTACCTGTTGATCCTGATTCAGAGCTAAACAAGCACAAGACACCGAAAACTGAACAATAAATACAAGTAGGAGAATAATCATATACTGAGAGTTACAAGTTAAGGACTTTTTTATTATTACATTTATTTAGTCGCTGTATTGCGAGTGGGGGTATGTACACATGAGTATATATGCATATACATTAGGGCACATATGTGCTAGGGTGTTCATGCCGATGACAATTTGCAGAAGCCAATTCTCTCCCACCATCATGTGGGTACTGGAAATTGAACTGTGGTCATCAGGCTTGGCAGCACGTGCCTTCACCTGGCTGCAAGAGGCACTGCAGATGGTCTGGAAGTGCATAAAGCGGGAGTGCTGACAATTTTTAAGTCCACTCAAAGCAACTCACCTAGAAATTAGAACAATTTACCTAGAGTTCAAATCAATACACTTAATTGCTATTTTGCTGATACACTTTAACTATAAATACATTTAGAAAAATATAAATAATTGTAGATACCAGGCATGGTGGGTAACACCTGTAATCCCGTCACCTAAAAAGCAAAGACAGGAGGACTGCCCAAGCTTGGGGTTAGCCTAGTCTACAGTGACTTTGTCTCCAAAAGACGAGAAGGGTTGGGGAAGAATATTATATTTTGAAAGACTCACACCCAAAATGAGATATAAATTCTGAAATCTGTAAAATAAAAAGTAGATATAAAGAAATATATAAGCTTTCTCAAAACTAAGTCTAGAGAATACACTGTTAAATTCTCAACCAAAGATTAACATATTTGGAAGGACTAGAAGTCACAAAATGAGTTCAATTTACTCTGAATTTGCAAAAGAAATCAGAACTATGCCGAACTTGCAGACACTTTATGATGTGACAAGGAAGTGAATAACTAAATACAGGGCTTTTTCCTTGCAGATATCCTAAGTGCCTTTCTAGGGGGTCTTTCCTGGGTCTTTCCCTAATGACAAAAATATTGAGTGAGAACTTCACCCAATTGAGGTAAAAATCCTGATTTTTTTTTTTTAAAGGATACAAAAAACAGTAACACCTGATGGTGTTTTACAGCTCCAATCAGCCCCACTAATGCAATCAGGAACAAGAAGATGCCAACGGCAATGACCACGCCCACTACTCGGAGACTGGAGATCAGCCCAAAGCCGATGCCCCAAGCAGCAATCCCAATCAGCAGCAGACTAACCAGCTGTGGAGAGAGAAGGGGAGAGGTTCAGTTAGACAGCACTAGCACTGTCCAGATACCCTTAGTATCTTTCATACAATGGCAAGAGTCCCTCAGGATCCCCAGGATGTCAGAATCTGCCATATATATCAAATTAGAGTTTCATATAAAATGTTGTCATACTTGTATATTACTTCTAATATGCTCCTATAAGCTTCAAACCACCACTGGATGACTTAGACTAGCTAATGCAATGTCAAGGCTATGCAATGTTACCCCAAATTGTCAGAGGAATCATGACAAGAAAAAAAAATCTTTGTTCACGAAACAATTTTTGCTCTTTGTTGGTTGAATCCATGAATGTGAAACTTGTAGATACAGAACGCTGACTGAACACACACAAGCCTCAGTGTTTTAATTAATTTAATGTAATTCTCGATTATGCTTTTCTTAAAAAGACTAACAATAATCCAGAAAGCAAGCATGGAGTCTCAGGAGTCACCCAGATTGCAAGGTCTATACCAGTAACAGCACATGAAAACTGGCCACCAGTGCACCTCAGACCAGCATCCTGATCTGAACATGTGAAAATTACTTATCTTTTCTCTCACAAACCAGTTGGCCTATAAGCCCCTCTCTCCCAAAGACCCAAAAGATAGCTATAACCAGGTTTCAGAGAAGGGGTCTAGGAGGATTTCTAGAGCAGAAAAGAGTGCCTTCAGTATACGTGATCAACTGTCTACTGGAGTAATGTGGTAGTGTAATGCCTGGTTTAGAAAAATCAAAATTTGAAACTAGATTTTTCTAGTATCACATTACTGAAAGGCCTGGTAAAGTCTGTTTAGAAATATATAAATTATTATTTGGGAAAAATAAAGTTAAGCTGGCGGTGGTGGCACATACGGCACAGAGGATCCCTGAGAGTTCAAGGCCAGCCTGGTCTACAGAGTGAGTTCCAGGACAGCCGGAGTTACAACAACAGAGTTACAACCCTGTCTCAAAAAACAAGAAACAAAAAACAAAAAAGAAAAGAAAAGAAAGAAGGAAGGAAGGAAGGAAGGAAGGAAGGAAGGAAGGAAGAAGGAAGGAAGGAAGGAATGAATTACTATTTGAATATTTTCTGCTTATATGTATCATTGTTTATGTGCAAAACAATACCAAACACACTGTATATGCGCTGCTTAAAAAAAAAGGTGTTCACAAATGCAGAGATACAAAGATGCTAAATCGTGAACCTCTATTTGTATCTTTATCCAAATCATTTTCTTTTTTGAATCTTGATCAAAGACCCAAAACATGAAGACAAAATAAACCATCTGCAGGGCCACAGAACCAGTTTCAGGTGTCAAGGACCTGGCCTCCACCACTACAGCTAGTGCACGAGAGAACGCCGGATATGCTCCCCGGATTCCATCTCCCTTCTCCAGCTGCTCCCCGTCACCTGCGTCATTACCACAGCTTTAAACAATGGTGAAGGGAGAGAAAGCCGTCTGCCCCTTCACAAGTGAGCTTATTTCTGACTTTGTGGCATTCAAGTAGAGCCCATCTCCTTTCAGACCCAGTGAGAGCAGAAGCCTGCGTGAGTTGTGAGGAAGGGCATCCCCTCTGACTGGCTCAGAGCCATTGCAGGATTGTGGTGTAGGGCACCGAAGACAGTCCACAAGCCCATTCATGAGAGTAGCTGCCTGCACTAGGGGGTCTCCAGAAACAGAACCAACAGAAAATACGTACATCTGAATCCATTATCAAACGAAAACAAGGCTCAGGCAAGAGGGGCTTAAAGATTTGGCCCACACAGCTGTGACTGACTAGGCAGAATCTGTAGGCCCAGCATGCTGGAAACTGGGCGACATCTTCTTCCTTGGATGTAAAGGCTTCAGCGGATGTAAAGGCTTCCCACCCACACGCCACGGTAGTTTGGTTCGATTAGTCAACTGACTGTAAATGTTGGTTATGGTTACAAAATACCCTTAAGGCAGTATCTAGCCTAGCATTTGACCAAACACCTGGGGACCACAGCCCATGTCCATGGTAACACAGATTACTCATCCCACCTTCTAACATCAAGTTCTGGATGGGAGGCTCATTTACTAGTAATTCAGGTAAACTCACAGGACAAGACTACTAATCTGCATTTCATATAAAAAAAAAAAAATCTTTCTGGGCTAGGAACGTGGTTCAGCATGTAAAAGTACTGGCCATACAAGCCTTGACACCCAAGTCTGATCTTGGGATCCAATAAAATGCCAAATGCAGTGGCATTTATCTCAGCAGTCTTAGAAGGAGACAACAGACAGAAGAACCAGTCAGAGGCTCTCAGGCCAAGTGGAATAGGACAGACATCACAGCAACAAGAGCAAATGAGACACTACCTCAACAAGGCGGAAGGCAAGAACTAATCTCCAAAAACACTGTCCTCTGGTCTCTACCAGCACACTGGGTGCACATGTGGATGCACACACACGGCTTTAAAGAATCTTTCGAAATCAAACCAAATCCTTACTATAATTATTGGGATTCTTAAACATTAATAATTCTTAAACACTAAGAAATATTCAAAGTTAATTTTTTTTTTTTGCTGTGTTTTTGAGAGACAAGGTTTCTCTGTTATAACTCTGACTGCCCTGGAACTCATTCTGTAGACCAGGTATACCGGGTCTACCAGAGATCTTCTTGCCTCTGCCTCCCAAGAGCTGGGATTAAAGGTTTGCACCACCACCACCTGGCTTAAATATTCTTAAGTATTAAACTAAAAGGTAAGTTACAGACTTAAGGATAGGACATACCTGTCAGAACAGAAGTGAGAAACTTTTCTTATTATTTAACGTGGTTGCACAGATGACAGCCCCTACCACAATCCTTCAGTTCTGAGTCTGTGCACTGAGCGGAGATGCAAGACAAATGGAAAGACTAGGGCTGTGTTGGCAACACCCTCGTCTTTTTTTCTGTTTTGTAGGCTTTATTTTGCTGAAGTTTTGAGTTTTCGTTTTGTTTCTGAGTTTTGTCGATAGTGGTTTAAGTTTTGCTTCGTTTTTGTCAGAAGGATTTTAGGAGAATGATAGAGAATTGCTCCTCAGAAAAGGGCAGGTAAGTCAGGCTAGCCTCAAACTCATGACTCACTTTCCCCGGCTTCCCCAGTGCTGAGATGGCATGAAACAACCTCAACCATCAACACCTTCTTTTCAGATTATGAATTCTACAGTCATGAATTTTCATGTATCATAAAAAAGGAATTCTCTTACTTTTTTCCCCCCAGCTATTTAAAAATGTGAAACCAGGCCAACAAGATGACTTAGCAAATAAGAACGACTATCAAGCCAGACAGCCCAAGTTCAATCCCCGTGACTCATGGTGGAGAGAGAGAACTCCTACAGTCCTGCAAACCATTCTCTGGACTCCAAACACACACACACACACACACACACACACACACACACACACACGCTGCTCAATCATGAGTTTTAATCCCTATAACTCCCCTAGGAGTCATAGGGAGAAGAGAAAACCAACTCCCAAAAGTCTTCTGAGCACAATGGCACTTGCCCACGTACACTGTAAGCACATACAAATTGATTGATTAATTAATTAAATAAAACAACAATCCTTCTTGCTAGAATATATTTTAAATGAAAAAGGTTTTAACATACACACACACACTCACGCACACGCACACGCACACATGCGCATAGGTACACAGAGAAAATACAGGAAATCCCACAGACCCCCCAAGAGCCTTCACTGCCCTGCCAGCTGGCAAAATACAGCCTACCAGGGTGGAGACTGATAAGAACAGTTCTAAAAAGACTCTGGTTTTAGGCCAAGCAGAAATGGGAAGTGGAATTGAGACCCATGCATAGCTGTGAACTCCAGAAAGCTACAGAAAGACTATAAAGACTTCTGAATGTGTTCAAAAGTCATCTGAGAAAAGCACCAAGTCTTCAAGGTGCTGAAATTCACTCTACCCCATGCATGCTGGAATCTGCCCACCGAACAATTTCAGATGAAAGCTGATCACCAGCTGCAATGACAGACGGGTAAGGAAAAACCCAGAGAAACAAACTGAAATGACTCACGAGACACATGAGCAAATCCCAACCCCCAAACCAGTCCTAGATTGTAAAAAGACAAGCTTTGTTATCAATCAAAACTCTCAAAACACCTAAGTAAAAAAGAAATCTATGAGAAAGACACAGATCGTTTCCTTGGGGACCTTGAGGCTTGCAGGGACCCTGACGGGAACCAAAAATGCATTTTAACAACTTCTAAGCCAAAGGATTACTTATTACCTGGGTCCAGTGATGCAGGCTTACCATCCTAGCTACTCATCTGAGACAGCAGGATTGCAATTTCCAGGCCAACTTGGGCAACTTAGTGGAATCCTTTCTTGAAGTAAAAAATAAGGGCTGTAGTTCAATGGTAGAATTCTTGCTTCAAATGCCTAAAGCCCTAGGTTCAATCATCAGGCTTCAAAAAGGCTGTGTGTGTGTGTGTGTGCGTGTGTGTGTGTGTGTGTGTGTGTATGTGTGTGTTTCCCAAAAAGACTCAAAAAAAAGTATATGCCATTTGTCATGTCATAAAAATGTATTCTATATACTTGATCTTTATTAGTCAATTTAATCTTTACAACAATCTTACACTTTTCTGATGGAAAAAAAAAAGTTACCTGCAGAGACGTTAACTAACTCGTCTAAAGCTACATACAAATAAGAAGTGGAAGTAAGATTATGAACCCAGGCTTTGTGGCTGTAGTCTCAGACTTACTACTTACTAAACCTTACTGTATGTCAAAATTTCAAAATTCTGACAACGAAGAGTGCACAAGCCTAGGACAAGCCTAGGACCAGAAAAAATAAAAGACATTTCCAGCACAGATACCTATTTTTCAGTGTCCACAAATCAGTTTTCAAAACCAAAAGGCTTGGGCTGGAGAGAAGGCTCAGCGGTTAAGAGCACTGACTGCTCTTTCAGAGGTCCTGAGTTCAACTCCCAGCAACCACAGGGTGGCCCACAACCATCTATAACAGGATCTGATGCCCTCTTTTGGCATGAAGGTGTACATGCAGATAGAGCACTCACACATAAATAAATCAATCTTTAAAAAATAAAATAAGTTAAAAGTAAAAACAAAAGGCTCACTCAGAAATGGTTCATACGTAATAAGAAGCAATCAGAGAAAAAAATCCAATCTCACACACACAACATTCACAAAAAAACCCAGTGACACAGGTAAGGGACTCTGAAACGCACCCTCAGGCAGAAGGGTACCACACTAGAGCATTTTACAGAGTAAGAATTTGGGCAGGAGCCCTAAATCCCTCAATAGCCCAGCAATTCTGTTTTCAGGTTAATCCTCAAGGCTCATTTCAGCAACTAGACACAAACCAGATACTGCACCCCCCTGTGTAGACAAGGGAACAATGGCTCAACCCCACATCTATGACTGGGCATTCCTAAACCCAGAATAATCACATAATAGAATACAGGTGATTTGAATCTATTTCCTACGAAATCAATAAATTTCAAAAAGACAAAGAAGGCATTATATAAATCTTGATGAAATGTGTTAATTTACAGACCCAAGAGAAAAACACTATTTCCTGTTGTCTGGTACATCACAAACAGGCATGCATATGCCAGGTGTAGATTTCAGGATAGTGACAACTTATAGAAAGGAGGTAAAAAGGGGTGCAGAGACTGTCAGTCCTACTAATATTCACTTCTTAGAGATGTCATGGCAGAGCACTGGCATCTGTAAAATTCAGCTGCTAAGTTCGCAGGACTCTATCATGTTATTTCCTGTGGGAACAAAATGTCTACTTAATAAATTGCAAAATGTTAATAGCACTTTCTTATATGGGCATCAGCCCTAAAAGCTTCTGCTTTGCATTTCCCTAAAAAATTGGAGCATCCTGCCTCATCCAGCCTTGGTTCTTACTACCACTCAAGACCAGCAGCTTAAGTGGAGATCTGTTCCTGATGTGCCCCACCCCCATCATTTGAGAGTCATCAAGTGCTATCCACACTCCTTCCTGCACTTCACTTCCACTGAGAAAAAGAGAGAGCTTACAAACAAGAGATGTACACCTGAAGGCCACTGACTTACTGACTGTCCATGCACACATAGCAAAAAGCACTTTCCAGACTGGGGTGACAGCTCAGTGGCAGTGCTTGCCTAGTACGTTGCCAGCACAAAGATAAACAATCAAAGTAAGTCCTCTAGGTCCATCATACCACAGCAGTCTGAAACGTGAACCAAGACACCAAGAACCTAGTCACCTCTCATGCACAGACAAGTTATCATCTATAAGGCATACCCCCCAAAGTAGAAAAGAATATATAGATGTAATCCTCTAATGCAAAACAAATTCTGCATCTATTACTACATATGGTGAAATTGCATGAATATGAACATGAACTTATTTGAACTAATTAATTTATCAGATTAAAACCCAAAAATAGGAGCTGGAGAGATGGCACAGCAATTGAGAGCGTTTTCTGCTCTTGCAGAGGACTCAGTTTTGGTTCCCATATGACAGCTCACAACCATCTGAAACTCCAGTTCCAGGGGACTCAACTCCCTCTTCTGGACTTCACAGGTGAATGCACTTACATGCATGTAGGCAAAACACTCATACACATAAAACAAAAATAGGTAAGTCTTTAAAAAATTAGAAGAGGCCAAAGAGATGGCTCAGCAGTTAGGAGTCAATGCTGCTCTTGCAGAGGACCAGAGTTCAGTTTACAGCAGCCACATTAGGCAGCTCACATTAGCCCCAGGAGATCCAATGCCTTCTTACAGGCTCTGCGTGACTGTGTACAAATGCAAGCTCAGACACCTTTACGTACATAGAATGAAAAGTAAACCTTTAAAAAATAGAGGTAAAACAAAACCCAAATAAATGAAAATCTTTCAATTTAAATGATCTGAAAACTGTGTATATGCTTGTACGTGATTGTGTCTATAACATACCATAACTGAAACCCACCAAAGGGTCACAATTAGTTTTCACCCTAGATATAACACCTAAATATATTTAAGGTACTTCTAAGATAGGATTATCACTGTTTAGCTTTTACTAAAAAGCAGCCTTCCCAATATAATAATGAAATGACTTCTCAGCAGTGATAATTAAATGTTACCATTGCTTTACGATTTTAAGGAGCATGAGATTACATGTCCCAAGTTAGTAATCTAAAAATTACAGATTCAAATGAATTAATTCCAGCTGCATAATTAAAAAGCCTCAGCCTGTCACTATATCTTGGTAGACAAAGCAACTGCAAAAACTCTTTTGTTCTAGAATAATAGCAGCTTTCTTACGAAAGCAATTGTAATAGAAAGTAAATTTAGATCCATGACAAATAGTTTCCTTCCTCTGGGAGACAGAATGTTGATACAAACAGGTTATGGCTCTGTTAACTCCTATGTCGTTATGAGAGGAAGCACCAACCTTTCCTGTTTTCTCTTTAAAACAAAGAAAACTTGATATAGAAAAAGAGCTTAAAAGGGGAGTTAAAAGGGCTGTGATGGAAAAGACACACAACAGCAAGATTATCAAAGTGTCTGAAGCTAGCATAGCTTCCCCTA
This sequence comes from Cricetomys ansorgei, assembly GCA_026225945.1. NCBI lineage: Eukaryota > Metazoa > Chordata > Mammalia > Rodentia > Nesomyidae > Cricetomys > Cricetomys ansorgei. The sequence goes on from JAMJFZ010000021.1 coordinate 5,610,971, forward strand.
GAGTCTAGGGCCTAGTTGTATCCCCAGAGGAGGAAGCAGCGATGCCACCAGCACATGGAGAAGGGACACCGACATGCTCAGCTGAGGCTCAAGACAGCCTAGGCTGAAGAACAGCTCCAAGATGCTCGCTCAGTGACTTTAACTGGAAACAGAGCTTTTGGAAGGCAATTCTGGTTGGATGTGATCCCAACAGTAGGGCCTGTAGGATGGATTAAAAGCATTACGTAACCAGGAAGGGCCCTGAGCTGCACTCTGCTCTTGGGCTATGTGAGACCTCTTCCACATAATGATCCAGTCTGTCATACTCTACTATGGCAATGGAAAAGGGACTAAGATACTGTCATAATTACTTTTCTATTGTTATGATGAGACACTGTGACCAAGGTGATTTGTAGAAAAAAAAGAGTCTACCAAAGGCTTATAGTGTCAGAGCGTGAGTCCATGAACATCATGGTGGGGAACACGACAGTAGATAGGTAGGCATGGCACTGGAGCAGCAGCTGAGAGCTTATATCCTTATTAACAAGTAGGAGGCAGGGAAAGAGCTAACTGGGAACAGCCAGGTGCTTATGGAACCTCAAAGCTCACCCCCAGAGACACACCTCCTCTAGCAAGGCCACACCTCCTTAATCCTTCCCAAACTCCACCAACTGGGGAGCATGAATTCAAATATATAAGCCAATGTGGGGCCAGTCTCATTCAAACCACCACAAACACTAGTCTGATGTTTGATTGCTTTTTGAATCCAGGAAGATTAGGTCATTCCGATGCTGGCATCCTTACTATCTTGTTTTAATTTTAAGTCTGTACTGCTAGGGTCTCAACAACCCAAGATGAGAAAGGTCTGATACCTCTGGAGGTACTCCCCATCCCCAGCAATCTTTGATTTCACTCAAGAAGCCCTATACACTTCATGTGCCCTACAATCAATGCATATGTATATTCCCAGCACATGGATGAATGCCTAGACAATAGGTAACTACTATTGGATGGAGAGGTTCTCACTATTCCTCACCAATGTACCGAGAAATGCTTATTCTTCAATCTATACATTATTTAAGGGAAAGAAATTCAGTCCGACCACGTCTCAGATTATTCTTGGTATATGTAATACATAAAATTATATTGTTTCATCAAATATCCACCTTATTCAAGAACAAGATGAAGACAGGATAGGAATAATTCTCAGCCAGCTACTTTTTTTGATCATCAGAAACAGATTAGATGTTGTAATTAAATAATTCAAAAATGTCTTATTAGCACTAAAACGAAAGGGATGTTTTGGTGGCCCAGCATGGTGATGGGTATGTGCCTATAATCCCAGCATTTGGAAGATGGAGGCAAGACAAGCATATATTTGATGTGAGCCGGGTCTACCTATTGAATTCCAAGCCAGGGTTAAATTTTAACAGTGCCTCAGGGCCTTAGTAGGCCCTGAGACCTTAGCACAACTCACTCCATGATGGAAGTGCCATTCAGGCTGTAAGACTCAGCACATAGACAGCACCACCTGCCAAAACTAAAACAAAGGCCTAATCCATCAAAGTCCATACAGTTCTGGGAACTGTACTAACAGTTGTACTAACCTTGCTTTTTAGCTTCTGTAGCTCCACTTCTGGCTAACTGTTCTTGTTAAATGAAGCATGTCAACCCAGAGTATGGTTTTTGTGCTTGGAAGCTCACCCTGAGAAAGGCTCAGGGCTACACTGGGATCCCGAAGTCCCAGTGTAGTCTCTAGCCAGCTGATAAAGATTTTCTATTGGTTTAAACCCATGTCTGAGCAGTCTTCTCTAGCAGATACCCCACAACACATAGCAAAGTCCTGTCTCAAAAACGCCAACAAACATGGGGCTGGAGAGGCAGCTTGGCACTTAAAGAAACTCGCTACTCTGGCAGAGGACCCAGATTTGGTTCCCAGCACCCACAGGAAGGGTCGGAACCATCTGTAATTCCAGTTCCAGGGTACCTGATGCCCTCTTCCGACCACCTTAGACACCAGGCATGCGCATGGTACACAAACCTACATACAGGCAAAACACCTGGACACATAAAAATAAATTAAATTTTAAAATAAGGTTTGATTTCTAGCACCCACACGATGGTTCACGACTGTCTAGAACTCCCAATTTTCGGCCTATTCTGGCCTATCTGGGCTCCTGCACACATGAAGTACACGTACATACACTCAGGCACGCACACATAAAATAAAATAAGAAAAAATAAAATAAAATAAATACAAAGAAAGGAAGGCAGGCAGGCAGGCTGCTGGCTTGTGGTGGCATATCATTCAATCTCAGTACTCAGAAAGCAATGGCAGATCTCTATGAGTTTGAATCCAATTTGTTTTAAATAGCAAGTTCAGGCTAGCCAGAGCTACGCAGTGAGAACCTGTCTGAAAATAAACAAAATGTAGTAGTTCTGAGGAAGTTGCAGGCAAGAAAACTTAAAATATTATTATGTGAAAGACACCACAGCCCCAAGGCAATATAGAACTTGACTTATAAATAAAGGCTTCAAACTACCATTCCTTACGTGTTTCAAGCAATTTGTTCTGAACCTGTGATTTCAAAGATCGAGCACACTGATGTATTTATAAGATATAGCATCTGACTGAAGATGGGAAAAGCCCATAAATAACACTGATATTGCTAAACAGCCAGGCATCTAGTATGAATCTAAAAAATCCCACTTTTTCTTCATTGTGATTCTTCCAATAACGCAAAATTAAAGTGCTCTTCTTGCACATATCTTTAGGGTTCTCTACAGTACCATTGTTTTGGCTTAGGAGGCACAAAACTCAAAGCACTGACTCCGGTGATGAGATTACATAAACAGGAACCAAAAGTTAGGGATCTTGACTTAATCGCTTCCCAGGGCCAGTTGTTTTGAAACGGTACCCACAGATGCCAGCGAAGCCCCACCCTCTTTGTTCTTTGCAGCAGTTACGGAAAAGAGGTGAGGTTACCGGCAGAGCAGCCCATACTGACTTCTGCATCCAGTAAGTAACACTGGGTGCAGCACTGATGATATGGTGGAAGCCTGGCTGCCTTTCAATAACTAATGCTAGGGTTGCACTGGGCACTCAGCAAAGAAAGCCATGGGGACAGTCCTCACCGTTGCTGTTAAAAGGGGGGGAGGGAGAACAGCCCTTTTCAATGACTTCTTCATTGTTAAATTCAATAATTAGTGTGCAGGTTGGGAACATGTTGGTAGAGACGCTATCTAGCACACACCGAGCTCTGGGTTCAGTCCCCAGCAGCAAACAGTCCAGGAGTGGTGGGTGGCGAGCCCCTGGGATTGCAGCTAACTTAGTCCTAGTTCCCTCATCAGCACCACTGGGCGCACAGGTTCAATCCCATCTCCCTGACAACTGTATTCAGCTTCTCCAACAGCAAACTATCAAGCTCCTCTCCTACTTAAACAGCTGCCCCTTCCTTGGCTCCTCTTTGGAGTCTACCTTGTCACTTAGACATCTTTCTTGGGTTTTTTTTTTTTTTGAGTTTATAACATAATTACCACATTTCTCCTTTCCCTTTTCCCTCCCTAGCCTTCATATGTCACTGCTTCAGTCTGTGCACCAGTGCCTCCTCCAGCTGTTTCCATTGACTTACTGATTTCATTCCATCGCAATTCTGCTAATGACTTTCTCTATGTTCATGGTGCCTTAAATGATATTTCCTGGTAACCCTCGCCCCTGAAGTCCAACTCAAAGGCTAATTAGCAACTCAGCCTGAGAATCTTTTGACATCACATCTAATACTGAACTTGGCCCTGTCAACAGCAATTCCATCTTGCCAGGAGAGTAGGCCACAACCATGAGTCACCCGGTCACTTTCTCTTTCTCTAGTGCCCCGCTTTCAATCTATCAGAAACCGTCTTGGCCCGTCTCCCAAAACAGACCTAGAATTTGTCTGTTTCTTTCACTTTTGCTGATAACATTCTATCCCAGGCTTCTGTTACAGCAACAACTTTGTAACTCCCCTCAGTGCTTCTGCATGATCATCCGTCATCTATTCCACTTTGAGGAGACTATTATCTAGGAAACAGAAGAACATGAGAAAAGAAAAGCCCACTCACTCTCTTGGTTCTGCTTTCTGTTTCTTGCTGGCTGACAGCCGGGGATTTTGACATCACTAAGCAGAATACCAACAAAAGGACTGACTCCCCTTTCTCAGAAACTTCACAGACAGGACTGTTACAATAACTAGTGACCTCTGCCTGAAGTCCAATGTCCCTGTGATAGGCAAGGGTCAGCGTTCTATCTTAACATCGGCTGCGTGTAAGCCCAAAGTACGTAAGAAATCTCTTCAAGAACAGAATTCTTTGAGTAAGAAGAATAAGTACAGCAGAACAAACTAAACGTAGTTGTAGACTAAGTGGCTTTAAAGCCCCCAAATCCACATACAAGTAACGTACTTAGGTACGTCCCTCTCCCAGCACTTGCGCTTGGCTCTTCTCAGGGGCACCTTGTCTTTGCAATTTAACGGATAAAGTAACCTTGCTTCACTCTGACTTGTGAAGTTCTTTGCAATGGCGGGCGTCAAGGACCAGGTGTACCATTAGTGGTTGAAATGACAGAGCCAATACTACACACATCTAATCACACATCGGAATATCCAAGTAAGTTGAAGAGCTAGGTGTGGTGGCACATGCCTATAAACCAGAACATGAGAGGCGGAAGCAAGAAGAAATGGAATTTGAACAGTTCAAGCTGCACAGCGAGACTCTGGTCCAAAAATGCAAAATGAGGCTAGGCATGGAGTTCATGCTTCTAATCCCAGCATGGGGGAGTCAGAGGCAGGTGCATCTCTATGAGTTCTGGGGTCAGCTTGGTCTACATAGTGAGTTCCAGGCCAGCCATGATTACATAGTGAGACCTTGTCTTTAAAAAAAAAAAAAAAGCAAAGAAAAATAAATAAAAAGAATAGTTTGCAAATGATGAGAATTTGGAAAAATCCTAAATGCAACCATTCGAAAGCAATTTCAATACAGAGACTCTTAGCTGAAGTACTAGTGTGTTTTCATTTACTTGGGAGTTGAGACTAATATAAAACTACAGTTTGCCAGAATTCTAACAGGGATATAGCTCAGTTGGTAGGGTGCTGGCCTTGCAGACATGAGGCATTGGGTTTGATTGTCCAGCGCCACACATGCATACAAACACACACACACACACACACACTCACACATATACACACCACATACACACCCACATACCCACACACACACACACCATATACTACACACACACACTCACACACTCACACATATACACACCACATACACACCCACATACACACACACACACACACACCATATACTACACACACACACTCACACACTCACACATATACACACCACATACACACCCACATACCCACACACACACACACTCACACACACACCATATACTACACACACACACTCACACACTCACACATATACACACCACATACACACTCACATACCCACACACCCACATACTCACACACATACACTCACATACACCCACATACCCACACACACACACTCACACACATCCACATACCCACACACACTCACACACACACCATATACTACACACACACATGCACACACAACACACACACACAAAGAAAAAAAAGTCTAAAAATTATAATTCTGTGTTTATAGTCAACCCATCTCAGACCGATGCTTTTATCTGTGGATATGAACTCTTGCTTTCCTGGAGCACACTGACTTAATAGCAGCCTGTATGAGTCAAAATGAAAATTTCTTATTATAACACAGAGGTTTATAACTCCTAAGTTTCTCAAGACCAGCCTGGTCTACAGAGTGAGTTCTAAAACAGCCAGGGCTACGCAGAGAAACCTTGTCTCAAAAAGAAATTAAAGAAATAACAATAATTCAAAAGTTTCAAATAATTCACCTGTTCATATTTGAAGCTGTCGAGACTTAATTCTATCTGTATAATGCATCTATGTGTTTTATATGCACTAAGTTACTTTATCTTCATCACAACTCCATGAGGGAAGAAAAAAATTATCAATTTGCAAATGAAGAGACTGTAGATTAAAAAAAAAAAAAAAAAAGTCAAACATGTTGTTTGGTTTAGGGATACAGCTGGAAAAGCGAAGTTCCTGAATAAATGCAGTCATGTTTTTCTTCCATCAGTTTATGAACTCTTTTTTTTCATTCTATTATAAAATATATCCCAATTTTCCTTTTAAATTACATTTCTGTACTTGTTTGTTTGTTGTGTGGGGTGGGGGCAGTAAACACATGTCATAGTGCACAAGCGGAGGTCAGAGGATAAAGACAGGAATCGGTTCTCTCCTTCCACCATGACAGTCCCAGGGACCAAACTCGGGCCTTCCGGCTCCCACTAATCCAGCATTCATGTTTTAGACATGTTAAGATACAAATCATTTATGTCTTAGAGGGACAGAAATCAATTTTGATGTTTCAGGAGAACTCTTCTCAACACAAGCAACGACGTAGAAGAAACTGTAAAATGGGACCCTTACTAAGGAAAGAAGGGAGTAAAATAATTGAGCCAGGCATGGTAAGGGAGGCCTGCAGTCCTAGGATGGGGAGGCTGAGGTAGGAAGATAGCAAGTTCAAGGCCAACCTGAGCTAGACAGTTAAGACTTTCAAGTTAAGAAAAAGTAAAAGAGGAAAACTTGGGAAGATTTTAGAAGAATAGGCATACCATAAAATAAAAAAATAAAATACAATGAACTTCTGAAATTTCTTTCCTGATTTTAATTTTATAAGTTATTTTCTGAAGTTAAAACCCATTTATATTAAACCATTTACATTATAATCAAACCATGCCTATAGTTTAAATCATGAAATGATTATTAACTATACTATACCATCCCTATATATACAAGCTGGTCATGCAATTCTCTTTTTCAGTTGGGGGTGAGGGATAAGACACGATCTCTCTATGCAGCTGAAGTTGTCCTCCTACTTGTGGCCATCCTCCTGCCTCAGCCTCCCAAGTACTAATTCGTTGCACCACCACCCAGAAGCTGGCAGGGCAATTTTCTTTTAATTCTATTAATTTACGTATCTGTGTATATGGGGGGAGGGGATGCCCGTCACAACACGTGTGTAAAGGTGAGAGGTCAACTTGCAGGAATCGTGTCTCTCCCTCCACCATGTGGGTTCAAGGGTTCAGACTCCAGGTGTCAAGTGCCCTGCTTACCTGCTGAGGCAGCTTGTCAGCACAGCAGGGCAGCTCTGAAACGCTGGAGTCCAGTGAAAACATTTCTGGTCACACTTTTCTATTTGATTCTGTTTTACAAAGTCATCTGTCCAATTAATTACTTTTTAAGTTAAACTCTCCTTTGTAGTTAAGCATAGAAAATGGACTGTGAACTTTCAAACTGCGGGGCTAGGGACATAATTCAGTGGGAGATCTCAACATGGGTAAAGGCCTTAGGATTAGTTGCCAGTACCAGAATGAAAGAATAAATTTCAATATGTTATATATTTTTGATATATTTACTTCCTATTTCCTACAATTTCCCATAAACAACAATGTATGGGTTTTTTATTGTTTTTCCACATTTATCAAAATATTAAAACATATTCGGAGGCTGAAGAGATGATTTAATGGTGAAAGGCACTTGTCGCTCTTGCAGAGGATCCAGGTTCAACTCCCAGCGCCCAACACGGTAGCTGACAACCCCCTGTAACTCCAGTTCCGGGGGAACCCATGCCTCTTCAGTAAGCGCATACATGGTACACAGACATATATGCATATAAACACTCATACACATAAAATTAAATAAACAAACACATTAATGTAAAAATTTATCATATTACAGAGCATGAAATTTCTACCATCCTGGCACTTAAGAAGCTGAGTAAGTAGCTTTAAGTACAAGAAGCAATAGAGCAGCGGTTCTCGACCTGTGGGTCGCAACCTGTTTGGGAGTTGAAGACCCTTTCATAGAAGTCACCTAAGACCATCTGCATAACAGATATTTACATTATGGTTCATAACAGTCGCAAAATTACAGCTAAGAAGTCGCAACAAAAAATAATTTTATGGCTGTGGTCACCACAACATGAGGAACTGCATCAAAAACCTAGCAGCATTAGGAAGGTTGAGAACCACTGCATTAGAGTGGGGTTTTGAGATTATCTGCCAAAATGAGGCATTGGGAACTTTAGATAGAGAGGATTCTGAAATTTCCATTTTGAGTGAGAAATGTGAATGGTTGGCATCATAGATATTTGAAATCTTTCCTAGCTCTGGCTATGAAACCTGGAGACAGTTTTAAAATGATAGCAATATGGCTATTTGGATTTGAGATAAAATGGTAATTCTGCTTCGGAACTAAAAGTAAAACACATCCTTTTACCCTTCAACTTTTGGGATTCTGCACTAATAGGAACTTATGTAAATGATTAACCATTTTAAGAAATAGCTTTGAAAAAAAAAAAAGAAGCAGCAGCTGAGGCCACCTGGGTAATAGCCTCTCTCAAAATAAACAAATAAAGTAATTAATTTCCCAAACTAATTTTAATTTATATTTATGTCCTGAAGGTATGAAAGAGACCCACAAACTATTTTTTTCATTTCCTCAATTAAAACACCCCTTTTTTATTCCTAACTCAGAAAGCTTTTACTCAGTCCTAATTTTATGGTGTCTACACACCATTTAATCTCCCCAACTAGACCCTTCACACAGGGCAAGCAGTAGCTTCTCTCTGTATTCATTTTCCATGGGTTTCAGTAGCGTGTAAGATAGACAAAATTTACTGTCAGAATATAGTCCTCAAGATCATACACAGTAAATGAAACACAGCCTTCAAAGCATACTTATTTTAGAGCCCTATTTGGTTTGCTATTGCATTTCCAGGCTGAGGATAATATCAACACATAGTAGGCAGACAACACTGTGGACTAAAGAAGGTCATCATCTTTAAATACAGGAAATTCTGAAGCAAGTGACCTTACAACACTGCTTGGGCTTCCTCTTTTCATCTGCATTTACTGATTGTTTACATACACTATATTAACCTAAGGTTATTCCAGTTCTGAGGATCTCCTTAGTTAAAAGAACCATGGCAGAAAAGAACAAAATTCCACCACTGACCTCCATAGGGTCACTGAATTCTCAAGACAAATTAAGGGATGTTCCTTCCAACTTGATTTAGGGACCTGCCTTCTAGACTGGTCATACTGACTAATCTCTGGCTCATTAAGGTGAGGGTGCACACAGCTTATCTGCTAGAGTCTCAAGTCCCTTTGGAAATGCTTCGAAACAACAGCAGTCTAACACAGACATGGGCCTTTCCACCTGCCCCTCCCACATGCAATCCTGGTTCTAACACTTTCAAAAATGACCTCATGTTGTCCTACAGCATTGAGGAGACCTTACAGACAGTTACCAGGACCAGAGTAGAACCTACCATGGATCTTTTGTTTTCCCCTGCCCTAAAAAAAATCTTAGTCTCCAATCCAACTTTGCCAGCAACCACATTTTTTTTTTTTTCATCTTAAAATGTGGAGGGAAAGGCCAGGGAAGACACAGAACAACTTAATTGATAGCTACGGAACATTTTATACCTGTTTGAAATTAGAGTACAACTTTACCTCTCATCACCTGCCACTTAAACGGCTACCTGTACTATAGTGTAACCTATTTACAATGTTTAAGAGGCAGGCAGATAATTCCTTATTTTTAAGGAATGTCCTTTGTCTCAAACAGTCTAGGATTCTAAAAGGCTAACCATATTTATCGTCCCTTGAATTTCCAATTAATTAAGTTTTACTAAATGCCTGTTAATCAATAAAACACACTTTGGGGTCAATAATTTAGGACAGATATTAAATAATCTTAATATATCCCTTTAGGGTCAGCTTTTCTTTCTCTTAGTTTTCATGATGTGTTGTAAATACATCTAGACATGATGTATCTTGAAAGCAACAGTACTATTTGAAAAAAAAAAACTTTTGTTTTTAAAAATGTCTATATTACACATTGATGCATACAGACAGCAAAGACAGGAGTGGCCATTGTGCTGTAAGCAGATGCTGTAAGATGGAGAATCAGGTAAACAGATGATTAAATCATAGAATGGGGGAAGCTTAAGGTACCAAATAGAATACGATGTTCTAAAGCAGGTCATTCATGCTAATGAGAGAAAACTGTTCAAGAATGGATGGGAATTTGTTTAATAAGAATATGATAAGGATGCTCCACATAACACAGGTAGATGTCGATATGAAACTTGACATGTATCAGAATTACACGGAGCTGTATCACCATGCATTCTAGAATTTTTCTTCCAAGTCTACCATTTGTGAACATGTTGACTAGATTCCTAAGAACTAGCTGGAAAAGCATAGGCCATTAATGTCTATGTCTGGCCTGCCTTCAAAGCTTTGCCATCATGTTCAGACACACACTAGAAGGAAAGAAAAAAAAAAGGTGAAATGACCCGGTGTCTCTGCTGTTAACCACAGCGGCCTCTCTTGTCCATGTAACCCTAGGCTGGCCAAGATGGCCTGGCTCTGCTAAAGCAGGAGAGTCGGGTTTGTTTTCAGGGTGGATGCTGCAAACACAAGGTGTATTTATAGAAAGGAGCAAGTCTGCAATGGAGTGAGGCGAGCAAGAGGAAGTTTCTTCCACGCAGTGAAGACAGCCTGTGAAAAGATCTAGGTTCCACTGAAGACTCGCCAACTACCAACTATGAAAATGTATTAAAAACCTTTCTTGGTCTTTACTGTTATAAATTTAGACAACTCCACTTGCCACGAATGTATATGAAAAGGCTGGAGTGTAGGTGGTTTTCAATGAACATCACCTTGCCTTCCTCATGTTCAGCCAGAATTATGCCTCAAAAATCAAAAACGAGCTTTCAACGTTAAGACTGGAAGGCATAAGCTGATAAGCGGGGAGAAAAAAAACGACTCGGGTAGAGAACTATATACTGAAGGCTTCGCCTATTTAGCATATTGATAAAGGAAGAGGAAGACGGCATGGGAAAAGCATTAAGTTGGAACCTCACTGGCAGGAACATCAACAAAGAGACTTTATGTAAGCACGAAACAAACTTCGGAAGCCGCGGACATCCTGTGAGCCAGCTCGGTGGCCTCCATTCAAACAACAGCACACAGAGCTGAGCCAGAAGCGCACCATCCTCAGGCCACCCGGTCCATTCCAGGCCACGCTATCCCGCAAAACTGTCCTCCCAGCCCCGGGTCGCTCTCCAGCCTCCCAACAAGCTCCAGATGGAAGCATGAGGCTGGAGGGATTGGAGGGGAGAGCGGGGAAGGGCTGCAGAGAGCGGGCCGAGGGGCGAGCAGCACAATGAAGGGCGGGCGGAGACTGCGACAAGCAGGCTCGGGGTCCCAGGAGGGGGCTGCGGGCGAGGCTGGGGCGTGGGAAGCCCGCAAGGTGAGCGCGATGGGGCGCAGGCGGCCAGCCCGGCGCGGAGGAGGCCGGCGACCCCGCAGGTGCCACCAGGCGCGAGCTACTCACTGTGTACAGCAGGTTGAGCGCGCACAGGCAGTTCTTGGAGCACGAGAAGCCCCCGCACACCATCGTGGCGCCGGGACTGGTGGACGCCTGCTGGTCGAGGCGTCCTCGGCGGGGCCGGGCGGGTAGCCACTGGTTCCTGGCCTCCTGGGCCTGTGGCCAGCCGGGGCTGGGCTCGAGGTTCGGGCTCCGGGCTCCGGGATCTTGCTGGAGCTGCAGTGCCGCGCCCGCCACGGCTCCCACCCGCTCTGCAACCTGCGGCCGCGGCAGCTCCGCCGATCCTGCGCCCCGCCCCGTCGCCCCGCCTCGCCTCGCACTCTGATTGGCCACCGCCGGGAACAAAGGTAGAAATATGCAAATCAATGCGCTCGACCGGCAGGGATCCGGGAGAGGCGGGGCCGCTCTGAGGAGGGGGAGGGGGCCTAGACGGCCCCGAGGGAGCCGGGACACGGGCTCGTGACCGTGGCCTCTGAGTCATTTCCACCCAGCAGGTGAGCAGCAGAGGGCGGGGCTCCACGCTGGCAGGAGAAATGACAGCACCTCTCTCCATTCCTGCCCGCTGGGTGACGTGGCACCATTTTGAATGAGATGTTAAAACAAAGCACCTGGCCTCGTTTGAATGAACGAAGACAAGAATGAGAGCTTTACAGAGAATGTGGGTGAAGGCAATGAAAGGAAAAAGAGTAAGTGAAAGAAACGGAGCAAGCATAAGCCTGGTTCTCTCAGCCTAGGTAAGAAATGTGGCCTATAACTGTGACAGATTTCAGGTCAAGAGGATTTATTCTACAGGGATTTGAGAAATACTAGTAAACCTTATGAATACGTGTTGCAAAAGATATCAAGAATCACTATTTTTGTGGTAGGATCCTGAATGTTAGTAGGCTTATTTTTGCATAAATAAGAGTCGGGGAAGCCTTTCAATAGCACAGTTAATTTATCATCACTTGATTTGCTGCATCTTGAATCCAAATTTCTTGCCTCTAACTAAAATTTTAGCAGTATATCAACCACTTTTTGACAGACCCTTGCATAGAGTAAAGGGTCCTCCTATCAGATGCTATTAGTCCCGCTAACGTGTTTTAACCACCCGCTACTGTGTTCCAACTGTCAACTTAGGCTGGTAGTAAAAGGCTTGGTTATTTCATAGTACCTTCTACCAATAGAAGATTTTATAAAGAGATTCCGAAGGGTCTCAAGAGTTAGCTTAGTGCTTAAGAGCATTTATTGCTCTTGCAGAGGGCACTCACAGCTTTGTAAATCCAGTCCCAAGGAATCCAATGCCCTCTTCTGACTTCAGCAGGCATCAGAGATGAACATGGTACACATACACACACACAGGCAAAACACTCATAAATATACAATACTAAAATAAATTTGAAGGAGAGATTTTCAAATTTACTGTATAGTTTGAGCCTAAAACTTCACACTGTTATGTGAATGTATATGTCCATAAAACATTGATTGAAACAAGTTAATTAAAATAACTTCTCTTCAAATACTCTACTCTCTCTTTTAGACTCTTACTGTCTTAACCTCACCATATAAACAAACCCTTATGGATTCTTTGTCTTTCACAATCCTTCTCAATCTTGTATGCAGTCCTAGAAATATTTTTAAGAATTAGTATGGGAATGACCCTCAAATCCAAACTATACTTTTACAGTATAAATAAATATATAAATAAAATAAATAAATAAAAATAAATTCAGAAGTTTACAAAGAAGTGTTGACTAGAAAATCTGAGCCGCAAACCCTAATAGCCTATCAAAACAAAGGGTAAAACAGTTTTTAGGGCATAAATATCTACTTCAGTGTCAATCTTTTCTATACACTTCACACATAATTTAAAAACCCTGAAAGATTTAGATGGGCAAGAAAATTATATTTAGGAGCCAAGCTTGGTCATACATATCTGTAATTTTAACACTGGAGAAGCAGAGGCAGGAGCATTATGAGTTGAAGACCAGCCTACACTAAAGAACAGAAGCTATCTCAGAAAGGAAAGAAGACAGACGTGGCGAGATTGGCTCAGCAGTTAAGAATGCGAACGGCTCTTGCAGAGGGCAGATCGGGTTCTCAGCTCTCACAACCACCTGTAACGCCAGCTCCAGAGGATCCGTTGCCTCAAGTGCACATACTTACACATACACACATTCACACAACTAAAAATAGCATGAATCAAAAACAAAATCTTTTTAATACTAAAAGGAAAGACATCGGGTTCTGAGGCGGTGGAGACAGGCAGATGGACTCCTGGGGCTCACTAGCCAGACACACTAGCCTATATAAAGCTCTGGGCCACTAAGACCGTATCTCAAAAGACTTGGACAGTGCCTACAGAATGACACCTGAGGTTGTCCTCTGACTTATGCACATGTATGCGCACTTGTGCCTGAGCACCTGCACACACACCCTGCACACACACGCTGCAGCACACAATAATCCACCGACACTCACACGCAAGTACATATACACAAACAAAGAAAACTCGGTTCAAGTCATCGTTTGCCTACTGTTTAAAACTGGCATCTTTTATATCAGCTGAGTTGTAAAATGAAATACGAAGGCAGGCTTTATGAAATGTGTTTCGGTATGGAGTACACGATCCTTTCCTGAAGAAGTAAATGCACTGAATTTGTATGTCGCTCTCAGCAGATTAATCAACTGCTTTGTCTCCTGTCTCCTGATCTCAGCTACTCTTCGGTAGCACTGCTCCTTGATTTCATTTGTTATAGAATCAGAACTTGTAGGAAATGTTTTGATAAATAACTAATTAGCATTTAGAATAAAAAGACTTTCCAACAATTGAGGAGATTGGTAAACCCACTTCAACCCTCTCTCTGCTCTCCTCTCCTCATTCCTGCCTCCGTTTTCCTTCCTCACTTTCTTCCTTTCCTCCACTTCCTCTTTGTTCCTTCTTCCTGTTGAGTTTTTGTCATTATTGTTATTGTTTTCCTTTGTTTTTCTGATACAGAATAAATGTGGGGGCGGGGCGTGTATCCCAAGTAAACTTCAACCTGGATACTCCTGCCTCAGCTTCCAGGTATTGTTAATACAAACATGGACCACAACACCCAGCTGTTTGGGATGTGATTCTGAACCACGGCAAAGACAAATCCTTGAGACTCTTTCCAGATCTTCAAAAAGTCTAGATGTCAAGACTGGGACCAAAGAGCCAGATGGTGGTGGCACATAGCTTTAATCCCAGCACTCAGGAGGCAGAGGCAGGTGGATCTCTGTGAGTTCAAGGCCAGCCTAGTCTACAGAGTGAGTTCAGGACAGCCAGAGTTACAACAGAGAAACCCTGTCTTAAAAAAAAAAAAAGGCTGGGACCCAGGAAGGAGTAGAAGTCTAGGAATGCCAGACAACCACCATGCAAATGTTCCTGTGCAAGAGCAGGGAGGACAAGGGGGAAGGGGCAAAAAAGACAGAGAAAAAAGAAGAAAGTCTGAGTGTAACAGAGTTTTAGGATCTGCAAAGGCAGCTATGATCTGAACACAGTTTAGTGTCTCCCAAAGACTTCATGGATTGAAACTGATTCCCCATTGTGAGATAGTAAGAAGATGGAAATATAATCAGACTTCAACTTTGGGAGGTGATTCAGATTAAATGGTATTATGGAGGTGGACCCCCATGATGGTACCTTGACAGAATTAACAAAAAGAGTGAGAAACTTTGATTGCAGGACATAAAGAACTCAAGCTGAAACTGATCAGGAAATTTCCTCTCTTCTGGATAGCTTTCGTAGAGCCAGAAGGTGCTATGCAGGTTGCTGGGGGAAGAAGAGTCGTCAGCACTGTACCCAGCTGTGACCTGTGAGCTATGCTACCAACCCACTGGTATAATAGTGCCATGACTGTTACAGAAGGCAACAACTGCTTTCTGTTTGGATATGGGACCTGTTCTCCACAGGAGGGAATGTATGCCTAGTGTTATATACCTGATTAAAAGCTAGCCTATAGAGACCACAGGCCCTGGAGGAGAGATGCACTGAACTGCCGTTTTGTTAATGGATGAGATATCAAGTTTCCTTCTCAGTATGTAGGTTTACACCCATAGACTGTGCTGCTCTAACCTTGGTCAGAGAAGCTTCTTTTTGCAGTCTGTGATAGTTACTGTAGAAACTGATAACTGGTCAAAGTGTGGAGAAGAAGTGACTGATGAATGCTCAGCCCCAAATGGGAAATATCTCTATCACCCACTCCTAGGCTCGTGGAACATTACAGAAGAAGGGGCAGAAAGGATGTAAGAGCCAAAAGATGGTGGGTAGTGCTGCAAAACCCTGTCATCTGGATATAACATGGCAGTTGCACATAAGCTCACAGCAGCTGTTGTGACTTGCACAAGCTGGGGCCCCATCAACATTCCATCATGGGTGGGGGAAGGGCTGTGAGGCATCACTGCTCCCTAAGGAGCTGTTGGCAGTTAATAGTTGCTGGGGGAGGGGGAATCATAATATTCAGTGATACATTGCCTTGACCCAGTAAAAACTCCTGCTACTCATGCTAATGTAATCAACTGTAAATTAAAGTCAGCTGAAACAAAATAATAGTAATAAATGATAACAGTAATAATAATAGTAATAAAATAAACTCAGTGAGTCACAGCATCAACAACAAAAAGACATGAAAGTAAGAGTGGGACTTGTTAAAAAAAAAAATAAGGTGTTCAGCAGAAGAAGAGGGGACAAGAGGGAAATTTCAGGGAGGGGATAATTAAATTGTCTTATATGCATTATATACGTATATAATATGAAATTATAAAATACATTCTTTTGTTGAAACTCACCCAGTCTGTGAAATGAATACGAAAAGCCAACAGAATGTCTGGCCAAACTCAGAAGTCCCACAATCCCATACACCTCTGGAATGAGTAAATCATTGGCTGAAATGTTACCACAATGCAATCTAAAACTGAGTTCATATTAAAGCATGGGACCGCTAATGTTCTTAGGCTACCCAGAATAGATCTGAGAAGTGTACTTTCTAGAAAAGAGAAGTTGCTGTTGCCATGTTTCTATACTTAAAATACAGTCACATTTCAAACTTTCACTTTTGTCTTCATGATTCTCTCAGGGAAGGAAATCTCTAATCTTGGGTAATACAGATGTTAACAATCCTTACTTAAAGCTCTTCATCATTTAGATTCAGCTTGACATGACCTCAAAGAGTTTCAAGCTTAAGGTAAACATTTCCTGTGGTTATGAACCTTGTCTTTAATGGATGAATCATCTGTCCAGCCTTGTCATCATTCCTTTTAAAGAATTCAGCATCAGAATTTAGTTGTGTTCAGTATAGCCTAAAGAGAGCCAGTGAGATGACTCAGTGGGTAAAAAGTGCCTGCCTCCAATGATGAGCTGAGTTCGGTCCCCCAGGACCCACATTGTGGACGAAATTCTAGCAAGTTGTCCTCTGACTTCCACATGCACACACACACACACACACACACACACACTTTAATTAATGAATAAATGCTAAGCCAAATAGTACTACAGACACGTCCAGCAGAGCTGTGATTCTGCAATGCTTTCCAGGCTTCTCAGAAGTCTGAACACAAAATTAGAGAAAGATAAAATTATCCACGCACAATTTGTGATCACATAAGATGTCAGTGCTGTAGTAACTTCAGATTGTTTCATCTAGAATCTGTTGTGTTATGTCTAACTCCCAGGGAGTAGTTCCATAATCTATAAAATCATCATTGCTAAGTAAATTAGCAATGTTTACATTTTCAATGTTTTAAATACAATTGATAGGGTTAAATTATTTCTAATAACAATTTTATTATAATTTGTAGGCCCATTATTCCTCTGATAGTCTCTTAAGCAAACAAAATAGAATATAAAACTTTGTTTTACGGTGATTACCAAACTTTCAGATTGAATGAGACACCAGTGGGGACTTGCCCAGCAGTGACGTGCAGAAGTGACTCAGCAGCAGCCTCTCTGCCGCCACAACTAGCTCTTGTCTAATTTCTTTGCCAGCCTATCCATTTTTTTAAAGACTTGAGTTTATTTATGTGTGTGTATGTGTGCTGAAGACTGAATAGCCAGAAGAGAGTATTGGATCCTCTGTAGCTGAAGTTACAGGAGGCTAGGAGCCACAGGTGTGGGGACTGGGAATCTTATTTATTTACTTATTTACTTAAGTGTATTTTTTTATTTTATTGTATGCATATAAATGTATATAAGCATACCACATCCTCAATCAGATCCTCTGGAACTGGAGCTACAGATGTTTGTGAGCCACTGTATGGGTGTTGGGAATCAAACCCAGGTCTTCTAAAGAAGAACGAGTGTTCTTAGCCACTGAGTCACCATCTCTCCAGCCCCATGGGTACTGGGAATCTCACTCTGATCCTCTACAAGAGCAGACAGTCCTCTTAACCACGGAGTCATCGCTCCAGCCCACCAGCCTATTTGTCAAAATTGCCAGACTTCAGCAATTAAACGTGACACATTCCCCATTCCTACAACCATGTTCCATCTCCTTTTGCTGCACAAGATGGTTCTCTATTCGTGCCAGAAAACTTCAATCCAGAGCTCTGTTTTTAAAAATGTTTTTCTTCTAATCACAAATTAAATGTCAAGGTTTCTTTTTCTTTCTTTCTTCTTGTGCTTTCTGTCATATGTAAATGGCTCTTTTTTTGCCAATGAAATTGAATTCATTATGCATGACTATCTTGTGTATGTCGGCATGAACAAACTCACTTCTGAATTCTTGGCTGAGACTTTTTAGTGCCATATTTAACTGCTGAAACAGTACATGTGATTTGAGGAATCAATGGGCAAGTCCACCTTAATGAACAGACAAATTCAGACAGGACACTGTTCTTGAGCCTTTGAAAGGTAAGGTGTATTGAATAACTGGTAAATGCTTATACTTTTATTTTTTCTCTACACCTTCCCTTCCAGCTCTTCTTTATTCATACTAACAGTGCACTCAAGAGATTACTAGTTAGAGTGAACTGTCAGTAATGTAAATTTTCTGCCACACCTAAAGAATTTCCTACAAACATACCCTACTTGGATTCTGAGACCTGAGTCTGTCTCCATTTGTTAACTTATTATGTTACTAAGAACTGAATCTTGGGCCTCATGTCTGCTTGCAAATGTTCTACTACTGAGCTCCATCCCCAGCACGTTCTCTCTCTCTCTCTCTCTCTCTCTCTCTCTCTCTCTCTCTCTCTCTCTCTCTCATATTTTGAGATAGAATCTCACCATGCAGCTGGCCTGTAACTTGCTATGTAGACCAGGCTATCCTCAAACTCTTAGAGATCTTCCTGCCTCTGTGCCCTTAGTACAAGGATTAAAGGTATGTACCACCCAGATCTTATTCTATTTTTGATATTGTAGGCTAATATTTAATAAATCTATGTATTCAATAGCAACTGCAAAATACCTGAATTCTTTGATCTGAAAGCCAATAATGCAAACTTAATTCACCTATATCAGAGAGAAATAAAAAATGATTAGGAACTGGGTTTGTGACTCTGTGGTAGAGTACATGCCTATCATGTATAAGGTCCTAAGTTCAGTCCTTGACACCATAGAAACCAGGTGTCATAGTATACACCTGTAATCCAGCCCTCTGGAGGCAGAAGCAGAAGGATCAAAAACTCAGTCATCCCCACTACTCGATGAGTTCCAGGCCAGCCCAAGCTACAAGAGACACTCTCTGCCTCTAAAAGTGAGGAGGGAATGCAATCAAGTTGCTCGTGTGGGTCTGTTTAAAGTGCTGCTGTCCTGTTTGAGAGAATGGACGTAAGCCGGCACTGATTAAGTATGATTAAATATTTTAAAATTTTATAGAAATGTATCTTTCTGCCTGAACAGCTCTGAACAGCTTAAGCATTCTAAAAGCAATATGGATGTAGACTGACTCCACTCTGGTGTGCTGGCAATCCTCCAAGCTAGAAACAGCTCAAATATCCATCAACAGCAGAATTCACAAGTCAAATCCTGGTATATCCACCTAATGAAAACCTACCCGGTACCAGAATGAGAGAGAGCACAGCCACCTCTAACATTTTGGCTGTGTTTTACAAAGAACGGAGTTGAGGAAAAGGAACCAGAGATTCAAAAACATGTATGATCTTATTCACATAAAGCTAGAAACATTAGAATGCTAGCATTAGTATCTAGAGCTGAAACTATACACAACAGTGAGGGGTTGATAACCACTGAAGTCCAGACGGTAGTGCATATTGGAGGAGAGGAGATGTCTAGGGAAGGGTCAGAGGACACTGTTGGATGATGAGAATATATGTCACCTTGCAGTTCATCTGGAGATGCTGATGGGTGTGTGAAGGAGGCAGCCAGGAAGTATCTACAGCTTAGGTGCCAATAATCTGAGTTTTAGATCATATTAACAATGCTGTTAGAAGAAAGTAATTATAAAACCACCTGTGTTTCTTCAGTTTTCTGCACTCATTTTTCTTTAGAACGGTACCTGTTCACTAGGAAGTGTGGCAGATAATATGGCCTTTGTCATTTCACTTCTGAGTGTTTTTGAGTGTGGACTGTGACTGCCAAAAGTGCCAATTTTGTCTTTTTGACATTTCTGGCAAAGTCTAACAATCTAGGGCAAGAAGACATCATTTTGGCAGATAAAAGTATATCCGCCTTCAATCATACCTTATTTACACAACATCAAGTATACTAAAACACATTGTTTATTACTTTCCCCAAACCCAGTGCATGGCAAAAATTTTAAGACCTTATATAGCAATTGAGAAGTATTTCTAACCTCCTCCCAGATTTCTTTGAGAGTTTTATTGTATAACAGTTTCTAGGTTGGAAGTTATCTCTTAGAAGCTGAAAAACTTTGTTCCTTATCAGTCCAAAAATATTGTGATGGTTGCTACTCAGTTTTGTAAATGTTTTGCCTTCTCATATATTAACCACAGAATCTTGTCTTTGAAAATTCTGGGATTTTTCAGAAATTCTTTATTATGTACAAAAATAAGATTGGGTACAACAGTAAACACTGTAATGAAAAAAAAAAAACCAACAAATTATAAATTTTTACAAGTAAATGACTAAAAACTACAAATTTTCCAAAGCCCTAAAGAAAATGATATATGGTTTTTTGTTATGTTTTGATTTTTAAACCAGAACATTTACTTTATGACTGATTGTTGAAATCCTCAGGTTGAACTGCATGCTGTTAGCAGCTGCCCTCCTGGCTTGAGCTGTTGTTCCTTCATGGAATCCATACCCTGATTCATGCCTCAGCCTCCCACACACTAGGACTACAGATCTATGCCACCATGTGTGACTAACAATTATTAGTATTGTTATTATTATTATTATAGTATTAGGAATTAAACCTAGGAGTTTGCTCTACTACTCTACCACTGAGATACATCCCCAGTCCCATTCCCTTTAATTCAATAGTGTAGGTTAACTTCTTTCTGCCTTACAGTTTAGAGTCCCAATCTCTATGCATAATGCTACATAAATTTGGGGAAGTCTCCATTATTCCATCTCTATATTACAATGACCTCTGAATTTAACAGCTTAAAACTGTAACCATTCTATTATATCTTTCAATTTTCATCAAGATTTGACTATCTTGTTGTTCTTCTTTCTATCAAACAAAGTACTAGGAGGGCACTATTCTAGTGACATCCAGGCTGGTCTGGAGGGTCCAGCCTTAGCTACTGGGAACCATTGCAATGTTCTGTTTCTCTGTATATTCTGAGGACCCCTCTGCCAGATAGTAAGAAGGAAAGACAAACAAGGGAATGAGCAAGGGAATGAGCGACTTCAGACAATTGAGTCCTCTATTTGGGGAAAAGACCTGCAGAAGGGGTCTCTTATGAGTTAGAGCCTGCCATCTATTATACATTGGAGTAGTTATAATGCAGAATGGAGAGGAGAGAAAGAACACTGAAAACTTTTCTTTTCTAGCCAGAGACTGGCCATTGCTAGGAGTGACCCCAAATGGGGAATAGAAGTAAAAGAATGTCAGATGATTGATAAACATCTCCTATGGCCAGCCACTACCAGGGAGTCTCTGGGGATGTATGCCAAGAATGTAAGAAAGCAAGTATAGAATGCTATCACTGTGGTTTCAGGAAATTGTCACGATTTAACAAAAATGGAGGGCTTTTTCAGATGGTGTGGCTGTGGCTAACCCTCTCCATATGAGCTCTCCATTGAGGCTGTGGGGCTTCCCACACAGTGCCAAGGCAGAAGACAGAAATCTCCAAAAAATAGGTCTCAGCACTGTATCTTTCCTGCTGTAATCTACTGGACCACAACAATCATAGTGAGTCAAGACAGGAAAATACAGAAAATTATGAGGGATGGAATAGGAACCCTTCACTCCAAAGTCCAGGTGAAGCCTTTTGCCAACTGAGGGTCAAGAATTCCAGCACAATCAATGTTTGTTGTGGACTGCCTACGTAAAAATCGCACCCTTTTAATATAAAGATGCTTTCAAATAAAAATGTTAAAATAGAAATGAACTACGCTTAGGAACTGAGCATCTGTAACATTCAATCTGGCCTTACTCCTGTCCCCAGACTTTTTCTGGAAACCACTCAGACAAGTCTATCAGCTTTTGTTTACAATGAAAACAACTTAACTTTCCCTGCACATCTTGTGATCTAGGGAATTACCTCATCAGCTATAATCCTACTTGGTTTACCTCGGGAGCTGCCCTGTGACCTCATGTGAACTTCTTAGGAACACTTTAAAGATAGTACCTTCAGTACCTCACATTGTCATTTATATGACTGAGGTAAAGACAACGAAGTGCACTCTTTTGAGAAGCCCACATCTGTGTTCTTGGTCTTAATCTTTCCCTGAACATTTCTCTTTCTTTTAACTCTTGTGTTTAAGTCTATGCTGAAAATCTGTTTTAATAAACCTGAACTCTGCTTTATACTGACCCATCCTGAAACTCTTTCTGCAGTGAAGTCAAAGACTCAACTTTACCTGAGTGGGGGTATCTGCAAATAACTCCTCAGGCTTCAGCTTCAGAGTATAGAGCTGTGTCTCCAGTGGACCCCTGCCACCTCTGACAACCTAAATTCCAGGGGAGAGAAAAATAAACCCAACGTCTTTTTCAAAAAACTGCTTATTTATTTATTTTCCTTTTTAATTTAGTAGTCCTAGATATCAAACCCAGAACCTTGTGTATGTTAGGTAAACACTTTACCAACTGAACTACATCCCAGCCGTCAGTGATTTACTTTTGCAGTTGCCAGGGCTAGAACATAGATCTTGTACATGCTAGGCAAGTGCTACATCACTTGCATTATTACATAGCCTAGCCTGCCTTGAACTCTTGATCTATTTCAGCCTCCCAAATGCTGATATTATCTCATAAGAACCAACTTCTTGCTGGAACTTGTAACAGAGAGTTCACGGTCACTATTATAGACTCTGTTGTGACCATATTCCAGGCCTTCATTGCTACGTAATGAACCAGCCCCTCAACACAGAGTTAAAACCATTGCATTCGGAAAAGAGGCTAGGATTGGAGACATCCAAAGGCTCTCATGGGCTAAGCATACAAAATAGCTTCCTCCCCTTATCTTGACGCCTCAGCCAAGGTGACTAAAGTAGCTGGAAGACGTTGGCTTTTTATGCATGACCTAAGCTTCCTCCTTGCACAGCAAGATCATAGTAGTTGAGCTTCTTCTGTGATGTCTTGCTTTCTCTATATTGCATGTCCTCAGAAGCTACAAAATATCACCCAGTCATCTGTGTCACAGTTTCCTACTCCAAACCAAGTAACAGCCAGCGTGGATGGAAGGGAAGAATAAAGGACTAAGAACCAGGAGACACTGAGGTGATAGAGCAGGACACTGGACTTCCTCCGTCTGGCCTCCATACATGCCTATACAACACACACACACACACATGCACACGCACAGGCACATGCACACACACACACACATACAACTTTATAAATTTTCACGAAAACATTTGTGTTTCATGTAATTAATCCAACAAGGGTTTAATAAAAACAAAGAGACATTTTCATAGATACAAGCCTGCGGGAACTAAGCAGAGGGAATGGCATGTCATGGGAAGCGCCATCTTCCACTGCAGACCATGACTGCCTCATCCTCGGGACTTTTATTAAATCTAAGCTCCTCCTTTCTCATCCAAAGGTCTATTTGCATGATGAAAGAAATCTCATAGCTTGACTCATCCCCATCCCTTCAGCAGTTGAGCTATGCCACCATTACAGTGGGGGAGCTGGAAGCCCAGTGGGAGTGATTCACTCTCATTGTTGCCTGAGGCTGTGGTGAGTACCACGAGAAGTCCTCAACAACAACTTCAGGGTGCAGCTTCAATTACTCTGTTCACAACCTGTGGACAGGTAGAGGAAGCAGTCCTTTAACAGAAAGTAGCAACCGTTTACATTTATAAAGCAGGTCTTTTCAGCTACAGAAATCACACATTCTGCCAGCACCTCAGGCTGCTGGCACAGTATCTTTAAAGGTACAGGGACACACACACACACACACACACACACACACACACACACACACAATATTTGGAGATATTTTCAAATGTACTCCAAAATCATTGGACTATGAAACACAATTGTAGAAACACATTCCTCTGAGACTTTATAAGAGATCTGCTTATATTACTTGACTGCCTGCAGCCTCTGTAGCTATGTTCCTTACACAAGATTTCTTCCCATCTATTCATTCAGGAATGATTACTTTAAAGTATAAATGGAACCTGACTGCCATTCTAGTTAAAATCCACAATGGCGTTTGCCATCATGAAAGTTCCTTAATATGACTCAGAAAGCTTTTCAAAGCTCAAACTCTCTTCCCACTGACCTTCTATTTCTAATGACATTGAAATATTTTTAATTGCATGCTATCTTTTAGTCGGATCACTTCCCAACTGCTAGGTCCGTGGTAGGCAGTACACCAGTCAGACATGGTAGACCATTCTTTATTAGGAATTTGACCCTGAGGTTGCATAGTTGAAATAGTGCAAACGTTTATTCAAGCACATGGAAAACTGAGTCTGAACAGCTGTCCTCTAACCCGCAACCCAAGTAGTTTCTATTTCACCAGACAGTGCAGAGTACCTGGAGAATATAGACATGCTCTTAAACCTTCCACTCAAAAGTGGTCCATGAGGGGCTGGAGATATGGCTCAGTGGTACACTTGTTACCCTAGCATCTGTAAGGCTCTGGGTTTAATCCTAAACACTGAAAAAAAAAAAAGATCTGTGTACTTCCATTCATTGCACCTTGAATGAAGTGATTAGAACCAGCACAGTGTGGTGGTGCACAACTGAGAAACTGCAGCATCAGGGAGATGAGGCAGTTCAAACCACCTGGCCTATACAGGAAAGTTCAACCCAAGGCTGGCCTACAGAATGAGACATTTTATCAACAAAACGAATACCACCACTACCAAAAAATACTGACTTGAAAAATGGGGAATGACCCGTCACAACCATTACTTCACTTCACCTACCAAACTCATCATCCTATCACACCTATTTCTAGGCGCTTCTACGATCTCACTACCATTTATTAATCTATAGAAAATTCTATGAAGGCAGAAAAGTACATTTGTATGCTTAAATAGTTTGTTCTCTAATAGTTTGTTCTAGTCTCCATTAAGTTTTAGGTAGCTAATGAATGTATATTGAATAAACAAATGAATAAAATATTTAAATTGGGAAACGTTTATTATAACACTCAACTCTGACTTAACCATAATTACCTGAGGAAATTACAAAACCTGTCTATACACATTCCTCCCTGTCCTTTGTTTTGTTTTATTGTGCTAGGGTCTACCACTGAGCTATAGCCAAAGCAGTCTGTGTGTGTGTGTGTGTGTGTGTGTGTGTGTGTGTGTGTGTGTGTGAAAGGGCCTTGATGTGCAGCCCAGATTGGCCATAAAATCAAGATCTTCTTGTCTCCTCTTCCCAAGAGCTAGAGTTACAGATGTGTGCTACCCTGCCTGACTGCCTGTCTTCATTTTTCTCTGATGAGAGTGGTATGGTTTCTGACATTAGTAACTGTTTTAAGGATAATGACACTGAGATAAAGATTACAGAATCTTTATCAACCGCTGCCCAGCCAAAGTGCTGTGCTCTCATTCTTGATCCCATTCACTGTCTCAGTGGGCCTGAGTCGCTTGCACCCTACACAGTCCAAAGGAAGGCCAATCTTGAGGTGGGCACTTGCCTGGCTTCCTTGGAGTATTCTACCCAAATAAGTGTGAAGCGTATTGCATACCTGAAGTCTTGAGCCACGCTGTATTTATGGCAACGCCTGCTGCTCTAAGGAGAGCTGAATAAGAGGGATAAGAATCTGAACAGCTGCAGTTACATACTGGTGCTGCCAGGATACACAAGCGACCTCCAGCAAAATACTGGCTATCACTTCTATGTTGAACGTTTATAGTTTGTCACATTTTGGAAGAGTTGTCACACCTCATTTCTAGAAGAATTATGTGTATTCCATGGGATTCCACCGAGAGGAGACACCTAGAAACTCATACGTGACCATTTCAGATCTTTCCACATGTGCCTTTTCTTTTGATAGTCTTCGTGGTTAAGAAAATGTTTACATATATTTATTCTTTGAGAACCTCACACACATATACAATATATTTGATTGTATCCACTCCCAGCTGCTTCCTTCCAATTCGTCCCAGGCCTCTTCCCCACTCATCATGTCTCTCTTTGAACTTCATACCTTCATGTCCTTTTTTAAAAGATATAATCTCACTATGGAGCTCTAACTAGCTGGTAATTCACTATGTAGACCACCAGACCTTAAACTCACAAAAAGTTTGCATGCCTCAGTTTCCCAAATGCTGCAATCAAAGGCATGCACCACCATGCCCAATTTCATGTACTTCTAAAAAATTCCTGAGTCTAATTAGTGCTGCCTATATACACATGCTTATGGCCCATGCACTTTAGTGTGAGCCTCTCAGGGGTCACATCTCTGAAGAAAACTGACTCTCCTTCCCTCTAACAGCCGTCAACTGCTAATAGTGTCAATAAACTATGAAACTCTGCTTACAGGTGGGGCTTTGT